>OX637535.1:93082330-93372330 GCA_951800035.1 Linnaemya tessellans | reverse complement strand
ATATATATACATATACATATATACAGGGTGTTTTTTTTAAAGGTATAGAACTTCGAATTGAAATAAAACACAAGAAAATCGTTTTAATGTCCATCAATTTGGCTTTATTGGAAGGATAATTTTATGCCATTAATGTTTAAATATGATTTCGGGCATGTGGCCGCCGCGGCTGGCTCGAATAAAGCCAATTCTACAGGTCCAATTTTCAACCACTTTTTCGAGCATATGGGGCCGTATGTTGGCAATAGCGCCACGAATGTTGGCTTCCAAGTCCCCTAACGTTTCTGGTTTGTTGGCGTAGACGAGCGACTTCACATATCCCCAAAGAAAATAATCCAATGGTGTCAAATCACACGATCTTGGTGGCCAATTGACAGGTCCATTCCGCGAAATTATGCGCTCATGTTTCCTTCAATAAATCGATTGTGACGTGCGCTGTGTGGCATGTAGCGCCGTCTTGTTGGAACCACAACTCATCCACATTCATGCCATCCAATTCGGGAACAAAATAGTCGGCTATCATGGCTCTATACCGGTCTCCATTAACGGTAACTGACTCTCCAGCATTATTTCGGAAGAAGTATGGCCCAATGACTCCACCAGCCCACTGCGCACTGTTCGACGTCTCTGCGGATGCGTATTATCACATAGAGTAAACGTAGTGCGAAAACGATCCATGGTTAACCGAATTAATTGCTCTGATGGACGATTATGTCGACCATAAAATGGACAGAGCTTGCGGTAAACTTCGCGAACTGAACCATTACTTTCGAAATAAATTTGCACGATTTGCAAGCGTTGTTCTTTTGTCAACCTGTTCATGATGAAATCAGAAATTTTTATATAACATAAAATTCATATTGTATTTTATCTGTAATACATATAATTTAAAAATTATTACAAGGTTTCAAAATATACTATGACCATTAATTGGAAGTGTGTATTAAAAAAGTTTCTAGTAATAAGTAAATGTATTAACCCTAGAACGTCATGCTTCGTCAAAATGACAACGGAAAATTTTATTTTCAAATTAAAACCGAAAAGGAAGGTTATGAAATGCTAAGTTTTTATTAAAGATCAAAAATAAATTAATTAATTTCTTTAAATATTCATTGAAAAGTGTCTATTAATGGAGAAGAAATCTATTTTGTGATAATTCTGCTTTCTTTAACTACTCTTTTTTCAATCATTCGTTTGTAAGTACCTATGTAAATCTTAGTCTGTAAGGTTTTTATGAGACCATAGACTGAAAGGAACAAATATACATCCCGTATCATGCTCCGATTTTTATGAAACTTTTGTCATGGGTAGTACTCTTAAATCGAAGAATTATGGTAAAAAAATTTTGGAGCGGACTCACTTAGTTTGGGAGTTATAGGCCTCTAAAGTTCAAACATATATGTGTCTATAAGTTCCTGCATATTATTGCTACATAGCTGATATTAATATCGTTGGATAGGACTTGTAAATACCTTTCAAACGATATATAACAACCTACAGGTTCTACAGAGTTGGAAAGGCTAGCGGTTCAAAAATCATTTTATGTTCCTACTAGAGACTTGATGAATTCGCATTTCACCTGGCAACCATGCCGGTTTAATTTACTTATTCTTCCACAGCCGCTGGTAATTGCATCGTTCAATGGTAATTTATTTGAGATATTGGAAGGATGCTGATGATTTGGTGTAACGCTGCAGTCACACTATCAAGTTTCTCTTTCAAGATTTTTACACATACTGCTTGTCAAAATTCACAAAATTTGAAAGCTGTGACGTAGGCTGCACGCAATTTCAAAGCAAGTTTTCAGCAAGATGTCATCAAAACAACACTGATAGCGGAATATTTTTAAATAAGAATGTAAATTTGGAAGAAAAAACTGCAATCAGCTGTTTTCTTGACTGTAACTTGAAACACTCAATTTGAACGAAAATTTGAAAGCAAACTCTCAGCAAGTTTTAAAAGTATGACTGTATTGGTAAAAAAATGAGAGAAATTTTAAAATTTGAATGAAAACTTGATCGTGTGACACCCAAGTAAGAGCCAATAAAATCAAACCATATAGGCGTATTTAACCGCACAAAAAACAAAGCATTACGTTTAGTAAAATCGTTACGTTAACAACACTGGTGGAGTGTACTGACTTCGGAACAGCAGAGAAAAGAAAATGGGGAACAAAGCAAAAGAGATTGCATAAATAATTTCAATAGGAATACATGAACAAATGTGGAATTCTTGAAAAGAATAAAAATAAATAAGTGAAGAAAATCAATATTTGAAAATGTGCAGAAAAATTTACAGGAATGGTTTTATTTATTTTAAATATTGACACTAACAACACACTCAGCAACAAAAATTCTTAAAATGCAAACTTTAAGCAAGTTGTGCAAATTTATTTTGCCGGTTGTTATTGCAGAAAAACAGGAAAAAGTAAATTGTCGCATCTTGGTAGCGAATTCCCCGCCAATTCTTTTTATTACTAAAAAGAGATCCGTAAAACTCAATACCTATATATGTAAAATTGATTCTCGCCCATCCCTCGTTTAAACATCCGCATGTTGGGTAAAATCAATTGCCAAACGTTTTAATTAAATACAATTAATGAATGAAAAACACAGCTTTATGTCACGTTTTCTTTTACTCTGAAATTCTATTATATACATTATTTAAAATGTAGCTGGAAAAAAATATTACCTTTTTTTTAAGTGTTATTTGTAAATTATTCTTTATAGATTTTATTTCACTTCTTTGTTTGCATTTCTTGAATTCCAGTTAATTTCAGTAGAGACACCGCGACATCAATTAATAATGAAAGTCGATAACACTTTATTATTCCTTATTATTGACAGAATATTAAATGTTTAAGTTGGTACTGTTTTTGAAAACTCTTAAAAATATCACTTTTGCACTTTATTAAATAAAATTTGTTGATAACTATTTCGTTTTTGTTGCCAGACAACTATTTTTAATTCATAAATTTATTTTCTTTTCCTTTCATAGGTATGTGTGTATGTATGTATTTTTTTCTGATACGAGCCGTTTATTGATATTGAACGTCTGCCTGGGTGGTTTGTACACTCACAATTTATAAAGCTTCCGACAGAATTATTTAACCAGCAGAAATCTATGCAGTATATTTATGTATATAAATTACACTTCATTATATTTGGTTTTTTACTAATTGAAATTGTATTATATATAACCTTTGTGGGATGTAAAAACACTTTAATTTATCAAAGCAATATAAGAATTTGGCAAATATACAACACTTGGGTTTTTTTCTTTTTTGTATAACAAATTTGTGTAAACCTTCATAAATATATAATTTTATTCCTCTTGCTAAATTATTTGTTTTTAAATAATTAATTTAAAATTAATTCTTTAATTAACAACTTGCGCTAAGATTCTCTAACGAAACGTACACCACCATTAACTTTTCTTGAGTGAGTTTACATGCTCGTTTTCATTGTTTTCTAGCCGACGTTCAATACAATTATTTCATTGATTTTGCTTTGTGCTGCTAATTCTTCCAACTGCATTTCGGTACGTAAGTAGTGTTGTCTCCTTTTTTCCTGTAATATTTTTGATAAATATATAATTAATGCAATTTTGCTTTTGCGTTCTAACTTTTAATATGAAAAGCCGAAAAAAACAGACCTCTCTTCGATGTCTCACTTTAATTACTCTTAATTTTTTCATAATAAAAAGAAGCCAAAATAGAAGAGTATCTTATAAGTTATAACACTCAAATTAGAACTATGCTACCAGACTTGTATGAGCATTGAAGGAATTTTACATTAAAGGAATTTATAACCAGGGATGCCAAGCTGGAATACAAGTATTTTTCAGCATTTTATATATCTGTTCCCAACTCTTTAAATGCTTTTATTGTTAACACATTTTATAGGTATATTCCTGAACAAAAGAAAATTTTTTGATAAATATCTGTTTTGTTGGCGGACTTTGCTGTCTGTGAGAGCAAGTTGTTTTTCTAAGAGCGTATATGTGCCATAAAGTAATTGTATATGGAATTGTTATGCTGACATTCTTTTATACTTTAAAGGTTTATATATATATATATATATATATATATATATATATATATATATATATATATATATATAAACCTTTACCCCGGTATTCATAAAATT
This sequence comes from Linnaemya tessellans, assembly GCA_951800035.1. Classification (NCBI taxonomy): domain Eukaryota; kingdom Metazoa; phylum Arthropoda; class Insecta; order Diptera; family Tachinidae; genus Linnaemya; species Linnaemya tessellans. The sequence continues at coordinate 93,368,182 of OX637535.1, read as the reverse complement.
TAAAATGAGTTTGACATGTATTTTGATCAAATTTTTTCATACAAAATTTTCTTAAAACAAATTTCAAATACGTTTTATTTTTTATGAATACCAGGGTTAAAGTATAAAAGAATGTATATATAGAGCATTAAAATATATTTAATTCCTGCGAATATGACTATGTCCACACGATTAAACATTTGCTGCAGAAACATTTATTAATTCCCTTTTGAAGCTGCATGCGTGTCCACACGGTTGAAACATTTTTTTTGCAGCATACATATGTATATTATATTATGTATATGCAGAAACGGAGAATGGCGTGCTCAACAAATGTTTCATGTACATGAAACACCGTACCCTTTTCCACTCGTCTTTCCGCTCTCATCAACAAACACAATATTTCTGCAGCAAATGTTTCACCGTGTGGACATAGTCTTAGAGCAGTGATGTCAAATGTGATTGTGTTGGTGAGATCACTCTTATCTCTTACATTCCCAGCGGGAGAAATGTGCGGTTGCGAGGCCTAACTAGTGGCCTTTTCTAAGAGTATCCTTTTATTTACCAATAATATCTTCTAATTTTATAAGTTGTAAAAAAGGGTTTCGAAAATTGCCAAGTGCTCAGATATTTAATTTTAAAATATTTCTCCATTTTTAAGCTGAACATTTGGTTAGTTTATATACAAGAGAAACAATTTTTACAAAAAGTCTTATGAATTAATTTAAAAGCTACTTTAAGAAATTTTCGAAAAGATGTACCTACATACAGTGGATACAACTTATTTCAAACCTCTTATATGTATTGTATATATATATATATATATATATATATATATATATATATATATATATATATATATATATTTATATATATATATATATATATATATATATATGTATATATATATATATATATATATATATATATATATATATATATATATATATTATTTCTGCTTAGAGGCCTCAAAACAGAACTTGCGATACTTCCCGCTGAATGAGAGTGTTTTTCAGTAAACAATTATATATTACGCTCTCAAAATAAAAGAGCGTAAGCGTACATGTGAGTTTTGCTTCCACAATTGTGTATGAGGCTGACATCACTGTCTTAGAGCTAGGATAGGTAGGGACATTAATGATTTGACACTGGTTTTGAGGACACTTGAATACTCTATAGACAGTTATCAAACTACTCGTCTACATAGAGCGTTATATTTGGTTTCGTTAATATATTATATAATTAACTACTATATACTATAATGTTCTATATAACGTTTAAGTGTGCATTTTAATTTGTAACTATGTATAGTTGATATACCGTTCTTGTAGGAGAACAGTATATTAAAATCAGACTTCTATTGGGTGTGTAGCTAAAAACGATGTGTCGTCGAATGATCACAACAGATAATTATAAAGGTGGGCACACACTTCGTTTTTTTGAACAGTTTTAACCGAATGGGTAAAACTGTACGGCTTAACACGTACAACGACCATGCACACACACTATACGTTCTTTTCTTCTTCGCAAAAATCAAAACACAACAAAAAAATGTATGCAAATGCATATAAACACGCGAATCAGCAATTTTTACATATTCAGTATTTTACACAGACAAAAGTTTTCCTGCTTTACTGCCTATTTCTCATTGTCGAATGAATTCTTTCTTTCGCACAAATATACTTAAAACAAAAACAAAATGTTATAAATTGTTTTTGTTTCAAATGCATTTATACGAAAGAAAGAATTCATTCGACAATGAGAAATAGGCAGTTAGTGTTTGGCTCACACACAAGCTGTTTTGAATAAACACGTGTGAAAACCGACGGTTAAAATCAAGACGCAACAGAATTTTGGCACGTTCCAAAAGAACGTTGGTTTTTGCCCACACACTAGCAGTTTTAACAGTACAGTTTGAACTGTTCGGTTCAAACTATACAAAAAGAACGAAGTCTGTGGGGCCCTCAACACGGCTGTAGTAAAATGGTAGTAATAGTTGTGATTGCAGCTGTAAGGTGAACGTCACCTTTTCAGGAGATATATTGTTGTTTGTATTATGCATTAAACACATTCGAGACAACAGGCTACACGAACACACGACTACAAAAGCCGTCGGCTACAATCGTCGCCTCGTAGTCAGCTACTTAATTATTTTTGAGACGGCAGCTACATTGTCAACATCACATATATGTGGTGCCACTTTCATATATAACAAAGCGCTTATTCTAAATCTATTTATAGACTGAAACAAAATTAATAATAAAAACCTTTTATTTGTTAATACATAGCTCTTTATTGTTTTTGCATTTGTAATAAATACATTTTGATGTCCTTTTTTTGTTATGGCACTATGAAAATGAGTTTATGAGTTAACTCATTTGTGACCTAACTAACATCTTTTATCGATAACGGCTTTCAAATATATACAAAATTAGAGTAATCAAAATAATTGAATTTTTACTTGAAAAGTCAAATACAAAATTTCAAAATTTAATAATGCTTCCAACATATGAATAAATTTGAAAAATATGCCTAACAATAGAAATACATTTTGGAGTACTTTGATATGATAACCACACCGTTTATATGGGGCCCATATACTAGGAGCTATTTACAAAACATAATAATAATAAACAAATAAAATTAAAATATAAAAGCGCAAGAGAACGCAAAAAAATAAATAAATATAAATTACAAAATAATTTGTATTCTTGAAAGGGCTATTTTATTATTTTTAACAATTTTCATATTCTTAGGGCCATTATTACAACTTAAAGTTAGTGAAAAGTAAGATTTTATCAGACGTATAAAAAGTTTTCCATTATTGCAAATTGGATTTAACTTACCAGATAGGATAAACTTACCAGTAATTGATCGCTCACTTTAGGTTAAAGTAAAGTTATGCAAATTATAAAGATTTTATAAGTCGGATAAAATCCTACTATTACTTAACTTTAAGTTGTAATAATGGCCCTTAAGAGTTTGAAAATATTTTTAAACGCTTATTTATTTAAGATGTTTCACTGTGTTGGCAGCACTAATTTATTTATTGTCGCCTATGAAAATAGAAATTAGTTTAATTTGACTGCAACCACAAAAATAGCACGAACAACAACCTGCTGTGTAGCCGTTAATATAATGATTCCCATATAGACTCGTGTATTCTATTTCTGACAGTTTGTAGTCGGTTGCTTGCTGTCGTGAATGTGTTTAATGCATTAATTAAATTATAAATATGTATGAAGCCGAATGAGATCGATTATGATCTATAGGTTATACCCACATACATATGTATATATATATATATATATATTTATTTATTTATTTATATTGTTACGTTTTTAGACCTTTTCGTAAAAACGATTTTTACTTATCCTTCAAGGATTCGTTTAATTGCATCAAATTAAAAACACAGACAATTACTTTTAGAAATATAATGCGGCAACACTTTATTTACTACTTTATTAACACGGTATTTGTACTACTAAACACTTAGCGATGTTTACACGTCTAGATTCAAAATCTCACTGATCCCGCTGTTCACTGGCAGCGTCTTTATATAGCAAAATGACGTCGTCTGGTAACTTCGCGAAGCATCTGGTCATGGTTGTTGTTGGTTGTGCTTTACTTAACATGTAGCTATATACGTGTGTTTGTATATATGACAATGTTGTCTTGTGTTTTGTTTATTGTAGCTATGTGTGGTTGTATGTATGAGTGTTTTGTGTGTTGTGTAGTTTTGTTTCTTCTTGTGCTATGTGGGCATGTTGCTGTGTATATTTGTGTGTATGTTGCTGTGTATATTGATGTACATGTTTAGTTTTTATTAGCAGCGAATACTTGCGTACAAGATCATTAAGAATAACATCATCATCTCTTAGCATTGATGTTGCTAGGTTTTTCGTTATTGTTATTTACACTTATTATTGCACAGCCTCGAATGATCTTGTATATTCTCAACGATGTATCCGGAATATTCCATTTCCGTTAATTCAAATATTATCTGCATGGTGTTGACCAGGGTTGTAACATTTTGACAACTAGAGATGAGTTTGATAGTGCTGCCAAGTACATATAGCCATATTGTCGTTATATTTAAATCTACTTTTGAACTTTGTAACACTGCCGCCCACTTAAGCCTGTTCGACCCGAATAGGCATACAATCACCTCTTCCATAGTGCGCCAATCGTTCGAGATGTACCATCTTCATTTTCGACCTTGGGTTATAGCATTTCTGTTTCCGGTACACGACGTCATTCCCTCTCTTAATCACTTTATACGGGCCATCCCAGTGAGTCTGTAATTTTGGGGACAATCCTTTCTTCCGTTGGGTTTTATAAAGTAGAACCAATTGTCTAGCCTTCATGTTGTCACTGACCATCTGGATTCTGTTATGCATCTTACTCCGATTGTTGCTGCGATTACGATAATTATTGCCATAATAACCACGATTGTTGTAACTGTCACCACTGTAATTGCTTATATTACGATTATTGTAGTTGCCGCGTCCTCTATAAACTCCGCGCCTTGTAGATGACACACCAAATGTTTCACCATTCAATATCCGTTCCTGGCGCCAATCATAATTCCTATTCTTTGTACGAACTCGTGTAGTTCTACCGGAAATATTATCAAAGAATGTTTTGGTCTTATCGTAGCCTACAGTAATTTCTTTTTCTCTTGGTTCATGTTCACCAGCTCCAGTTTCATTGCCGAACTCATCCTTTTTATCAGTTTCGCCATTCATCTGTTCTGATTTTGGTTCATCGCTCACCTTATGTTTTGGTAGTCGTGACCGAAGTTCTTCGAACTTAGTATTTGCTTGTTCACAATCGAAATCTTGCTCAAACTTAATGGGATTACCTAAAGGCTTCTGACTCACACTGGGACCATTAGCTGATCTATAGGCCGTTATGTTACGCATATTAGAACGTGGTCCCATTCCATAATTGCTCATATTGTTGCCACGACTTGTATTCCAATTGCGCCGATTAGGGTTACCGCCCTGATAATTGCGTTGGTTGTAATGATTCATGCTATAATTTTCCATCATACGACTGGAACAATAATTACCGCTGTTGCGTTACTGATTGTCTCCACGTTGATTTGGATGGTTCTGCCGCTTACGACCAGCATCGCACGATTGACCACCACCGCCATGGTTAGACTTATTTTGATGATTCTTATGATGTTGCTGCTGTGGTTCTAAGTTCACTCGTTTGCTGTTTCTTGGTGGCGAAACAGATCTACCTCTTTTTCTTCGTGCTTTGCAGCTGCGCTGAAAATGACCGATTTTTCCGCAGTTAAAGCACTTAGGCTTTTCTTTGGTAGCACTTTCCGCCAACAGTTGTCGCATTGCCTCCTTAACACTAGCGACTAGGTTGTTATCCTCCTCAGACAAAACCTCCATATTCTGCACCTTACATATCTGTGGATTGCAAACCATCCTTGCAGTCTCTTGAGCCAGAGCAAATGAAACTGTCTCAGCGAAAGTGGATTTCTGCGTTGCGAACACAGCCAGTTTAACATCAGAGTCGCGAATGCCGTTAACGAACACCTCAGTTTTAAAGTGGTCCAGGAACGGGTGACTCTCGCCTGGATATGTGAGCTGCACTAAACGCTCGATTTCCATTGCGAAATCTTGTAGAGACTCGTTAGGCTTTTGAACTCTACATCGCAATTCCATTCTGTATAAATCGCGCTTGTGCTCACCACCATACTTGCGCTGCAATGCTGCCATTATTTCATTATAGTTGCTTCTGCTGCTTACTGGCACGGTCTCAAGAACCTCTGCGGCTGTACCCTTTAAGGACAAAATCAACTCTATGGCCTTTTCTTCAGCATCCCATCCATTTCTACTAGCAACCGTCTCGAACTGGAATCTAAAGATGCTCAATGGTACGCTACCGTCAAAGCATGGCGCTTTTATTCGCGCAGAAACCTCCGCAACTGCTTGTACTGGCCCGCCACTACACTCAAGGTTATGCACTTTGTCCTCTAGAGCATGCAATTTTTCTTCGAACTCTTTTGCATGCTGTTCTAGGCCACCGCTTTCTAGATGTTGGACTCTCTCTGCCAGCTCTGAGAATTTGTTCTCAATAGAATCCACCCTCCTATTAATGGCCTCAGAAACCTCTACCAGAGTCTCGTTCGTGGCTCTATTTGACTCCTGTATTTCTGCTACAAGCTTTCCAGTGCTGATTTCCGAGTTCTGTTTTATTTGAGTTATTTCGGCTACAAGCTTTTCAGTGCTGATTTCCGAGTTCTGTTTTATTTGAGTTATTTCGGCTACAAGTTTGTCAGTGCTGATCCTTGATGCTTCATGCATCTGCTGAGAGTTCTGTTTAATTTCAGTTATTTCGGCTACAAGCTTTTCAGTGCTGATCCTTGATGCTTCCTGCATCTGCTGAGAGTTCTGTTTTATCTGGATCATCATAGCAGCGAACATTGAATTTATGTCCATGCTGCTGGTCGTAGCAGGAACACATACCTCTACATCGTCTTTGTCCTCAAACTCGTATGTCCCGATGTCTATGCCGCGATTCTTAAACTCATCTATCAGCCTCTTCTGCAGTTCTGCCTTGTTACCTGCTGTTGGCAATTCCCTCTTACTAAGCTCCTTTTTAAGCTGTTCAACTTTTAGCTCATCAAATTTCATAATTATTTTTTTTTATATTGTCCTTTTTTCCTTAAATTGCAATGTCCTTTTAATTATTTTTGCAATCCCACTTCTGACACCAATTGTTACGTTTTTAGACCTTTTCGTAAAAACGATTTTTACTTATCCTTCAAGGATTCGTTTAATTGCATCAAATTAAAAACACAGACAATTACTTTTAGAAATATAATGCGGCAACACTTTATTTACTACTTTATTAACACGGTATTTGTACTACTAAACACTTAGCGATGTTTACACGTCTAGATTCAAAATCTCACTGATCCCGCTGTTCACTGGCAGCGTCTTTATATAGCAAAATGACGTCGTCTGGTAACTTCGCGAAGCATCTGGTCATGGTTGTTGTTGGTTGTGCTTTACTTAACATGTAGCTATATACGTGTGTTTGTATATATGACAATGCTGTCTTGTGTTTTGTTTATTGTAGCTATGTGTGGTTGTATGTATGAGTGTTTTGTGTGTTGTGTAGTTTTGTTTCTTCTTGTGCTATGTGGGCATGTTGCTGTGTATATTTGTGTGTATGTTGCTGTGTATATTGATGTACATGTTTAGTTTTTATTAGCAGCGAATACTTGCGTACAAGATCATTAAGAATAACATCATCATCTCTTAGCATTGATGTTGCTAGGTTTTTCGTTATTGTTATTTACACTTATTATTGCACAGCCTCGAATGATCTTGTATATTCTCAACGATGTATCCGGAATATTCCATTTCCGTTAATTCAAATATTATCTGCATGGTGTTGACCAGGGTTGTAACATTTTGACAACTAGAGATGAGTTTGATAGTGCTGCCAAGTACATATAGCCATATTGTCGTTATATTTAAATCTACTTTTGAACTTTGTAACAATATATACAGTTGAACCTCGCTTATCCGGGCCTTTATTAACCGGTTACATCTATTAACCGCCATGCCACACCCTCTGTTTTAGAGCCTCTATTATCTGTACTTTTAACTCTATTATCCGTGTTTCGCTTTTTTTACCTCTATTATCTATATGCTATATATACTATATATATATATATATATATATATATATATATATATATATATATATATATATATATATATATATATGCCTGCATTTTATAGACATACTTGACCACATAACAAACAAAAAGCACAAATTTAACTGAGACAATATGTCGAATAAACGATTTTAAGAACGTTTTGTTTAGATTTTGTTTTTCATTGTGCCAAAAAAGAATTTGGAGGGTATATTCACTTTGTCATTCCGTTTGTAACGCATCGAAATATCCATCTCAGACCCCATAAAGTATATATATTCTTGATCAGTGATGAAATATAAGACGAACTGAGCATGTCCGTCAGTCCGTCCGTCCGTCCGTCTGTGGAAATCACGATTCAGTCCAAACGAAAAGAGCTAGACTTTTGAAATTTGCCATAAATATATTTTGAAGCTTAGAGCAGGTTAAGTTCGAAGATGGGCTAAATCGGGCAAGAGGGAAAAAAGATCCCCTAAGAAGAACTAAACCAACCCAGAAAAAACAACATAATTTTTAAAGTTTTTTGGTTATTTTGTTAAGCAAATGATATATGTCAAATACGGTCCAACGCCTTAAACTTGGAGCCATTAAATAAAATAAAAATATTTTTTGACCCCGCCCACTTCAGTGGGCGTTATTATAGGCAAAAATAGCATAAAAAATTAACAAATTGTTTTACTTAAGCCTACATTCCTTAAAAATAACACTTTTAAGCTTTAATGACGAAGCTGAGACGGAACCTGGTACTACTCTGCCCTATCCCCTCCTTCCCCTTCGCCCCCTAAATGACCCTACCAAAAAATTTTTTTTTTTAATTTTTGTATATAATCATCCCAAGCATTTATCTTTAGAGCTTTATGACTGCCGATTTCTGCCCTACCGCCCCCCCCCCCCTCTTCCTTTGCCCCCTAAATGACCCTACCAAAAAAAAGAAATTTTTTTTTTAAATTTTGTATATAATCATCCCTAGCATTTATCTTTAGAGTTTTATGACTGCCGATTTCTGCCCTACCCCCTTATCACCCTTTGCCCACTATAAAAAATATATAAAAAATTTTATTTTGTATATAATTGTCCCACGCATTTAGTTTTAGAGTTTTATGACAAAGGTGAAATGTTTCCCCCACAGCCCTTGCCAGAGCGACCCCGCTAAAATACAGTTTTTATACCCTCGAAAGAGAATTGGACACCATAAAGTAAATATATTCTTGATTACTTATGAAGTCTAAGACGGTCTAGCAATGCCCATACGTTCGTCTGTGGAAAACATGATATTGTATATTTTTGAACCCCGCCCCTTTTAGTGGGCGTTGACGTACGATATTATATAAAGGAACTCTGTCCCACCAAGTTAAACATTTCAAATTCACTTACTAAATATTTGGAGGGTATTTAATATTCGACCCGGTCGAATATAACGTATTTACTTGTTTATATACTTTTATTGTTTGCCAACGGCAGACTAATTGTATGAAAGTGGAAAAACAAAATAGATTTATATCGAATAAAATTTGTTTGTTGTGTTTTCTTAAATTTCAAATCCTATGGTTTTGCTTGTGTAATTCTCAATTCATTTTTGGGAGGTTATGTATAAGCCAAGAGATTTTGGAATTAGGTTAAAGTCTACTGATGATTTGGTGTAAGAACCAATAACATGCAGGCATATAGACATACTTGACCACATAACAAACAAAAAGCACTAATTTAATTGAGACAATATGTCGAATAAACGATGCAGTCAAAAGACTCTAAAAATAAATCCTTGGGATAATTGTATATATATATTAGTACAACTAAAAAAAATGGGTACACAAATAAATATAAAGTAAAATGTATAAAAATTAACAGAAATAATAACAACAAGTAAAAGTGCTATTTTTGGCTGTGCCGAATCTTAAATACCCTTCACAGATGTAATTCTTTTCGTTTAAATTTTTCGGCTAGGAAGCTATTTCTAATACCTCTGAACGTCTTTCAAAAATATTAAATATGTTTAATTTACAAACAAAAAGAAAAAATCCGTTTCATGTGCCTCAAAAAGTTCTAATTGTTCAACTGTAGAATCGTCTTTTAGATTCTTTTGGTTTTTAAAACCAATTTTTTCTTCCTGATATATAAAGTAGGTATAATTCATCATAAAAATCAAAAATAGCAAATTATATGGTTACTTTAATGAATCAGAAAATGTCGATTTTCCAACCCTGGAACCGAATTTTTAGTTTTTAAAATGTTTAATACCAATTTAATTCTTAGCGAAACATAAAATATGTTTAATTCACTGAAAAAAACCAAAATTGGGAATTTATATGGTTACTTTTATGTAGCAAAAATTTCGATTTTCCAACCCTGGTACCGAATTTTTAATTTAAAAATTTTGAATACCAATTTAATTCTTAGCGAAGTATAAAATATGTTTAATTCACTGAAAAAAAACGAAATCCGGAATTTATGTGGGTACTTTTATGTACCAAATATGTATATATCGATTTTCCAACTCTGGAAGCGAATTGTTATATTTTACCAATGCAATTCTTAGTGAGGTGTAACATAGTTTTACTTGACAAAAAAATTTTAATTTTTAAACTTTTTGGTCACTTTCATGTACCATAAAATATTTCATTTGTCTAACCCTGGAGTCGAAATTTTGATTTTTTAGGATTTTAATACCAATTTTGTTCTTCCTGAATTATAAAATAGTTTTAATTAGCAAAAACAATAATGTAAATTGTCTATTTGGTTACTTTTACATGTTTCAATTTCCCAACCCTGGAAACGAAATTTAAATTTTTTTACCAATGAAACTCTTAATGAGGCATGAAATAGTTTTATTTAAGAAAAACTTAATATTTGTACCCATTTTGGTCACTTTCATGTACTACAAAATATTGCAGTTTTCCACCTCTGGAATTTAAATTTAGATTTTTTTAAATTTTTGATACCAATTTTGTTTTTCCTGAACTAAAAAATAGTTTTAATTAGTAAAAAAAACTGACGTCAGTTGCCTTTTTGGTTTCATTTATGTATAAAAAAATATTTAAATTTCCCAGCCCTGGAAGCGAAATTTTAATTTTTTTTACCAGTCCTAGTCTTCATTAGGTATAAAGTCGTTTTATTTAAGTAAAACTTAAAATTTGCAACCATTTTGGTCACTTTTATGTACTACAATATATTGCATGTACCAAAAAAACTTTAAACTTCCTAACCCTGGAAGTGAAACTTAAATTTTTTTTCTTTATTTTTTACCAATGCAACTCTTCATGAGGTATAAAGTAGTATTATTTAAGAAAAATTTACAATTTTGAACCATTTTGGTCACCTTCATGAACCCTGGATTCGAAATTTTGATTTTTTTTTTTGGAAATTTTTGATACCAATTTGATTCTTCCAAAAATATAAAATAGTTTTAGCGAAAAAAAACAACGTCAATTGCCTGTTTGCTTACTTTTATGTATAAAAAAAAATTTCAATTTCCCAGCCCTGAAAACAAAATTTTAATTTTTATAATTTTTTTTATCAATGCAAATCTACATGAGGTAAAAAGTAGTTTTGTTTTAGAAAAACTCAAATTTTGCAACCATTCTGGTTTTTACATGTACTACAAAATATTGTTTGCTCCATAAAAAACTTTCATTTTGCCAACCCTGGAAGGGAAACTTTAATTTTTTGTTTTTTTTTATCAGTGCAACGCTTCATGAGGTATAAAGTAATTTTTTTTAAAGAAAAATTTTAGATTTTTAACCATATTGGTCACTTTCATGTACTATTAAATATTGCACTTGTCCATCCCTGGATTCGAAATTTAATTTTTTATTTAGAATTTTTGATACCAATTTTGTTCTTCCTAAATTATAAAATAGTTTTAGTTAGCAAAAAAAAACAACAACATCAGTTGCCTGTTTGATTACTTTCACGTATAAAAATAAAAATGCAATTTCCTACCCCTGGAAACAAAATTTGAATTAAAAAATTTTTTTTTGGCCAATGCAAATCTTCATGACGTATAAAGAGGTTTTGTTAAAGAAAAACTTAAAATATTTAACAATTTTAGTAACTACATGTACTACAATATACGGAATAGGCGGAAAAAAAATTTTTATTTCCCATCCCTGGAAAAAATTTTTTTATATATTTAGTTTTTAATAGACCATTGAGGCTTCCCAAAACACGAAATAGGTAATTTTTTTTTTTTTTACAAACATTAAAAATATAATTGATTTTTGGTATAAATTTTGCGTCGAGAAATAGGTGTAAGCTTCCCAGCTCTGGAAGCATACTTTTGATATTTCTGAATTTCAATACCACTCTATTTAAGCTCATTTCCAATCCAACTGTCCAAGAACGAAGTCTCTAGCTCTTCTGGGCGCTCTGGAAACCCGATTTCACGTACAGACAGACGGACATCGCTCAATCGTCATCGCTATTCATAAGGATGCAGAATATATATACTTTATGGGGTCCCATGTGCATATCGAAGAAATTACACACGGAATGACAAACCTATATATACCCTTTCACTTTTTTGTGAAGGGTATAAAAATTAGTCCTGTTAGAGCATGAAATAAGCCTATAATAAAACTCTAGTAGACGATACATAATTGTTTACAATAATAAACGAAAATACCTCAAAAATACCTTTAATTTAATAGCCCTATAGCGCGGTGTATAAAAAGTATGACCATTTTGGGTCGTGTCCCTTAAGTGTCTGTAGGTATTTCATCATATTTTGAGTCCCCTTTAAATTCCTTAAATCTGGTACCCATGTCATGGAAGTGGACAAAAATATTAACCAGCATTTTTGGGGCGTCCGCCATATTGTTTTTATACCCTCCAAAAAAGAATTTGGAGGGTATATTCACTTTGTCATTCCGTTTGTAACGCATCGAAATATCCATCTCAGACCTCATAAAGTATATATATTCTTGATCAGTGATGAAATCTAAGACGATCTGAGCATGTCCGTCCGTCTGTGGAAATCACGATTCAGCCCAAACGATAAGAGCTAGGCTCTTGAAATTTGGTTTAAATATATTTTGAACCTTAGAGCAGGTTAAATTCGAAGATGGGCTAAATCGTGCAAGAGGGAAAATGTTCCCCTAAGAAGAGCTGAACCAACCCAGAAAAAACAACATAATTTTTAAAGTTTTTTGAATATATTGTTAAGCAAATGATATATTTTTATATCAAATACGGTCCAACGCCTTAAACTTGGAGCCATAAAATATAAAAAAAATTTTGGACCCCGCCCACTTTAGTGGGTGATATTATGTGCAAAAATAGCATAAAATTTAACAAATTGCTTTACTTAAGCTTACATTCCTTAAAAATAAAATTTTTAGGCTTTAATGACGAAGCTGAGCCGAAACCTGGTACTACTCTGCCCTACCCCCTCCTCCCCCTTCACCACCTAAATGACCCTGCCAAAAGAAAAAATTTTAATTTTGTATACAATTATCCCAAGGCTTCATTTTTAGAGTCTTTTGACTGCTGATTTCTGCCCTACCCCCTCATCACCCTTTGCCCACTAAATGACCCTATAAAAAATATATAAAAAATTTTATTTTGTATATAATTGTCCCAAGCATTTAGTTTTAGAGTTTTATGACAAAGGAGAAATGTTTCCCCCACAGCCCTTGCCAGACCGACCCCGCTCTGGCAAAGACGGTCTAGCAATGCCCATACGCTCGTCTGTGGACAACATGATATTGTCTTTTTTTGAACCCCGCCCTCTTTAGTGAGCGTTGACGTACGATATTATATAAAGGAACTCTGTTCCGCCAAGTTAAACATTTCAAATTCACTTACTAAATATTTGGAGAGTATTTAAGATTCGACCCGGTCGAATATAACGTTTTTACTTGTTTCTCTTTTTAACTTATCAGGGGATGACCGCTACATATGTAGTGCATTGCGCCGGGACTAGAAAGGAAAGGATAGATGAGACAATAGAGCATTTTATGTAGCAATTTGAATATTTTTCCTTCGCTGACTAATTCTTTTCCTACAAGGCCGACGAAGGAGAGTGCTGTTCCTCTGCTCTTTAGTACATCACAGTGCCAGTTGCTATGCCTTCATCACTGAAACAGGATGACAACAACTAACGCAACCATGCACTAATACTGAAGAAGTCGACACAACATTCATGACAGAGAGCGGGGTTGAAGTCAGGACCCTCCGCTTCATAGTCTCGTGTTAAGTGGTTTTGATATATTTTAGATATCGTTCTTAAAAATCCTTTCCATATGACCATGTAGATGAAAAAAAGTAGCGCTCCTCCATTCTGGGGCATACACCATAATAGGAAGTCCGCCACATTGTTTTTGGCATGATTATGTTTTATGTTTCTTTCTCAAAAATTGCTTTCCTTTGATCATGGGAGTGGAGAAAAACAATGAAAAAATTACATGTGTACTCGTATATATGTACATATGTGCATACTACATATATGGGAAAAAAGGACCAGGTTGCAATTTTCCTCCCGTTTTTGTTAGAGTTTTGAAACAGTGGGACTTCTCGGAGAAAATAATCTGGAAATTGCTTTGTTCAGAGTATAACATCTTGAAAGATATCCGGGAAGCAAAAAAGGTCTCATAACATAGTTTTTGCCGTTTCACCCCCTAAAAGTACGCATATAGAAAAAGTACTGAATACGTGTATGCGTCCGCCTTTTTTTTTTAGCGGCTTTAGTATACTTTTACAATTTTGCTTATTCCTGTTTAGTTTCTGAGATGTAGAATTACCAATTTTATCCCATTTGAGTTCTTCTTACCCCCTTCGTGTGGAGCTATACATGGGAAGAGGTGTCTACACACCAAGTATGAACTCTATAGCTGTAGTCGTTTAGACTGGGCAACGACATGCCATGTAGTGAGGGGAAGCTTTTACCCCTTTTGCCTTATTTAATGCTGTCTAGCGATGTGAAATATACTTCAATTTAGATTTAATATAGCAGTATGAATGTTCGTTAAAAAAATACTTATGTACAAATTTAAGCTGTGACATGAGCTAACAATAAAAAATTCAGAAAAATGGGACATGAAGAAAATAATCAAACGGCAACATGGGTATTAAAACAAATATGTCAGGTTGATACAGTTTTCGCATGCTATTTCCTAATAAAATTTGTATAAATAAGAACTGTTATAATATTCAACTAAGCCACCTAAAAAGGTCCACTTCAAAGTAAAAAATTTCATAGAAAATTTACTTTAAAGTATTGATCAAGTCTACTTAATTTTCTGTGAATACTGCTGTTAGGCTATAAATCTTAACTGAATGTCTTTCTTAGAGTTAATGCTTATATTGCAAAAACTTAGTACTTACACTCCATGTCTCTACCTGCAATCGCCAGCTTTCAAATATGCTCATCGATTATAATAGTTGTCATATTTCTTTTGTCAGTGTTTTGCATATATATATATATATATATATATATATATATATATATATATATATATATATATATATATATAAGTATATATATATATATATATATATATATATATAAATATATAAGTAAAATACAACGTTTGTTCTCTTCCAGTTTTCTGCCACTTTATAATACCCTCCCAAAAAGAATTGGAGGGTAAATTCATGTCCGTCCGTCCGTCTGTGGTAATCACGATTCAGTCCAAACGAAAAGAGGCAGACTCCTGAAATTTGGTATAAATATATTATTATTATTATATGAGGCCATAAGTACCGCGACCCAAAGGATCTTTTGTGCAGCCCAAGTGTTCACTGATGTAGATTGAGGCTACGAATAAAGCCAATTACTCTACCCGGTGAGATATCGTACACCTCCCCTGGAGTCATGAAATTGCCTCCGAGGAACCTCCTCCTGCATGACGCCATTGTCAGACAATCACAGAGAACGTGCTCCGGTGTCTCCTCCTCTGCTCCGCAGAGTCTACACACTATGGTCTCAGAATTTTCCATGGTAAACTGGTGTCGTCTGAGACCGCAGTGTCCGGTAAACCAAACCGTTAATAATCTGAGGTCATTCTTCTCCATCAGCATTAATTTTTGGGATTTGTTCCGAGATAACGTAATGAAACGTTTTGCCTGTCTTAGGCCGTGAAGGGCTTTCCAGTGGCGATTAAACTCCACTCGAGCCCAGGATTCATTCTGTTCTTTGACATTTCCTCCTGAGATGCCAAAGAGGGGTTCCTGTCCTACCAATCTACGATGGGCTCCTCTATTCGCTAGACAGTCAGCCCGTTCGTTTCCAGCATGGCCCCTATGGCCAGGAAACCAGCATAACGTCTGTTCTGAGCGCCCAGTTCTATCAGCGATGTAACACAGTCCATAACAACACCCGACCTGATCTCATACGAGGTTATGGCCCTGAGCGCTGCCTGGCTATAAGTATAAATATTGAAGCGTAGCACCAGTCAAGTTCGGAAATGGGTTAAATCGGGCAAGAGGAAAAAATGTTCCTCTAAGAAGAACTAAACCAACCTCTAAAAACCAACATAATATTTAAAGATTTTTTGGAATTTTCTTAAGCAAATGATATACTTTTATGACAGAAAAGGTCCAACACGTTAAGCTTGAATTTTTGGACCCCGTCCCCTTTAGTGGGCGTTATTCTATGCAAAAATAGTGTTAAATTTTAACAAATTATATTATTTAAGCCTATATACCTTAAAAATAAAATTTGTAAGCTTTAATGACGATGCTGAGATGTAACCTGGTACTCCTCTGCCCTATCCCCTCCTCCCCCTTTGCACCCTAAATGACCCTATAAAAAAAATAAAACTTTTTTTAAATTTTGTATATAATTATCCCAAACATTTATTTTTATGGCAAAATTTAAATGCCTCCCCCACAGCCCTTACCAGACCGACCCCGCCAAAATACAGTTTTAATACCCTTCAAAAAGAATTGGACCCCATAAAGTAAATATATTCTTGATTAGTTATGAAGTCTAAGGCGGTCTAGCAATGCCCATACGCTTGTCGGTGGAAAACATGATATTTTCTATATTTGAACCCTGCTTTAGTGGGCGTTGGCGTGCGATATTATATAAAGCAATTCTGTCCCACCAAATTTACTTACTAAATATTTGGAGGGTATTTAAGATTCGACCCGGCCGAATATAACGTTTTTACTTGTTTTCACTTTCAACCTTATGTACTAAATATGTATGTATGAGAATTTTAAGATTGGCTAGACTTATCAACGTTTGTTGTTATATCATACGAAATGTGTATAGTACAGTTTATGTATCTTCTTATCATTAAGCGTTGTTAGTCTGATCAGTGGTTATTGAAATTGTGTGAGTTTAGGGTATGTTAGTACATAGTATGTATGTCACTCCTCCCATCCTTAGATAATTCAATATTCTCATTGATGTTTTGTAATTTATAATAAATAAATATCTCAAATATAACGGATATACTTATAATGGTTATTAAGACTATAATAATAATTATTAGCATAATTACAGAGTTTGATTATTAATGTGCTCCACTTGTTTCTTTAGTTCTGGTAACAATATATTACCTTTAATTATATTAGTGCTTTTTGTTTGTTATGTGGTCAAGTATGTCTATATGCCTGCATTTCATTGGTTCTTACACCAAATCATCAGTAGACTTTAACCTAATTCGAAAAAAGAAAAACCTCACAACTTATACAAACACTTATACAAACACTTTCTTAAATTTCTTTCAATGAAATGCAGGCATATATAAATACTTGATCACATGACGAACAAAAGCACAAATTTAATTGAGACAATATGTCGAATAGAAGATTTTAAAATCTGTAATTATATTTTCGAGGTTTTTTACAAATGGTAGAATAAGAGGATCTGCCATATTTTTATTTACCGTAACTTATTTATTTTTACCGGAAAATCATTTATATTTATTAATTACTAAAACGGATAATATTGTTGCCTTTTATTCTTATTTTAAGTTTGTTACAGTCTTGCTCTATATCTGTATTATTTAAATTTTTAGTGACAATTCTATTTGGCTCGATAAAGATTGTGTAGGATCATATATTCTTAGGTTAGGTTAGAAGGGCTGCCCGCAGTAAACGAGAAAACACTCAGAGGCCATAAAAGGTCCATTGTGATGCTCAGAGGACTATACCCTACACAATCCTTTCAAAACGAAGTACTGGTTCCTTGAGAGCCACATAGAACTTCTCACAAAACCCGCCAGGGCAGCCAGCGGTGCATCCCTGAGGCAGTCCAGATCTCGCAGGAAACGAGAGCCTAGATGTGGAAGCATACGCTCCTTCAGGGCCGGACAGTCACAAAGGAAATGCTGTACTGACTCGTCTTCTTCCTCATCGAAGCAGCTCCTGCAGCGGCCATCATGTGTAAAGCCCAAACGCTCCAACATGTGCTCAATTGCACAGTGCCCCGCCAAGACCCCTACCAGGGGTCTTGACAGACAATTAGAAGCTGTCTAGTCCTAACTCCGCTAAGCGAGGGCCCCTGCATCTGGTAATCGTTGACCACCTGCTTGTCACCTTCCTCTCTGCCCACTCCTGAATTTTGTTCAGCAGCTCAACTGAGGGAATGTCAATATCCCTACGTGAGACTACTTCATCCAAGGCCGAACCTGCTCTTGCGTGTTCGTCTGCCATTTCATTTCCCTGAATGCCTTCATGCCCTGGAACCCAAACTATCTTGACGTCATGCCTTTTAAGTCGAGCCAGAGATTGCATGCATGCCAGTACACATTTCGACTTTATTATCCCCGAGTCCAGGGCTCTAATTGCTGCCAGACTATCTACAAAAATCTCAATAGTTCTTGCCTCTAAACTGAGCCCATCAATTCTTAACGCTGCTTTAGTAATGGCACATGTAAATCTCTGCCTGGAAAACTGCTTAGGTACCTGGTAGCCTGAGTGATACTAATATATTCTTATTATATTGACAGTTTCTTTTATTATTACTTATCAAATTTCTTTCGCATTCATTTTCTACAGGTATTAATTATTCTATTATCTGTTCTTTGATAAATGATATTGTTATGCCCAGTTTTTAACTTCAGAATTAAGTACTATTTAAACATAAAGTCTATTTAAATACAAAATTTTATTTTTCACTTCAAAATTAAATAAGATATAAATGTCGCAGATTGTACATTTAAATCAGGGCTCCTCAGCCATTACACTCCAGATACGAGTGCCAATCGGATTTTTTACACGTATTCACATACGCAACACGAACAGTAACGAAATTCACATCAATGAGAGAAGAGAAAATAAAAATTTTATTCATAGACAACAACAAATGCATGACTAAATTTTCAACCCGCGTTGCCATCGTTCGATTTTTTGTATTCTTGAATGGATGAATTTATATATTTATAATTTATATATCTCAAAAAAAAAATTAATAAATAGAATGCAATCACGTTCATTTATTAATAATAAAAATAAAATAAAAAATAATTTGCAGTTTCGCAGATTTGAACCTATAGCCTGTTGGGAAATTAACATCCTGTAATACAATTTATATTTATGATTTTTAGTAATTTTGTATGATACAAAAATGGTTTTATAATATTTTATATCTCCATTGGAAGATAGTATTGTCTATAATAGAATATTTTAATATAAACCTTATGAAAAATTTCTACAGAGGAACTTTTTTTTTTAAATCGAAAGAAATGTTATTTACTCAGTTGCACGAGTATTTTAAAATATTTGGTACATTATCTTTACACCATTTACAGTTTTATTTCCGAATTTTCTTATCATATTTTTCTTTCCACGCTTATTTCGACTAAATACTTTTTATATGGGCTTTGACAGCATTTCGGTCGAAATTGTGAATAGAATATAGGCTATAGAAACAAAAATCAATTTCACACATTTATAAAAGTGAAAACTAAGTTTGCCTTCTTATATTATTATCAATTTGATTTAGTGATCAACGGCAACACCTTTAAATGTTCTTTCTTGTTCACATAGTTGCCAGACAAAATAGATGCAATATCGCCAAATTTTGGAGAAAAAACATCAAAATCTTCATATTACTTTTTCAAATCGTTAATGTGAAATTATTACGGTAGTTTTATGAAAAATACCTCAACATTTCTACAGAATTAAAAAATGCTTTCAATTTTTCATATAAAACGGTGTTATTTTGACAAAAATATTTAAAAACAATGAGTAAGTTCAATTTGAAGTATACGTAAAATAAGAAATTGCTTCTGTTTAATATTTTTGTTCCTATAAATTTTTTTTTGCAAAAAGTTTTATGGGGAGAAGAGGGTACATAAGGCTCTTTTTTCCGAGGCTCTATATCTCAGAAGTTACATTGCCGATTATTATTATCTAGATTTTTTAATTAGCTTCTTTAATGTAGCTATCACCTATTACTAATATTTTACGAATTATATTGCTAGAAGTACGAGTTTCAACGTCTAGTAGCGTCCTTATATAGAATTTTTTCAAAATTACAAACATTTTAATAGATGAATTGACTTGAAAGCAAATTTTTTGATTTGTAAGTCTTTTTTTATAATATATGTCTTTTCTTTTAATTAAAAGTAAGAACCAAAATGTTTTGATTCCACTTACATATTTAGATTTTTTTACTCCTCTATTATAATTTCCTGGACTTGGTCTTTTAAATATTTCGTTCAAATTTAATATTTAAATCACGTTATTTTTAAACAGAAATAACGGAACACAATATTTTTGTCAGATATAATGGCAATATATAAGTCAAAATATTCCAACATTATGTACATTAATAAATTCGGAAAAAAATTTAAAATAATTTTAGCCTTGTTAATTTTCGCCTGTATTAATTAAATGTAAGAAATACATATTAATGAAAACTTTATTTAAATATTTCATGTCATTTTATTTTTGGCATAAAAAGTCGTAAAAATGACGTCGTCTGGCAACATTATTTGTACGCTCTTGCTTAAAAAAACAGTCACTAACACATGAAAAATTCACAAATACATTATACTTAAATATTTTCTCCCATTGAGGAGCCCTGATTTAAATTCAATTTAAGTTTTTCACACAACCATGTGTTTTTCATGGTTTGTCTACAACCAACAACATGAAAATTGATAAGGCAGTTCTTTATTGGAACAAAATGTCGGTAAGAACTGCAATTTATTGTATCATTATCAGTATTTTTCTTTTCATTTAATTGTGCTACCATACTTTCATCACAATTAAATCCCAAAATTAGTTATAGACTGAAAAACTGAAAGTGTATTTAAAGACAACTTAAGTTTATGGAAAAATTAACTAATTTTGTACTTAAATAAAAAGTCAAAAACTGGGGGTTAGTTGCTATATAATGCTTCTTTCAATTTAAATCAAGCTCGTTATTATTTTTGTCCGGTATAGGAACGATAACTATTTTCTTGTAGATGTCAAATTGAGTTGGAAGCGGCAGTATGATTTTGATTACTTTCATGAATAAAAAAATATTCAATTTCCATCCGTGGACGCGAATTAAAATTTTTTTTTTACCAAGCCTAGTCTTCATTAGGTATAAAGTCGTTTTATTTAAGAAAAACTTAAAATTTGCAACCATTTTGGTCACCTTCATGTCCTACAAAATATTGCATGCACCAAAAAAACTTTAAACTTCCCAACTCTGGAAGTGAAATTTTATTTTTGTTTGTTTTATTTTTAACCAATGCAAATCTTGAGGAATAAAATAGTATTATTTAAGAAAAATTTACAATTTTCAACCATTTTGGTCACCTTCATGAACTATAAAATATTGAACTTGTCCATCCCTAGAATTGAAGTTTTGATTTTTTTTTTAAATTTTTGATACCAATTTTGTTCTTCCTAATATATAAAATAGTTTTAGATAGCAAAAAAAAGAGAAAAACAACAACAACAATGCAACTCTTCATGAGGTATAAATGGTATTATTTAAAACTTCAATTTCCTAACCCGGGAAGCGAAATTTACATTTAAAATTTTTTTTATCAATGCAAATCTTCATGAGGTATAAGGTAGTTTTGTTTAAGAAAAACTCAAATTTTGTTACTAGTTTGGTTATTACATGTACTACAAAATATTGCATGTACCTAAATAAACTTTAATTTTCCCAACCCTGGAAGCGAAGTTTTAATTTTTTGTTTTTTTATCAGTGCAGCGCTTCATGAGGAATAATGTAATTTTTTTTAAGAAATATTTAAAATATTTAACCATTTTGGTCACTTTCATGTACTACTATTAAATATTGCACTTGTCCATCCCTGGATTCGAAATTTTATTTTTGATACTAATTTTGTCATTCCTAAATTATAAGACAGGCTTAGTTAGTAAAAAAAAACAACATCAGTTGCCTGTTTGATTACTTTCACTTATAAAATAATTGCAATTTCCCACCCCTGGAAGCAAAATTTGAATTAAAAAAATTTTTTTTGGCCAATGCAAATCTTCATGACGTATAAAGAAGTTTTGTAAAAGAAAAACTTAAAATTTTTAACAATTTTTGTTACTACATGTACTACAAAATACGGAATGGGCCGAAAAAAAAATTTAATTTTCCATCCCTGGAAAAAAAATTTAATATATTTAGTTTTTAATAGACCATTGAGCCTTACAAAAGCAAGAAATAGGTTTAATTTACAAACATTAAAAAAAATTGATTTTTGGTATAAATTTGGCGTCCAGAAATAGGTGTAAGCTTTCCACCTCTGGAACCAAACTTCGAATCTTTCTGAATTTCAACAGCACTCTATTTAAGCTCATTTCCAATCCAACGGTCCAAGAACGAAGTCTATAGCTCTCCTGGGGTCTTGGGAAAACCGATTTCACGTACAGACATCGCTCAATCGTCATCGCTATTCATAAGGATCCAAAATATACATATATACTTTATGGAGTCCCATGTGCATATCGAAGAAATTACACACGGAATGACAAACCTATATATACCCTTTCACTTTTTTGTGAAACGTTAGAAACAAAAGCTACAATACCCGATGTCATATTTACTCAAAACAATTTTCTATGAAATTATGTAAGTGTTTTTCTAATGTTGTACCCAGTATAGTATAGTTTGTGCGCAACTTGGTACACCGACGTGTTGTACCAACCGTCGCATAGTCTGTGGCTTGCATAATATCTGTTTTATCTGCCCATCGACCTCTTCTTTGTGTACCTCAGGGTATCTATAAGATTTCACATAAATTGGTTCTTCATGTGTGGCATTTATTTTATGCTTTACTTTATGCGTGAAGCTGATATTTTCATTCTCTTTGTAAAGAATATTTTCATATTTTCTTAATAATGTTTTAATTTCTTTACTTTCTTTTTTAAATGACTTAATCTAAATAATGAATTTATATAAATCATTATTATTTGTCTCATTCATTCTTTCTAAGTTGAACAATGCTTTCTTGCTTTTCGTCCAGGAAGTAATATTTTATGCTGTTTAAAATGATAAACTTCTCAATAATTTTTACAACAGCTTTTAGGTTTTGTAAACTCTCATATCCTAATATAAACCATCATAATTCCGGCAGCAGGCATGGACAAAGAAAATCATACTAATACCTGACCGGCTACTAATTATTTCTTGTATTCTGCTTAAAATTACATCTCCTTTAATTGTTTTTACAATGATTGGGTCGGTTTTCTCACTTTCTGTTGGTAAGGTATTAGGTATAGTATATATATATATATATATATATATATATATACATATGTATATATATATATATATATATATATATATATATATATGTATATATATATATATATATATATATATATATATATACATATATATATATATATATATATATATATATATATATATATACATATATATATATATATATATATATATATATATATATATATATACTAGACCTCTGCATAAATGTATTTGAAGAAAAAAGTACTCCTAATATGACAAAGCTTGTACATATTTTCCTACTGTAATCTGCTCTACAACAAAATGTTGTACTTATTTTCTAAAATAAAAACATCAAGGAACAATTTTGTTGGTTGGTCAATTATAAAGCGGCATGGCCGCACATCAAACTGACGCTTCAAACACTGCTTTTCTTTGATAGTGTTAGTGAAAAAAAATCACACGATAATATGATATTCTTCAAACTCACATCGTGAGTTTTTTTCACTAACGCTATCACAGAAAAGCAGAGTTTGAAGCGTCAGTTTGATGTGTGGCCATGCCGCTTTAGACTAACTGCCATCCCTAAATACGGGCGGCAAGCGTTTTATAGCTGTCAAAAGTTCTCATGTCCATACATTTTGTATGGAGCATACCGAAATAACGCGGCGGCAACGCTTTGCTATTGGAAAATCCGATTTTGACAGAGCGTTTTCTAATGAAGTTGATTGCAAAAGAAGGGAATTGTAACCAGAGAAAATTAGCAAAGATTTATAAAAGTGATATATATAATAAAAGAAAAAATTTGTGCACTTCGTATTAGAAAATGGTGGTAAGAAAATATTTACAATATGATTATATATGTATGCACGTTTGTAATTTGTACAAAATTTCAATAACAAAATCACAAATGTCGTCCGTCCAGCTGTTAAAATAATCAGGGTTGTTTAATTTTTTTGTTTGATTACCCTGTTTTTATTGTTTTTTTACATAACGCTGCCGCTTTTGTTTAGGTATGCCATTTCAGCGTTCAAGCTCAGCGGAAAAAAACGTTCCGCTTTCCGCCCGTATTTAGGTATGGCTGTAAAACTTTTAGTCTAAATCAGTGAAGTCAGATGTAGGAAATTTTCCCTTTTTTAGGGAATTTTCTGCAAAAATTTTGGCCGTAGGGAAAAAAAGGACAGATTTTTCATTTAAGGTAATATGTAGGGAATTTTCAAAATTTCAAGCTTTCAAAGAAAAAAAGATACAATTTGTCAGTTTTTATTTGCATGTAGCAAAGTAATGTATTTTTCAGGCTTATAGAGCAAAACACTAATAAGCTGATGTATGGCAACACTAAGTTCCAAGGCAAATATCTAATTCGGAAGTGTTCAGAAGTAAACTCAAAATCAACGCTCAATCCCAATAAACATTATTGTTTGATATCAACTTGAGATGCATTTGATATCAAATACCATTCTCAAATCTCCAACGTTAATTCTCAAATGCACCTCAATAGTCCGATTATAGTCTTCTCAACTTAAAAGGCTCATTTTTAATATGATGATTTTTTTAGTTATCAAATTGAGAAATTTGTGATTCTCAACTTGATATCAAAGAAATTTCTCCAATTGGTTTCAAATGGATGGTACGGAATTGCCATATTAAAGAAAGCCCATTTATATAAATTTAGGATATAAACAATGTTTTTACTTAGTTTTGTAACTTATTTATTGTATAAAAAAAACATAATATAATGAGATCATAAAAAGCAATTCATTTGAGTTATTTTTAAGTAATAATAAAAACATCATAAAAAAGATCATAAAAACAATTGATAAAAAACAATTCATTAAAGTTATTTTTAATAATAAAAAAACATTAATTAATTTGGGAGATATTTTCCTTTTTTCCATTTACATAATTTATCTTCTTATGAAGGCGGTTATTGGCGTGTTGGAAAAATGATATGAAAGTTCTTTCGAACTCGCTGTCCGAAGATGCAGCTGCAAATTTTTTATTGTAAGCTTCTGGAAAGATTAATTAGATTTAGTTAATATTAATTTCAATCATTACATAAAAACATAATTACGTTTTAACGCCGCTGTGACACTTAGAGCTCGTACAGGTTGTTTTGTCTTAGTTCCTTGCCAGGAATATTTGATAGCTACCTCATCCGTTATCATTTTCCGCCAAGCTGTTTTTAAAAATTTTATGGAATTGCCACATACTAACGCCATAAGTTCGGAAACCTAGTAGGTGAATTATTAAACTTTAGTATTTGGAATTTTGTTTATATTTTTGTCAAACTTACCAGGTCGTTAAACTTGTTTTCAGATGCTTGAATTTTATCTTCGAATAGGCTGAAGTTCGACACTAGCTGAAATGGTGTTTTTGGCAAAATTGGCTTTCGCTTTAAGGTCGTCTTCTTTCCCCCCGATTTTACCTCTTCCAGTACTCTGTTTAGTAATTTCTGAGTGATTTCATGTTCTAAAAATATTGGAAATGTGCATTGTGTTTTTGTTTTTAGAAATATGCTTAATGCGTTATACCTTTGAGCAAATTTTTTTGGAAGTTGTCAATCTTTTGATTCAACTCATCCCAGTCTAAAAAATTCAATATTATAATTGACTAAAATTATACTAAATTATACTAATAAAAAAAATAAAATTATTTATGCTCACCTTTTTTGGTTAAATACTCTTCGGTTATTGTTAAAAACGTACTGTTTAGATCCATCTACATGTGAATGAAGGGTATAAATAAAAATTGATTAGATTCAAAATTACTAAACATAATTATTTTTTGTGATATTAGTTCCACTAAATGTTGATACTGTGAATTCGAAAATTGCAAAGTGTCGCAAAATTTAATATTAAAATTGGATGATTTTATTGGAATAGTGAAAAAGTCCTTTAAATTCAAAACTTCCTTTCCTATAATTTCTATATCGCTTTCATTTTGAGAAATAGACATTACTTTAAATATTCTATTGTTTATACTATAAAAATTATCAGGTGTTTTTGTAGAAAAATAAAACAAATTGGTATAAATTGATTTAATTGTCCCATTATTAAGAACTTTTTTATTTTTATTGTCATTTGGAGGTTTGGGCAATCTTAAGCTATCCTCCACCAATCTGTTATATATCTGAACTGCAATTTGATGATTTTTTTTACATTTCCTTTTCAGTTTAGACAAATAGTTTTCAAATTTGAAAGCACTTATGGATTCTAGGCAACCATAATTAAATGCATCATTTGCTAAGTGCGTGAGGCAGTGAAAATTAAAAGTTAAAAAAGTATCATCGTAGAGGCGAGAAACATTTTTAACAAACTCAGACAAAAGAACTTTTGCATATTCGTTATTTTCCATACAAGATTTTTCATCTAACAGAATTCTAACTCCCAAACTGAGCAATAAAAAATTATTATATCGTTCAGCATCATTATTATATCGTTCAGCAAGGACGAAAATGCCTGTATATAAAAGAAACGATCTTAATTTTTTTTTTTTTTTTTTTTTTAAAACAAACACAGCCCGCAAAGCTATTTGCTTGTCTGCGGAAAACACCCAGAGTCTCCGGCGGGAATCGAACCCACGACCATTGGACTGACAGGTAGCATTGCTATCCATCAGCCACAGAGGCACCCTGTAGCCTTGAACCTTTCAATTTCATTTAAGCTTCGAGGATGTCTAGCAAATTCTTTTGGCACTTGGTTGCTCAAAAAAATTAGTTTTGAATTTAATCATTTAATTTCTGACGGTTTTAAAGAAAAAATGCAATTTCTTTTTCTGATCCAACCAATGAGTAAAGTTTTCATAACGCCAAGGCACACTACATGCATATAATCATTAGGAAATAAATTCACGATATCTATAGGTAATTTTTCTATAGCCAGTGGCTCTAGCAGTTTGTGATGTTTGGCATCAATTCTTATGCGAAAGTCGGAATCTGTTCTGAAATTATGTACCGCACTTCTAAAAACCATTCTATGATTAACAGATTCTCCTTTCTGGGTACATTTGAGACAACTAAAGAACCCCGTATGCCCTTTGATACCAAGAATATGCGATCTTGCTGGTGCATCGCATATAAATGCGCGACAATTGACAGGAAACAATTTTTCCTCAAAAATCAAACCCACATCAATCAGTTCACATAAATCATTAACAAACCTTGTTAAATATGTATTTGGACACAATAGTTTACTTTTACCACAATAAGCGCCTACAACCATAACGTCTGGCGTCCCATTGACATTTATTAAAATAGGCCAAGTTTGCAAATTGGAAATCTTTGCTAAAGGAAGGTCATCATTATTTATATTCAGGCTTAGTTCGCCAGAAAATGAAGAATTTTTTAGGAAAAAATCGGTCAATGTGTCTTTAACGCCGTAATGTACATATTCACCTAACCCCATTTTTTCAACTGGCGCACTTTTGGGAGTAGACTTTAAGGTCCTCACGTCTTTAGGAAGTCCACAAATGTGGGTACTCAAAATTTTTAGAAGACTATTAGCAGCTGCGTTTGTAATATTAAATTGAACTGCCCATGATGCAAGCTCATCCCTCAATTCACCTAAATTTTCTACTATTTCCTCCTTTTCACTTTCGCTTTCCGATTCAGATGAATTGCCCTCACTTCTAAATTCCTCAAAAGACACGTTTCCACAAGCATTTGATGTCGAAGGTCCCATTGCCAAAGTTTCATCGGCAAATGAGCGCTCCGACAGCAAAGCCACCACCTGCCTCACCTCACTTTTAACTTTCTTTGATCTATTCATTTTTATATTAATTATTTAAACTTTGCTTACCTTTAATTGTCTTTCCTTCACTTAAATGCACTTTTATTTATTTATATTTTTTAACATTTGCTTTTTTCACTATTTTCACTTCTTTCACATTTGTAATAAATGAATAAATGTAGCTGCAACATGTGTTTTTTAAACGCTACCAGATCTGTAAGCGATTGCGCAAAACAGCGAGAATAAAAAAATTAGAAAAAAATCTCAAATTTATCACAAATCGTATTCAAGTTCAAAAAATGTTTGGTCTCAAGTGGAGAAGTGTTAGATATCCAATTGAGATTTAAAATTTTTCTCAAAGATTGGATAAAATATTAAATCTCAAATTGATGTCAAGTTGAAAACAAAAAAGGAGAAAAATGTTTGAACTTAAGTTGAGAATTACATTAGAAATCAACTTGAGAGTTAAGCTTTTCTCTAACATTGGAGAAATAATTTTTCAATGCATATTGGGATATGTTGAAACGTTTTACAAGCCAAATGCCAAAATTCTAATTTGCTTCAAGTTCAACGGTCAGACCATGGTACAAGAAACAGGTATATGCATCAGCACAGGTGATGGTGAACTGATTGTCAAAATTTTCGCCGCAATATTATGTTTTGTTTTTATTAACTGCTTTGGTTGTTTGAAATTTTTAATATAAAATTTTAAATTTTTAAAACAAAATAATTTTATCAACAAACTTTCTGTGGATTTTTTAAAAAAATATTGAAAACTGAAACAATATAATAAAAACAAATATATTATATAAACATTTCGGTGTGTTATTTATAATAATGCGATATTGTTGTGTGTTCAAAAAAAGAAAAACCGGGGAATGGGACATTATTTTATGTTCCTAAAGAGGATGAAAAAAGAGAAGACTGGAGTGTGATTTGTCAGCTAAAGCTTACACATAAATCAAAAATTTGTTCGGACCACTTCAACTCTTCACAAATTATAACAGTGGGTAAGAGAATGTGTTTACTGCCCACTGCGAAACCTTCAAGTCAACACCTCTTTAATGATATGAAATCGTCGCTC
Source organism: Linnaemya tessellans (assembly GCA_951800035.1). Classification (NCBI taxonomy): domain Eukaryota; kingdom Metazoa; phylum Arthropoda; class Insecta; order Diptera; family Tachinidae; genus Linnaemya; species Linnaemya tessellans. The sequence continues at coordinate 93,339,098 of OX637535.1, read as the reverse complement.
TTGTCGCGGTGTTATTTTCGCTTTTCAATTATTGTTTTTACATAAGTGTTATAAGTAGCAGATCAGTAAAAGAACCAGTTAGTGTTAATGTTCTACCAGAAGGGGAAATAAGTTCATTCGACGACTACAAGAGCGTGTCTGCTCAACAGAAGCAGTGGAAATTCCATAAGGAACAAGAAATACAGACTGAGTAAGCCCATACTTCATATTAAATTACTTTCATACACACACATATATATATATATATATATGGGCATTTCCAGAAAAAAGTCCACCTTGATCGAAAAATTAAAATTTAACAAACAGATATTTTCCTAATGTATTATAAAGGAGAAACTTCTAAAATAAATTAAATTTAGGAGCTTAAAGCTTTCTTTTGTTGGGATGGTGAAATACTGAGCTACAAGTTTGAAGTTCTCGTTTTTGTAAGAGTTTCTTAACTTCAAGGGCATTTTCTCTTTATAATTAACATTCCTAAAATCAATTTCATAATAATACTCTTATTGCAAAACTGTTGCTACAAAAATATTCAATCATAAAACAAATGCAAAAAATATATTTAGTATATCGTAGTTTTTATATAATTTTCTAATATTTATGTCTTTTTCGCATTTTTTTAACATAATAAAATAAAGTGGAAATTTTAGTAATGTAACGCCAGTAACGTAACGCCAGACCAATTTTCATAAAAGAAAAAAAGGAAAAAAGATTTGTTCAATTTATAACTTGGAAAATAAATGCATATTGGTCCAAAACCTATCAAAAAAAATTTGATTAAAAATACTTGCCCAATTCGCAGAGTTCAACAATTTTGTTATCAAAGTCAAATCGCACTTCCGTTTTTTGTAACGTAACGCCAGGTCACTTTTTGGAGTATATCTTGAAATTCTTAGGCTCAACTATTTCCATTTTTTGGCTGAATATAGAGCTATCCAATCACTTCTCTAATGTGAGAAAAATACTTTTTTAAATTATGGTTTTTAAAGTTTTTTTCAACATATCGTCGTACAAAAGTAACGTAACGCCAAAATGGAAATGCCCATATATATATATATATATATATATATATATATATATATATATATACATATATATATATATATATATATATATATATATATATATATACACATATATATGTATATATATATATATATATATATATATATATACAATATATATATATGTAAATATATATATATATATATATATATATATACATATTTATATATATATATATATATATATATATATATATATAAATATATATATATATATACTAGACCTCTGCATAAATGTATTTGAAGAAAAAAGTACTCCTAATATGACAAAGCTTGTACATATTTTCCTACTGTAATCTGCTCTACAACAAAATGTTGTACTTATTTTCTAAAATAACAACATCAAGGAACAATTTTGTTGGTTGGTCAATTATAAAGCGGCATGGCCACACATCAAACTGACGCTTCAAACTCTGCTTTTCTTTGATAGTGTTAGTGAAAAAAATCACACGATAATATGATATTCTTCAAACTCACATCAAACCATACGTGTGAGTTTTTTTCACTAACGCTATCACAGAAAAGCAGAGTTTGAAGCGTCAATTTGATGTGTGCCCATGCCGCTTTAGACTAACTGCCATCCCTAAACACGGGCGGCAAGCGTTTTATAGCTGTCAAAAGTTCTCATGTCCATACATTTTGTATGGAGCATACCGAAATAACGCGGCGGCAACGCTTTGCTATTGGAAAATCCGATTTTGACAGAGCGTTTTCTAATGAAGTTGGTTGCAAAAGAAGAGAATTGTAACCAGAGAAAATGAGAAAAGATTTACAAAAGTGAAATATATAATAAAAGAAAAAAATTGTGCACTTCCTATTAGAAAATGGTGGTCAGAAAATATTTACAATATGATTATATATGTATGCACGTTTGTAATTTGTACAAAATTTCAATAACAAAATCACAAATGTCGTCCGTCCAGCTGTTAAAATAATCAGGGTTGTTTAATTTTTTTGTTTGATAACCCTGTTTTTATTGTTTTTTTACATAACGCTGCCGCTTTTGTTTAGGTATGGCATTTCAGCGTTCAAGCTCAGCGGAAAAAAACGTTCCGCTTTCCGCCCGTATTTAGGTATGGCTGTAAAACTTTTAGTCTAAATCAGTGATGTCAGATGTAGGAAATTTTCCCTTTTTTAGGGAATTTTCTGCAAAAATTTTCGCCGTAGGGAAAAAAGGACAGATTTTTCATTTAAGGTAAAATGTAGGGAATTTTCAAAATTTCAAGCTTTCAAAGAAAAAAAGATACAATTTGTCAGTTTTTATTTGCATGTAGCAAAGTAATGTATTTTTCAGGCTTATAGAGCAAAACACTAATAAGCTGATGTCTGGCAACACTAAGTTCCAAGGCAAATATCTAATTCGGAAGTGTTCAAAAGTAAACTCAAAATCAACGCTCAATATGTTGAAACGTTTTACAAGCCAAATGCCAAAATTCTAATTTGCTTCAAGTTTAACGGTCAGACCATGGTACAATAAACAAGTATATGCATCAGCACAGGTGATGGTGAACTGATTGTCAAAATTTTCGCCGCAATATTATGTTTTGTTTTTATTAACTGCTTTGGTTGTTTGAAATTTTTAAAACGGCATCAGAAACAGAGGTCTAGAAATTATATATACTGTCGTATGGCAACTCTCTTTCAATAAGAATGCTTTATTAGAATGCATAAATAAAGTTATCATTCATTCCTTTTGTATACTTCGAATAGATTGGTGGTTTTAATTACGACATTTTGGCGACGAACGGGATCAAAAGATTTTTTTTTAGAATTGAATTTGTGCGTGCAAAGAAAAGCCATAAGAAATGGCCACAAACAACGTTTTTAACATAGACCCATTCGATGAGAAAATGACCAAATGGAGTCGTTGGGTAACAAGGTTTGAAACAGCATTGGAAATTTTTAAGGCTGATGAAAGTAAGAAGAAACAATTCCTTTTACATTATATGGGTACATCAGCATATGACAAGCTATGCGACAAGGTGCTGCCAAAAACTCCTGAACAACTGGAATATTCCGAAATAATTAATGGTTTGGAAGCATACTACAATCCACAACCAAATGAAATTCTTTTGAATTTCAGATTTCATTCTCGTAAGCAAAACTCAGATGAATCAGTTACAGAATACTTGGTGGCATTACGACATTTATCGATTGGCTGTGACTTTGGTATATACCTAGACAAGGCACTTAGGAACCAATTTGTATACGGCGTTTCCAACCAAAGATTGCAAAGCAGATTACTGGAAAAAGAGAAATTAACATTAGATGATGCAATAAATATGGCGACAGCTTATGAAACGGCAGAAAAGGGATTCGAGGAAATAAATAGCAAAATATTTGATAAAGACAGCGTAGATAAGGTAAGCGAGAAGAAAAGCAGTAAAACAAAGAAATGGAAAACATGGCAAGCACAAACGGCTGAAAGAAGTAACAGAAGAAATTGTCTACGATGTGGCAGCACTGATCATACGTCATATAAGTGTAAACACATAAATACGGTATGCAGTTACTGCAAGAAAACAGGCCATTTAAGAAGATTGTGCTTTAAGGCAAAAAAGATGCTTAACCAAATTTCTGAAAATGAAAGTGAGACAGACGCTAGCGGAGAGGAGTTGCAAGAGGTATTCCAAATTAGTGATAACACCAAATCTGAGCTACTTCAAAAGATATTTTATAACGTGAATGTGAACGACAAACTTATTAAATTCGAAATCGATACTGGGTCACCAGTCACAATTATGAGCCTAGGGGATGCAAAGAAAAACTTTTCTAGCAAATCCAAAGTGCATGAACCTGATCTGGAATTATATAGTTATTGCAAAACCCCTTTGATTGCGTTGGTTTCATTAGAGTCGTTCTTAAAGATGCCGATAATTATAAAGCGAAAGTTTACATTGTGCGTTCAAATCGTAGACCATTGTTGGGCAGGGAGTGGCTAAGAATGATCAGATTGGACTGGTCGAAGGTGTTTAAGAACAAAACGAGAGCGGTTGCGGAAGTAAACCAAATTCAAGCCGATATTCAACGAGTGTTGGAAAAATACCCTGTGTTGTTTTCATCCACTATGGGAAAAATTACAGGCTATCAGGCACGTTTGTACGTTAAAGAAAATGCCATTCCAAAATGTTTTAAAGCGAGAAGAGTTGCATTTCCACTTTTGAAAGCTGTAGAGGATGAGATCGATAACCATGTAAGTGAAGGATTATTAGTAAAGGTGGAGAGAAGTGAATGGGCCACTCCTGTTGTGGTGGTGCCAAAAAAAAGATGATAAGGTACGTTTATGTGGTAACTATAAGGTTACACTAAATCCATCATTGATAGTAGATGAGCATCCTCTGCCAACTATTGACGAGTTATTTAACGCCATGGCGGGAGGGACACGTTTTTCGAAAATTGATTTGTCAAAGGCATATCTGCAATTAGAGGTCCATCCAGACGACCGCCATTTATTGACATTAAGTACACACAAGGGGTTGTATCAACCCACAAGGCTAATGTTTGGCATAGCATCCGCCCCCGCCAAATGGCAACGTTTTATGGAACAGCTTCTCAGAGATATCCCGGGAGTTAAAGTTTTTCTGGATGATATCAAGATCACGGCTAATAACGACGAACTACATATGAATCGGCTAGATGAAGTTTTAAGGAGGCTTAATAAACACAACATGCGCGTAAATTTAGCAAAATCCGAATTTCTACGCGACCGTATTGAATATTGTGGATACATAATCGATAGAAATGGGATAAGGAAAATGGAATCGAAAATGGAGGCCATAGCAAATATGAAAAAGCCAAAGAGCAAAGACGATATCCGCTCCTTTTTGGGACTTATAAACTACTACGGTCGTTTTATAAAAAACCTCAGTACAATAGTGGAGCCGCTAAATAGATTACTACATAAAGAGGTTAAATTTAAATTTGATTCGAAATGTGAATTTGCTTTTGCTGAGGTCAAAAGACAGATGCAATCTGATACCGTACTTACGCATTATGATCCAAAATTACCAGTGCTGTTAACAGTGGATGCAAGCCCCACGGGGGTGGGTGCGGTCTTAAGCCATGTATACCCCGACGGTACTGAAAAGCCAATTCAATTTGCATCGCAATCACTAAACAAAGTCCAGAGGAGATATAGTCAAGTGGATCGGGAAGCCTATGCTATTGTATTTGGAGTGAAAAAGTTTTACCAATTTTTGTATGGCCGGAAATTTACGTTGGTCACCGACAACAAGGCTATCTCCCAAATATTTTCGCCAAAAAAGGGTTTACCCATTTTATCGGCAACACGGATGCAACATTATGCCATCTATTTACAGTCATTCAATTATGACATCTGTTTCCGTAGCTCAAAGAACAACGCTAATGCAGATGCCCTCTCACGTTTGTCAGCAACAATAGAAAAGAAAGCAGTAAATGAAGTGGACAAAATTGAAATGGGTATTATCGAAAATTTACCAATCACAGTAAGTGAACTAAGTGCCGCTACAAAAAAAGATAAAGAAATAAAGGTTTTGATGCAATCACTTCAGTTTGGCCGTATATGTAACGCTGCAGATCGTTTTGGTATCGATCAGTCTGAGTTTTCATTACAACAAGGGTGTTTGCTAAGAGGCTTCCGGGTATTTATTCCAAAAAAATACCCGGGGCATTTTGGAATCTCAAAGATGAAATCATTAGCACGAGCATACGTCTGGTGGAAGGGACTGGACGAAGAAATTGAGAGGCTTGTTTCAAATTGCAGAGCCTGCCTGTGTATTCGCCCGGAACCTAAACATGAACCCGTACATTGCTGGAATGCACCAAAAAAGGTTTTCGAACGAGTTCATGTGGACTATGCAGGCCCATTCATGGAAAATTTTTTTTTTGTATTAGTTGATGCCTACAGTAAGTGGCCCGAGGTGCGAATCGTTCCAGATATGACAACAACAACAACAATCAACGCTTGTAAAAATATTTTTAGCACTTTCGGAATACCAAATATTCTGGTTAGCGACCATGGAACGCAGTTCAAATCAAAGGAATTTGGAGAATTTTTACAAAAAAATGGAATCGTCCACAAACTAGGCGCACCCTACCATCCTGCAACAAACGGGCAGGCTGAACGTTTCATCCAAACTATGAAAAACAAGTTGAAGTCAGCAGTGGGAAACAGAAACCACATTTCAAACGATTTAAATAAAATATTGTTAGCGTACAGAAGAGCCATACACCCAGTAACAAATAAGTCACCAGCGATGTTGATGTTGGGACGACAAATTCAAACACGCTGGGATCTTTTAATACCAAAAAACAATGTGGAAAACATGGAGCGTAAAATGGTAGGAAAATCGTTTGAGCGAGATGAAAGTGTTGCGGTACGAGATTACCTAGGAAATGAAAAATGGAAATTTCGTGTGGTGGATAGAAGAGTAGGAGACCTGCATTATGAGGTTCAGCTAGAGGACGGTCGTAATTGGCGAAGACATCTCGACCAGATGCGGGCAGCAGGAAGGAAGTCACTAGATAATAGAGTGGTAGAAAACAGTGGGATAACTCGACAAGGTATATCTGACAACACCCAGCCGGACATCGGGGATAAAAACAGCAGTAATAATAACACCGAAGTATTAGAATATCAGCACAACAATGACGGAGAGCATCCAGAAAACATCACACAACCAGAACGTGAATCCAAGACAACAAATACTGTTTTAGAACATCCTAAGACTTCGACAGAAGGGTTGATAATACCAGAACGTTTTTCGCCTTTAGAAGCAAGCCCAACAAATATTAGAAGACCAAAACGAAATTGCAAGCTCCCTAAACATTTTCAGGACTATGAGTTGAAGGTCTAATCCCCAAATTTTTTCTTAATAAAATATTATTTTGTATTAATATCATTTTATTTATATTGGTAATTCCGAAGATTAAAATAATGTCGGCATTCATTTAATGAGTGCGGGAGAGGTGTCGTATGGCAACTCTCTTTCAATAAGAATGCTTTATTAGAATGCATAAATAAAGTTATCATTCATTCCTTTTGTATACTTTGAATAGATTGGTGGTTTTAATTACGACATATACGGATGGTTCGGTCGGTATGAATTCCACGGGATTCGCTTTTTATGTTGAGAGATTAAGGTATTCAGCAAGTTACCGTACAGATAAAATTGTTTCATCTACATCGGCAGAATTACTTGCAATTAAGAAGGCCCTGGAATATGCTAAGGACTGTGAAATAGAGAAGTTGGCAATATTAACGGACTCCAAGGCTGGTTTGGCATCGCTAGAGAACCGTGATCACCCTAATTATATGATAGGGGAAATTTATGAGCTGATAAATGATTCTAATGTATCGCAACTGGAGTTTCATCACATACCAGGTCATGCAGGAATTACTGGTAACATAAAGGCAGATGAAGCGGCTAGAAGGGCTCATACCCATGGCGTTTACGTTACTGTTAAATGGGCACTCCATGACGCAACCAAGCGAATTGAGACGTTACTGATTTCTGAATGGCAGGGTGAGTATGACGACTTAAGACAGACGAAGGGTCAGAGATATGGGGAACTGTTCCCGAGAACACGAAGGAAACCATGGTTTGGTGAGTGTGAGGTCTCAGAAGGGGGAAGAAGAGCACGACATACACGTATGGCTAACAGGATTTTGACTGGACATACCTTCAGCAGGAGGACTCTTGCGAGGATGGGGGTGTATGAATCAGATAAGTGCGACATTTGTGACGTCCCTGAGGATGCTTGTCACTTAATATTTATTTGTCCGATCTATGCGGGTACTAGATCGAATTTTCCAACCATTGAAAAATACACGGATACCTAGAGTTTTCTGAAGAATGAGGGTATTTCTGAAATTTTTGTACTTACGAAATTTATCATGGAGATTGGGGTCAGTTTATGATACTGATGAACAGAACACCCCTTTGATTTTGTTTTTGTTTGATGATATTGTACTGCTTATTATTATTCTTTTGGCATTCACTAATATCATTGACTTGTAATGCAAGTTTTCATTGAGATCATTTCATCTTGAAATAGAATCATATTTCATGGCTAATCAAGAAGTTTTATTTATTCAAGTTTTCAATTAATTATTGCTGAAATAGATCGGACGGATCAGTATTGGTGAAAGAGGACATCAATGTCACTGAATGAAAAAGGATTGGGTCGCACTTCCTATGTAAGGGCATAGTTCGAGGATTCCAAAAAATATTTGTGATGGCGATATGCATTCATTGCGCGGCCAAATAATTATTTCCTCTCTAGTGGTGTGCTGTTAGAGGGGTGAACTTAAAACTCAAACAAACAAAATAATTTTATCAACAAACTTTCTGTTGATTTTTTAAAAAAAGATTGAAAACTGAAACAATATAATAAAAACAAATATATTATATAAACATTTCGGTGTGTTATTTATAAAAATGCGATATTGTTGTGTGTGTTCAAAAAAAGAAAAACCGGGGAATGGCACATTTTTTTGCGTTTCTAAAGAGGAAGAAAAAAGAGAAGAGTGGAGTGTGATTTGTCAGCTAAAGCTTACACATAAATCAAAAATTTGTTCGGACCACATCAACTCTTCACAAATTATAACAGTGGGTAAGAGAATGTGTTTACTGTCCACTGCGAAACCTTCAAGTCAACACCTCTTTAATGATATGAAATCGTCGCTCTTGTCGCGGTAAGTGTTATTTTCGCTTTTCAATTATTGTTTTTACATAAGTGTTATAAGTAGCAGATCAGTAAAATAACCAGTTAGTGTTAATGTTCTACCAGAAGGGGAAATAAGTTCATTCGATAACTACAAGAGCGTGTCTGCTCAACAGGAGCAGTGGAAATTCCATAAGGAACAAGAAATACAGACTGAGTAAGCCCATACTTCATATTAAATTACTTTCATACACACATATATGTATATATACATATATATATATATATATATATATATATATATATATATATATATGTATATATATATATATATATATATATATATATATATATATATATATGTAAATATATATATATACATATATACATATGTATATATATATATATGTATGTATATCATACGCTTGCAGTGCAGTAGTTTTCGCAGGAGATTACAAGCAACTCTTTGATAAAATGAAAAAGCTAGAAGACGAAAACAAGGAGTTGAAGCGTCAGGTGCTGGAGGCCTATTTGGCAATGAATGGAATGAACAAATTTTTTACTCCCGGCCAAATAAAAAAATTAAAATCCCCTGGTAGAGTTGTGTGGACATGGGAAGATATCTCCAGTGCAATATGCTTGCACGCTGCTGGACCAAGAGCTTATAAACATCTTTATAAACCTACCTCATATCTCCACCTTGCAGCGTTGGTCTCAAAAGATTGATATGAGTGAAGGTTTGTTGAAACAATCAATTGAGTTTATGCGGCAAGGAACATACATATATGTCTATTGAAGACAATACATGTGTATTGTCATTTGATGAAATGAAGGTAGCGGAAACCTTTGAGTACAACTCCATAGATGATGTTGTCAAAAAACCTGCAAACTACGTGCAAGTAGTAATGGCTCGGGGTCTAAGAAAATCGTGGAAACAACCAATATTTTATGATTTTGATTGTAAAATGTCTAAAAAAATTTTGTTTGATATAATATCGCAGCTATCCAATGCTGGTTTCCCGGTAGTGGCTGTTGTGTGTGATATGGGCCCAACAAATCGTAAGCTGTGGCGAGAATTAGGTGTAACAACAGGTAAATATTAAAATCCAAAACCACGGTTGACGCACACCACACATGACAAATGGAATTGTCCAATTTATGTCGTTTCAAGGATCTCATCCCAATAAAAATATTAGGTAAATAAAACAAGTTCTTAATTAATACTTAAATATATATGCGGTTATGGTTTCACGTTCATCTCGTTACTATTTAATTTTCATTTGGTTTATATTTTTGTTTTTAATATTCAATATAGTTTTGATAAATATCCTTTGGTTTTGATAAATTCTATTACATCAAAATAATATATATCATTAACACAAGACACTAACTTTATTTAGTATAATTTGTATGTCTCATTAAACTAACAATTATTCTCTTAGATAAGCCATGGTTTCAGCATCCTGTAAACTTACAGGAAAAGGTTTTTACCTTCGCTGATTTTCCGCCTTTGTTAAAATTGATTAGAATCCATTTCTTGGACACAGGGCTAATTATTAACAATGTGATTTTAATAAAATACACAAAGAATAACAGTGACTTATCCATCGCATATAAACTAACCGACGAACATCTTTCAGTGAGAGGACCAGGTTTGTAAATATATACTCATACGAATTTATAACTTTCATATTTAAATCTTTCAGGTAAATTTAAATCTTTCAGGTAGGCAAAAAGTTAAGTTAGCAGCACATTTGTTCTCCAATACAACTTCAAATGCAATCAAACGGTGCTACTCCCTTGGGCTGGATCTATACCAAGCTGTAGAGACTGCTGATTTTATTCAAACTATAAAAGATTGGTTTGATATACATAACTCTTCTTTGAGTTCATTTGGATATCCTGGCAAGGTAAGTTATATAAATTTAAAAATTAAAATCGTATTGATAAAATAAACTTTGTTAACTCAAGGAACCATTTGGGATTGCTTTGGAAAACCAGCAACACAAATTGGTTAAAATGAATAAAATCATGACTGGTGTAATTGTACCAAATAAAAAGGTTATCCAAATTTTTCAAAAAAGCGTTTTAATATCAAATAGTGCCCTGATAATGCTTCACGAAAGCATTAAAAAATATAACATGACTTATATTTTAACTCGTCGTCTTAACCAAGATGTGCTGGAGCATTTCTTTGGTGCAATACGTAGCAAGGGAGGTTTAAATGATCATCCTTCACATCAGGAATTTAAATACAGGCTACGGAAATACATATTAGGTAATATTCTCCTTAATATTATATTAGTACATGCGTTTATGTATGTATATACTTTTAAATTTTAGCGCGAAACACAGAACACCTTAGTGGGAAGGGTAATGTTGAAACCGATTCGACCGAGTGGTTGAATTTTAAAGATTTCGACTTATGTGAAGCGACTTGTGCAGTAGATAAAAGTAAAGTTTATGAACCATTTGAAGAAGATACACCAGACGTTGACCAGTCTTTACTTGCGTCTAAATATGAGGCAATAGTTTCAGGTTTAGATGAAACGGGCTTATCTGATATTGGCATTCTTCAAGAGGATGCTTTAGAATATATATCTGGTTATATGATCAGAAAGCTAAGTCTTGAAGCTTATGAATACTTTGAAAGCTCCTATACGTGGGTCGATCAGATATCGCAAGGATCCCTTAGAAAACCATCAACGGATTTTCTTTTCAAGGTTAAATGCTTGGAATATGTGTTCTACCAAGTGAATGGTTTGGAAATATCGCACAACCAATACCTCCGTCAACAACTGATGGAGAAAAGCAAGTCAGTAGATTTGGCTGATAGTATCAAAGAATTTTTTTCAAATGCAGAATATATTTCCGTATTCGGCATTTAAACAAACGCCTTAAGGACCAAAAGGCAAAGCAAAGACTGCTGGGAAACAAAAAATTTGCTAAAAATAAACTTTAAAATACAACGCAAATCAACAATTGCTATGACAATTAAGAAATGTATATACTTACATACATACATATGTATATCTACCACACAACCGTCCTTTTCAGGACGACCAATTATTTAAAAAAGAGATATAATTTTGTTTGAACAAAAAATGGTTCATTTATTGAAACATTTGTATCAAAGATTAAACAGATCATTGAGTGCAATATGATTTTCTTTTATACTTTCATATATGTATATAAAATATCTAAAATGTATTTAACAATAAAGGCCATTTTCTAAGGAATTACTACACTAAAGTTGCATTTAATTGAAATAGACAGAAAGTTGAAAGAAATGTTATAAGGAAAAAAAACACACTAATTCTTAAATATTGGCTAACAGTTAGACATGACAACTATTTAAGTGGTGGTGTTATTTTATACACTCTAAACGGTCTAATATTCATCCATCTTCGAAGCTATCACTAACATCGGTGTTTCGTCCACTTCCAAAAGTTCATTGAAGTCAACGCTATGCCTAGTACGGAAATATATAGAATAGCAAATTGTATATAAGTAGTTTTTATAACAGATCTTATCTAAGCATAGCTTTTGTTAAAATTAAGTTATACGTGCCGCCTTCTTCTGTGGAATTCACAATTTTGTTGCAGCAGTTCAACTTAAGTTGTTCCTCTGATTCGGAATTGATTTTCTGACTCGATCTTCCGTGACTTGCATGAAATTTTCATTCCCGACCCAATTTATAGCTTAAGGATCTCATTACATTATCGATTTACATTTTCGAAACATTTAACATTTTCTATACAATTAACAATTACTTCTTAGAATCATGGCTCATTTTTGTATTGACCTCCAGCCACAATTTAAGAGTTTTGGTATATTCTTTTACTGTTTACAAACATTTTAATGCTTTCTTAAAACCACTTAACACTTGTTTTCATTACTTATTTCACAATTATTCTTCTAAACTAAGTTTTTGTTTTATTTTCAACCACCTTTATATTGCTTATATGTAAAACTTTTGTTTACAAAATTTTTTTTTGTACAAAGGCGATTTAATAAATTCGCCTTATATTTGGCATTGTGTTTCACAAAAAAGATGCTTTGTTGTAATGAATTCGCTTTGCATATACCTGATAATTGTACCATGGGTCAGACTTATCTTAGAAACAAACATTGAAAAAAAATAAATTTTAATAAGAATAATTTGAAATTAGTTTACTAAATAGCAGTTGTATTAAATAAGATTTAAAAGTGTCGTCCAAGTTATTAAGTTTCTGGAAAGTTGTTTCCCTGACTAAACACTTTTGCTGTAAGTATTTAGCATACAATTTTTATGGAGCCTTTTAAACATTTCTTTTACTTTACAGAAAAATATCTTCAGATTCATCCTCTGATGAAAATGACAGTACCAATAAATATCGCAAACAAAAATGTTGTTCAAATTGGTTAACAGATCCCAGTTTTAAAGGTTGGTTGCAGCCCATTAAGATGGATGAGTATAAGTGCAAATATAAAGCGTGCGATAAAGTTCTTAACTGTGGAAAATCAGACCTAAAACATTCTGTAACAAAGCAACATAAAAAATATGTTGGATCAATAAATTCGTCAAAAACAATAGATTCTTTCTTCTACAAACAGACCTATATAAATGACGTTGCGAATTTTGAAATTCGAATGTGTTTATTTTTTGCTGAGCATAATGTTGCAGTTCAAATAGTGGATCATTTAATACCCCTTCTTAAGGAAATTGTCACAGATTCAGATATAATCAAGAATTGCCAGAACGAAATGTACTCAAGTTATCCGTAATGTTTTGGCAAGTGAAGAAAAGTTACAATTAGTACAAATTCTTAAGGTAACAAAGTTTTCGGTACTCATTGATGAGAGTACTGATATTGGGCCACAAAAAACCATATGTGTTCTTGTCAGATATTTCGAATATAAATGTTCAGCTTCTGGATTTGTTACAATTAGCCCCATATTGTACTGCTGAATCTCTTTACAATCACTTTAAAACCTGTATTACCGGCAATGATATTCCATATGAAAATATTATAGGTCTTTGTTGTGATGGCGCAAGCGTAATGGTTGGTCAGCATAATTCATTTGCATCTAAACTATTAGCAGATAATCCAGATGTAATAACAATAAAATGCAGTTGCCATACAGCTGCAATTATTGCAAATGAATCATGTTTAACCTTGGCTAGAGCTCCTGAAGATTTAATTCACCAAATAGGTACATATATTTCCGGGAGCTCCAAAAGATGGTCCAAATTAGGAGAATTCCAAGAGCTCCTCAATATTGAAAAAAGAAAAATATTAAGAACTTCAATGACCAGATGGTTATCACATCAAAAGTGTGTAGAAAGAATTTTAGAGAACTGGAGTGTGCTTATAGAATATTTTAAGTATGCGGTAAATCAAGATAAATTAAAATCCGCCGAGTTAATTTTCAATGAATTAACTCATGAATGTAATAAGGCATATTTGCATTTTTTAAAATATGTGTTGAATTATTTTAATTCTCTAAATGCGCTTTTCCATTCCAAAAAAAAAACGCTTGTTCATGTCCTTCATTCAGAATCACTTAAATTATATTTTAAGCTTGGCCAAAATTTTGTAAAAAAATCTGAATTAAAATTTAACTGCAACGTTAGATCGCCACACGTAAGTTTGCAAATTGATGAAATCTATGTTGGCAGTAAGTGTGAGGAACTTTTAAAAAAATTTCCTAAGCAAAAGGCATATCAAATAAAATCTGACTGCTTGCACTTTTATATAACTGCTCTTGAAGAGACTTCCTTTGAAAGCTGATAGCGTTTTCAAGGAAATGGAAGTTTTAAATCCCGAAGTTGCTTTAGTTTCATTTTTCGGACCTTGAGAAACATAGTTTACATAAGCTCGATATGAGGAAATTTTGGTCTACTATATGCAAATCTAGAAGCTTTAATGATAACTTAATATATCCAAATTTTTCAAAACTTGTTAAAATTTTATTCGCTTTACCACATGCTAATGCTGAAGGAATATTTTCAATAGTTAGTGATGTAAGGATGAAAAAAGAAATAAGTTAAGAAACGATATATTAAACTCTATATGTACATATAATAAGATCTCATTTACAATCGAAAGCATTGACATGAATAAGTTTTAAATGCACAGCTAGTCATTTTAAAAATATGAACTCTAACAACATGCAGAGTAACAGCGCCCACCTTCGTCGGCCCTGTAGCAAAAATTATTCGGCGAAGTAAAAGGTTGAAATAGCTACAAAAAAAAAAACAACTGTCTATCTTCTCATCTTTCCTAATCTGTTCCCTCAATACTATCCCCTCGTTTTCAGTTCCGGCGCAATGCATTGCATATATAGGGGTCATCCCCTGAGTGCTGGTCCAAGATAAAAAAAAAATTATAATTAGGTTATAACTTTTGCTTACTTTAATTTTTGTTATAGTTTTGTTTATTTTTGCAGGTACATACCTGCTGAAATAAATGTACAATTTACCAAAAATGTTAATGCCTTTTATTAAATATAAATTTGTTGTTATTACTTTTTAGGATGTAGGGAATTTTTTTTAGTACCGTAGGGATTTTCCAAAATTTTATCTGGCATCACTGGTCTAAATTTATGTGTCTGCATAGTAAGGTGGTTAATTTATTATATGTACAATATTTTAAACTGGATTTCTTATCCTTTTATACATATATACCTTGTATAAAATTGCATTAATTTTGTTTATTTATTTTTTCATACTATTTCGAAGTAAAAAATTTATTTTGTTTAAAAAATTATAAAAATAAAATAGTTTTTATGAACTTACTAATGCATTTTTGAAATTACATAAAATTTGATTATAATTGAGAAGGATCTTATCAAAACTTGATAAATCCACTTCTGATCGAATTAAGTCTTGTGTGTTTTTTGGTTGGGGTACCTTGAAATGAAAACGCGGCGACGAAAAAGTTTGACAGAAAATCTTGATAATGGATGGATTAGCAAAACTGATGCCTGAGTAGACGTTTGTTTTCTTCAGCTGATCGTTTTTTAACATTTTTTTTCACAATAAACTTTAATTGCAAGTGTATTCCCGCATGTTCTACCTTTTTGTGCATAAATTTACATAAAAATTAAAAAGACAATAAGAAATCGTTGCTGCATTTTTGGAAATTAAATCATATATTTTCTGCCAACATTTTTTTCGTTTTTGTTGTTGTGAAAAACATTGCAAACATAAATATTCGACCATCTTGCTTTTACGGTAAGATTTAACAAAATGCCGCCTGCTGCAAAAGTTGTAAAATGTAATATGTGTAAGGAAAACATTTGTAAGACACAGGGCAGTATCCAATGTAAGACTTGCACCAATTGGTTTCACTTGACCTGCGTTGGTGTAACTGAAGGCGCGTTGGCTGCTTTGAAGGCCAACAAGATGCTGTCATTTGTATGTCAACCCTGCAATGATGATCCGCGAGCTGGACTAGATCATTTTCTACGTAAGGAGATCAGTGATCTAAATGGCAATATAGATAGCTTTATGGCCAAAGTTGATAATGACCAATGTACTCTCCAGACAACTATTACTGAGTCGATTAAAGCTGAAATTGCTGCTGGCTTCGCAGATATGAGGACTGAAATTGTTGATTGTAATAGACTGATTAAGCATGTTGATACTTGTACCTCTGAAAAAATTTCTTCCCTGGAGGATGAAAACCATAATACTTATAAGATATTAAATCGTGCCGACATTGTTGTTAATGGATTGCCAGATGGTTTGAATAATCTTCTTGAGGTAGAAAAAAAAAATTGGGTCCGCCTTAAATATCTCTATTTCACCTAATGACATTAACCATGCTTATTACATGTATAATCATAAAGCTGTAGTCATCAAATTTAACAATGTTTATCTACGGGACTCAATAATGAAAGAATATTTCAAAACAAGATCCTTGAAATTATGTGACATCGTAGATGCTAGTATTGATAGTCGGGTATACATCAATGACCACCTATCTCCCGTTGCTGGTAAGATGTATGCGGTTTGTAGAAAGCTGATCAAGAAAAAAATAATCAAGAAGATTAGGATCTTGAACACCTATAGACTAAAGGTTCAACTTACGATGCCAGATGGCAAGGAGGTGCGGCAGGATATTTCTGGTTGTTTACAGTTGTTGGAGGGTGACAACTAAGCACATTTCTTTTTACGCTTACGTATTATCTTTGCACACGGAAAAGGATTTCCTTAGCTGGCAAAGTAAATATTTCCTATGCTATTTTTATACCCTCCAAAAAAGAATTTGGAGGGTATATTCACTTTGTCATTCCGTTTGTAACGCATCGAAATATCCATCTCAGACCCCATAAAGTATATATATTCTTGATCAGTGATGAAATCTAAGACGAACTGAGCATGTCCGTCCGTCCGTCCGTCTGTGGAAATCACGATACAGTCGAAACGAAAAGAGCTAGACTCTTGAAATTTGGCATAAATATATTTAAAAACTTAGAGCAGGTTAAGTTCGAAGATGGGCTAAATCGGGCAAGAGGGAAAAAAGTTCCCCTAAGAAGAACTAAACCAACCCAGAAAAAACAACATAATTTTTAAAGTTTTGTGGTTATTTTGTTAAGCAAATGATATATTTTTATGTCAAATACGGTCCAACGCCTTAAACTTGGAGCCATTAAATAAAATAAAAATATATTTTGACCCCGCCCACTTTAGTGGGCGCTATTGTAGGCAAAAATAGCATAAAAATTTAACAAATTGTTTTACTTAAGCCTACATTCCTTCAAAATAACACTTTTAAGCTTTAATGACGAAGCTGAGACGAAACCTGGTACTACTCTGCCCTACCCCCTCCTTCCCCTTCGCCCCCTAAATGACCCTACCAAAAAAATTTTTTTTTTTATATTATATATAATCATCCCAAGCATTTATCTTTAGAGTTTTATGACTGCCGATTTCTGCCCTACCCCCTCCTCCCCCTTTGCCCACTAAATGACCCTATTAACAATAAATATACATATTTTTTTATTTTGTGTATAATCATCCCAAGCATTTATTTTTACAGTTTTATGTGTATCTGTTTCTGCCCTACCCCCTCTCCCCCTTTGCCCTCTAAATGACCCTATCAAAAAAAAGAAATTTTAATTTGAATATAATTATCCCAAGCATTTATTTTTAGAGTTTTATGACAAAGGTGATATGTTTCCCCCACAGCCCTTGCCAGAGCGACCCCGCCAAAATACAGTTTTTATAACCTCCAAAGAGAATTGTGATGAAGTCTAAGACGGTCTAGCAATGCACATGCGTTCGTCTGTGGAAAACATGATATTGTATATATTTGAATCCCGCCCCCTTTAGTGGGCGTTGACGTACGATATTATATAATGGAACGCTGTCCCACCAAGTTAAACATATCAAATTCACTTACTAAATATTTGGAGGGTATTTAAAATTCGACCCGGTCGAATATAACGTTTTTACTTGTTTAGTATTAAATTAAATCTTAATAAGTTCATATTACCTACAAAATTTTTTATATATCTATATTTTCTATTATGTATAGCACTTGCGCATTTGTTTCTTTTCTATGAATTTGCTAACCTTTTTCATTACTGCTTGTAATATAGCTTACTTATTTGTAAAGAATTGGTACTCGCTTGAGCTGCTGACCCGCTGTATTGCCTTTTGTTAATATAATTCTTTAAATTAACATTTTTTATTGTATTTAAATATACTTTTTAATTCCTCAACAAGGCTTCTGGGTGTAAAACAGGGTTGAAGTGGTTGAAGCGAAACCTATTGTTTTTACCTTGTTCTTGAAATGTTAAAATTATGATTAGCTGATATCATGTGCATAAGAAATTTTGATTTTTGTACACATATTTTTTGCTTTTGCATTTAGGTTCCCCACCGTAAAAACCGTTTTTTGTTTCGATGTCTTTTAATCATAATGTCGGTCCAACTTTCAGTGGAAGACTTTTTTTTAACAACTCTTCATATTCTTCGTCTGATAATTTTTGCGCAGGACATTTAAATTGTCAGAGCTTAAAACCGTCGTCGAACTATTCTAAAATCGATGAATTGAAACTTATCTTGAGTAATACTCCTTTTGATGTTTTTGCAGTATCTGAGACTTGGCTTAAACCCCATGTTTCAGATCGCACTATTGGTATTTCTGGTTATTACGTTTTTCGAAATGATCGGAACGATGCAAGAGGTGGTGGAGTTTGTATTTATGTTTCCACTAGACTTAAATGTAAACCCGTTTTTAAGGTGTCCGACCTCGGAGCCTGTGAGTCACTTTTTATTGAGATTCATTTGGAAAATGCTCGAGTGTTGTTTGGTGTCGTTTATTTACCTAATGGTAACTTAGTTTCTTTTGAAAGCACTCACCAAGAACTCTTTTTGAAGTATTCTAACATTATAGTGGCTGGTGATTTTAATTGCAATATGTTTGATACAACCAAATCTTCTAGAATGAGGTCATTGTGTTTAAGGAATAATCTATCTGTTTTTCATAATGCCTTACCCTCACATTTTGATGCAGCTCATGGATCCACTTCGTTGATTGATTTTTGGCTGGTGAGTGATGTGTCCTTGGTTTGTGATTCTTTTCAAACTCTATGTCCGTTTATTTCCCATCATGCTCCGATATATGCTTCTTTTCACCTTCATACTGAATCAACTGATGAATATTTTTCTTTTCGTGATTTTAATTCTATAAATTGGGATGGATTATTTACACACTTGGCTGCTTTTGATTTTGAAAGCTTTTTTTCTATGGACGTTGATGGCCAATGCTCTAACCTTACGACTCTTATCGAGGCGCTGTTTTTGTGTGTTCCCGTGAAAAGGCGAAAAATACAACATGACGACAATACTTGGATGAAATCTAGGGAAGTTCTTTATGCCAGATCTCTTCGTGACCTGGCTTATCGTTTTTTTTAGAAATAACCCGTCTGAGGAAAATTGGAGGAAGTTTTGCAAGTTGAGGAATAAGGCTAAAAATGTCGTTCGTAGGGCTAAAAAAATGCATTTTTCTAAGCTGTTCTCAGGTTTGGACACGAGGGGTGTTTGGAATGTTTTTAACAGAGCTGGATGCATTGGTAATGCATCAGTTTTAAACAACGTTGATGTGGAGGCTTTAAATGATTTCTTTGTGAGTGGGACTTACTCGAATAATAATTAAAATTTTGATGACTTTGCGGAAAATCATATCACTTTTTCATTTCGTTGCGTTAATGAACTTGAGCTTAGACATACCCTGTACAGGATTAAATCTCAGTCGGCGGGAGTTGATAACATTTCAATACGTTTTATTAAGATAATACACCCATATATTTCTAACCTTATTCTGGCCTTGATAAACAAAATATTGACAACATCTACCTTTCCTTCACTATGGAAGTCGGCTAGAGTCGTTCCAATTCCTAAGTCTAAAACTGTTCGTGGACCTGAAGATTTAAGACCCATTTCGATTCTTCCTGTACTGTCTAAAGTCTTTGAGCATATCGTCAAAAGTCAGATACTTACCTCAATTTCTAATAAGATTTATGATAGGCAATATGCTTATCGGAAAGGTTATAATACCACGGCAATGGTTCTTGATATAACTGATCACGTTAGAACTAATATTGATAGTAATAAACTTTCGGTACTCTTGGCGCTTGACCTCTCTAAAGCTTTTAATTCTCTTTGTTTTCCCACATTGGTAAATAGACTCAAAGAAGAATTTAATTTTTCTAGATCTGCGTGTCGCTTAATTTATTATTTTCTAACCGATAGAACACAGTTTGTTTCTCTTAATGGCCAATATTCGTCCTTACGTTTACTTTTATCAGGTGTTCCTCAAGGTTCTGTTTTAGGCCCTATCCTATTTACACTATACGTTAACAGTCTACCCAACTATATAAACTCACCTCTATGTAAGTCTTTCATCTTTGCTGATGATATTTTTTTACTTTGTCAAAGTAGTATTGATTTCCAAGATGTGTTGGAAAACAATATTAATTTTTGTTTAGATCGCGTGCTTGAATGGACCACTTAAAATTTTCTTAGAATCAATACCTCTAAGACTCAAGCTATTATGTTCGGCAATACAAATCGCTTCTTTCCGAATCTTAATATTACATGCAACAATGATCGTATACAGCTAGTGGATCGCATAAAATGCCTGGGCATTACTTTGGACTCTAAACTTTCTTTTGTGAATCATATTGATGTTCTAAGCTGTAAGATTTATAGTATTTTACGTAAAATTTACTCTCTTAATTTATTTATTCCGACTCAAATTAGATGCAAGCTTGCGCATTCCTTACTTATGTCGCAAATACTTTATGGGTTGGAGGCTTATTCAGGAACAACAGCCATGCATTTGGATAGAGTTAAACGTCTGGTCAACAGTATTGTCCGTTTTGTGTATAATGTAGGGCGTCGAGATCATATATCTCAATTTGTTCACAGTTTTTTGGGATGTTCTTTTTCCAATTTTTTGAAATTTCGTAATATTATTCTTTTCTACAAAATAGTTAAAAATAGAGCACCTAAAGAGCTTTTAAGTTTATTCACTTTTACACGATCTTCCAGAAACTCTCAAATATTTATACCAAGAAATCATAAATCGATTTTTGAAAAGTCATATCAAGTCAGAATTGCTTGGTGGTGGAACACACTTCCATTTTTATTACGTATTTTCTCACACTCTAACAATGTGTTTCGCATTAAACTTAAGCTATGTACAGACGATTGTCAGATCTAACAATATTGTAAGACCTGGCAATGTTCTGACAATATACTGAGAATGAAAAATAGTTTTCACATGGTAAATTGTCAGTTTACACGATTGTAAGAAAACCTTACAATTTCATTGTCAGACAATTGTAAGGCAATAAATTTATCTACCAACAAAAATTGTCAGTTTACACGGTTGTCAGATTCTCTCAGAGAACATACATACTGCCACATTTTATTGCCTACTTTAAGGGGAAATGAGAGAGAGCCAATACAAAATCAAATTGAAATAATTGTACTATGAAAAGTTATATATGGATGTGAGTATATATATTATTATGTGAAGATATGTATTTGAGTATTTTTCTTTTGTTATACATATTAAACTATATATCGTCCCCTCAATATAACAATAGCGTATGTGCTCATACGCTATTATTTTTTTATTGCATATTTAGAATCTCCATCATTGATTTTATGTCTGGTCAAAATTTCGTCAAATTCTACTTCCACAAAGTGGGTCAAAATGTCTTTAGAAAAAGTAGTGTATAATTTCTTGTTCAAAGTTTTCCTACAATAAGTGTGTAAGCTCATATACGCTATTTTACTTGAAATTGCCACTCCAAAGTTTTTAGAAGAATACACATTATACTCCATTTTAGCCTGTAGAAAAAAACACAATATATACTCATAAATTAGCTTATAATTATATACACTATTTTTTGAGAAATAGTTCCATTCCGACCATTTCTATACCCCACATAAGCTGCATGATCTCCAAAATTTGTGCAAAAAGAATGTAATTCCTCGTGGCTCGCAGTCGTTTTTTTTAGCTTACAAGGTGGAAAGAAACGAAATTGTTTAGAAGAGCCAGATGCAGCAGAGGAAAAGAAAGAAGACGAATGAATATCTAGTTATTTTTGATTTACGCAATGTATACCTTAATTTGTCATAATTTTTTGTTTATAATAACCCAAATTGGAAAGTAATGGATATGTGCCACTAAATTAAAAAAACTTTGAATTAATCACTTATAATGTTACAAATTGATATAATTGAGATAAAATATTTTAATAAAAATACCGTAAAATTATTGAATAAAACAGCGTATGCCATACCAAATAAAATAGTGTATCAGATACATCATACGAATTCCTTAAAAAATAAAATAGCCTTTTATGGAGGACTTGCGCTTTAAATGACATAATTATAGTCTTAAAGGATGCGTAGAATAAAACAATTGGTCAATTTAAAGACAAGAAACTGTATTATGTATTCGTCGAATTTTTATTTACCGCGATATTAGACATCCGATTTGACAAAAACTTTAAACTCGATTTTCTCAAAAAACCAAAAAAATTATTCGCTATTGTTATATTGAGGGGACGATATTATAGGAAATTATTTCTTTATTATTATATATTTTCCTTCAACGTTTTTTTTTAATTTTGCTTTTCAATATGCATGAAAATATATTGAAAAATTCTCTGACAATAGTGCCATTGTAAGATGAATTAATTTAAATACATCTGCCAATAAAAAATAACCTTACACTGTTTGACAATTATCTGACAATGGTAAATTAGATTGTTCAGACGATTGGCAGATGTCTTTCAATATTATTATCTTACAATGTACTGACAATGGATTTTCCAAGAACGTTGCAAGACAAAAATTGTAAGTTCACACGATTGCTAGACATTTTCTGACAATTTTTCTGCCAATATTGTCAGATCTGACAATCGTCTATACATACCTTTATGCAGTATTTTTCTTTACTTTACTAATTATTATTTTCACGCTTCCTGCATAAATTTTTTTTTTTCCTTTGAATATTATACGTACTTTGATTTATAGATGCCCTGTAATGTTTGTTGCATTTGCTATTGAATTTTTGTTAAAAATCTTCTGCTGAATGGGACCTTTATATTAAATTTATATATTTTTAAACTTTACATTTGTGGCTGGGGAACCTAATGTTTTTGCCATAAATATTTGTGTATCCTATAGCATTTTGTATATATTAATTGTTAATTACATATATAATTTTTTAGAGTTTGAATATGAATTGTTAATCTCAGGTTATAGTCATTGTAATATTTTTATATTGGCCGCGAAGGCTTAATATTACTGAATAGATAAATAAATAAATAAATAAATAAATAAATCTACTTCAAAATAATTCAATGTATTTTTTACAATTTTCAAAATTTCAACTCCGGGGAAAATTTTAATCAAAAACATACATATATGCAGTAATCTGGAGGCTTCAAGCAATTAGGAAAGTGTTTAATAGCGGTAAATCTAGAAAATAATAACATCATTATGAAACTTAACGCTGCTATTAAAAGTATTTAAATTACAACGAGTAGGAACATAAAATTTAAGGAACTTATTTTTGTATGTTCCATACTTAATGAGCATGTACGAAGTCGGCTACATACACGTTGGTATTCGTCCTTCTCTTCATTACTCGTGGTTTGTTCGAATGTCTTGCCTTATCCGAAATCTTATTCGTTGCAGACCCTTAATATATATGTATATATATGTATGTATCCATATATATATCCACATATATATATATATATATATATATATATATATATACATATATATATCACCACCATGGTGGAGCCCGGAAATTGCACATTCACGAAAAGAATGTCGTAGGCTATTCAACGAGGCTAAACGATCAGGCGACTGGTCGACATACAAAACCTCGCTGAATCGCTTCAAGAATCTTGTCAGAAACGCAAAAAGGAGGTCTTCGAGGGCTTTCTGCAGTAATATGGAGGGTTCATCTGAAACCAACAGGCTGCGTAAGATGCTATCAACCGCACCGGTTGTACCCAGCTACATACAGAAACCCTGTGGTAGCTTGACCATGAGTAGCGTACTACTCGACACTCATTTTCCTGGTAGCCAGGCGGCACCTTTAACAGGCACTGTCGATGGCAGCTTGACGACAGGCGCAGTCACAACTCCATTGGATATGGATAGACTCCGCTGGGCTGTACACAGCTTCGATCCGTTCAAATCTCCGGGACCAGATGGAATAATTCCAGCGGATCTACAGAGAAATGCGGACATTGTCCTACCTTGGCTCACGGTAATTTACAGTGAATGCCTTAGGAGTGTATATATACCTATATTTTGGCGTACGTGCAAAGTTGTCTTTATCCCGAAGGGAGGTAAGACGTCACACACCAAGCCTAAAGACTTCAGACCGATAAGTCTTACTTCTTTTTTACTCAAAACTTTAGAAAGGGAAATTGATATTCATCTGAGAATGACCATTCCGAATGAGCTTCTCTCCAAATCACAGCACGCATACACTAAAGGCAAATCTGTGGAAACGGCACTACATTCTCTAGTGGGCCACATAGAAAAATCTCTTGAGTATAAGGAATTTACTATGGGGGCTTTTCTGGACATAGAAGGTGCTTTCAACTATGTCAACCCTGATTCCATCATCAATGGGATGGTAGCAGTAGGGATTGATGACAATTTATGCCGGTTTGTTAGAAACTTACTAACTTTCAGGGTAGTCTGGGCCTCGATTGGGGATGTCACTGAGTATAAGGCAGTCTATCGGGGCACTCCACAGGGAGGTGTTCTGTCACCTCTGTTGTGGAACCTGACCATTAATTCGCTTTTGCTAAGTTTAGAACGCAGACAGATTATGACTGTCGCGTACGCGGATGACGTAGCGGTAGCGATATCGGGTAAGCACTTGGATACCATATCTCAGTGTATGGAGTCTGCGCTGGCTCTGCTGAGTAGGTGGAGTGTCAGCTGTGGGCTCGGCATCAACCCAGCCAAGACTGAGTTGGTGCTCTTCACTAGGAGGTACAAGACCGATAGCTTTATACACCCAATGCTTAACGGCACCTCCTTGAAACTATCTAAAACCGTCAAGTACCTGGGTGTGATTCTGGATACTAAGCTATCATGGAATCAGAACATACAGGCGAGGGCGGAAAGGGCCATAGTGGCTATTTATACATGCAAAAGGGCAGTAGGCCTCAAATGGGGTATCAACACTAAGGGGATCAATTGGATCCTTGAGGCTGTTATTAAACCAGTACTCTTTTACGGGGTATTGGTTTGGTGGAATGCGATGGACAAGCAGGCTCATCGCAGGACCTTTGAAAAAGTCTTTCGGGTCGTAGCGAGACTGATGACAGGCGCAATACGATCTGCACCATAGATGATCAAGCTTCTCTTGCCCTATAACGCGTTATAGGAAAGCAAGAAAAAAATATGTATACGAAAGAAAAAAGTTTGTTTCTCTCGCTCTCCTTAGGTTTTGGCTCCTCTTTAGCATACAGCAGGGATGGATAACAAGTACTTTTCAATTTTATCTATATTTTGAGTTGAAGGGATTGTTGCTACTATTCGTATGTTTTGCATTTATAATTGTATTTACTGTATATAACACAATATTTTTATTTATTAGCATCTGACTGATGAAAATTCTATATATTTTGTAAACTCGTTTATAATAAATGTCTATTTCAAATAAATATATATTAGGTCATCCAGATCTATACGGCCTGGGTACTCTTTTGTTCTTGCGTGCTTTGCTTAGAACTATTTTCATGGTAGAAAATGCTGTTTCACAATTATATGTGGTACCAAAAATTTAATACAATTTGTAGATTTCTGTCTTCAGTTTTTTTGATAAACAGAAAGTAATTCCAGAAACATTTCCACCTCTGTTAAAAGTAAGCAGATGTTTTTCTCTGCGCCACACACAAGCGCAACTGTATTTATGTGGTAGTGCACATCACTGATCTACACCAACGGGAGCAATTTTTGCAATGCTAAATTGGCTCCCGGTTGACATTCTGGCCAGACAACTGGCTCTATTCTCTGCGGTCAGGTTGAATACAGTATGTCCATGGACTAGGACTGACTATGGGTATGCTAGGATTTTAAGAGAGCACTCGGAAATCCATGCCAACATTGACTACTGTGTACCAAGACCCTTCTTTAGTGGACTTTTCCGTTCCACTGTCGTTGACAGGTGGACAGACTTTCCTTTCCCGAGGATTCAGTTAGAGTTTTCACTGACGGATCCAAAAGGGGAACAAGAACGAGCGGAGGCTTGTATGTGGAGAACTTCAATGTAAGATCTCCATTCCGGCTCCAAGACGGTTGTACTGTCTTGCAAGTCGAAATCTCTGCTATTACTCGGGCAGCGAGATGGCTAAGGTACTATAGGATATTGAATGATATCTTCATTGTTACCGATAGCAAAGCAGCCATCTCTGCTATTAGTGGTGTGTACAGTTCATCAAAAACTGTGGTCGAATGCCGACTGTTTATCAACGCGATAGCGAGACATTCGAGGGTGAC
Organism: Linnaemya tessellans; assembly: GCA_951800035.1. Classification (NCBI taxonomy): domain Eukaryota; kingdom Metazoa; phylum Arthropoda; class Insecta; order Diptera; family Tachinidae; genus Linnaemya; species Linnaemya tessellans. The sequence goes on along the minus strand of OX637535.1, from coordinate 93,312,335 downwards.
ACTGGTTTGGGTGCCGGGGTATTCTGGATGTCCAGACAACCATACTGCGGATGAGATTGCCAGACAAGGGACTGAATTGAACAGTTCAATGATCAGTCACTTCAATGGCATTCCATTAGCGCGATGCAAGTTTCTGATTCAAAGCGAATCATACAAACTAGCTCAACTTAGGTGGTAAAGCGTGGCTAACTGTCTCGTGGCAAGAGCCACGTAGCCCCATTACGATTTACGCAAAACACGCGACCTTCTCAAGTTTGACAAGGTGCGCATGCGTCAATTGGTGACTGTTCTGACAGGACACTGTAGCTTTGGGACTCATGCGAGGAGGATGGGTCTAATATACAACGACTATTGCAGAAGCTGCAATGATGAAGAGGAGGAAGAAACTGTCCTCCATCTTCTGTGTCAGTGTCCTGGCCTTGCTAATGCAAGGGCAGCGGCGCTGGGCTCCCGATTCCTGTCAGACTTAGACAGCCTGGCAAACATGGAGCTTTCAGGGGTATCATCCTTCCTCAGGGGTACAGGATGGTTTGAAACGGCGGAGGACATCCCTTAGGAGGTCCTCTGCTTAAGGGCATCACAAAGGGACCGAATTGACGGACCCAAGTGGATTGTCCCGCCAGGGACAACGGCCCTCTAACCTAACCTATATATATATATATGTATATATATATATATATATATATATATATATATATATATACGAGCCCTAACCACTATTAATTCGTACACCAGTTATTTTTTCGCTCTTTAGCACTAAACGCCAAAATAAAGATTCAATTATGTTAATTACACCAACAAGCTTATACTTTTCTGAAAGGTCGTTTTATTTTCTATAAACGGATTTAGAAATATTCTTAAGTTCTGCATCAAAATATTAAAAAAATTAACTAAACTAAAAGGCCTTTATTATTTATTAAAAATTATTTGACCACTATTAATTCGTTCAGTATATTAATTGCGCTCAAGCTAAATAAAAAATCAAAATGCAAACAAAAATTTTAAATGTATAAGAGAATAGGAATGTAAAGGAGACAAAAAAATTAATAGTTAAAATAATTTTCATAATTTTTAAAAAATGGCACGTGGTAAACCTGTTTGTGAGGAAATTCGAATTTTAATCGTTGATAAATTCAAATCGGGAATGACATATGGGCAGATATCGACCGACCTTAAAATCCCAAGATCTACAATACAAAGTATTGTTAGAAAATATGAAATAAGAAAATTTCAGCAATAATGTTTCAAACAAAGGCCGGACTTCCAGAATAAGTCATCGCGATACAAGAGCTTTAGTAAATATCATTAAACTAAATCGTCGGAGCACAGTTCGGGATATAGCCTTAAAATGGTCTGAAGCAATTGGAAGGCCCGTAAAACGTGAGTGGACCCGACTGCAAATGAAAATCATAGGTTATAATTTTTATAAAGTAAGTTAAAGATTAACCCGGTATTTCGAAATCAACTTGATAATTTATATAATTTTTTTAGGCCAAGGAAAAGCCATTGCTTACCGCACTTCAAATGAGAAAGCGTCTATTATGGACTAAGGAGAGACACTCTTGGGTACAACGGCAATGGGACAGCATTATCTTTAGGACGAATCCAAGTTTGATGTAAGTGTTAGTGATGCAAGAAAAAGGGCAATACGTAAAAGCACCGTGGCATACAACAAAGACTGCTTAAAGCGTACAGTCAAGTTTAAAGCTAGCGTTATGGTATGGGGATGTATGTCCTCAAAAGGTGTCGGTCAGCTCCATTTCATAGATGGAATCGTAAATGCAGACAAATATATAAAAATCCTGGAAGAAAATCTGATACCATCGGCATCGAAATTAACAGACTGCGGGGAATACATATTCCAACCGGATGGTGCTTCTTCCCATACTGCAAAAGAAAACGAAAAAGTGGCTTCAGGAAAATGGAATCGCGGCCCTGGATTGGCCATCTTCTAGTCCAGACCTTAATCCGATAGAAAATTTGTGGGCTGTTATGAAAAGAAAACTTCGAAATGGACCTCGACGGATTGTTGACGGGTTAAAGTCCAAAATTCAGGAAATTTGGAACTCGATAACCCCAGAAGACTGCCAAAAACTAGTCAGTACCATGCCAAAGCGGGTCGAGACCGTTTTAAAAAACAAAGGTGGCGTAAAAAAATTCTAAGTATGAAAATTGGCGACTGTACGAATTAATAGTGGTCACAATATTTTTGTTTAAAATAATGAACTTTCGTTTTTGTTTGTTTTTTAAAAAGTCCTTATTTTAATATGTAACTTTTATAATGTATGTCTAGAGAGAATGAAATGTTCTTTAAGAAAAGTATAAACTTTTTTGTGTATGTTCTTTAAGAAAAGTATAAACTTTTTTGTGTAGTCATTATAGTTCCGAAAATATACATATATTAATAGCACATTCATGAAAAATGCTCAGTGTACGAATTAATAGTGGTTAGGGCTCGTATATATATATATATATACATATATATATATATATATATATATATATATATCTATACATATACATATAAATTCATGTGTGATTGACGCTCTAAATTAATTCTTTGATTTGAAAGAAAATAATAACAAAGTAAACATTTTACATCTAAAATATAATATAATTTATGATCACGCTTAAAACTACCATTTGCGCAGATGTTTCTGAGACTTATATCATGAACCCCTTTTTAACTTTGTGCAGTTTGAAATAATAAATGTCAGTGAAAACAAAACGTCACTTCGAAAATAAATTATGCTATGGCGTAATTAAACCAGGTGGCAGCGTAAAGGCTACAACTACAACAACATAGGTGTTTTGAATGTACTAAAGTTTTGAATGTCAAAACATGAGTGAAACTCAAATGGAAAACATGCTACAATTGTACTTTTTATGGTACATTTCCGACCTTTTTGGTACTGTGGTACTACCGCGAATTACTTGGTACAATTTATATATCTCAATCAATCTTTTTTTTTTTTTATTTTTATTCAAATAAAATTTTTTATCACTTAACCTACAGTTATCACACAATTTACAGAGTTTTAGTCATATACTAACTTTTCATCTATAAAATCATATTCAGTTTATTAGAGGATTTTTATAACATATATATTATTTCAGAGGAAAATGGTATTATTATAAAAACCTCTGATTTGATATTTTGAGATAAATTACATACACACTCATACACACATATATAATTATAAGTCATATATACGCATTTAAGTATATACGTAATACACATATGTATGTATGTATGGTGCTATAATTAAATAAATAAATTTGTCTTCTTTAATAAAGGCCAAAAATTAGTGGGTTACTAGACATGCTGCAAGAAGTCTTGAAGCGTTCAGTTAAAAAGTTTATTTTTTCAATAATTAGTTTTATATTATTTTCTTCGTGGAGATCGTTGGTGGAGAAATGCCATGGTAAATTAAGCATCATCTTCAATAGCTTATTTTGACAGATTTGGATTTTTTTATATGGGACTTTGCGCAAACGCCCCAAACTGGACAAGCATACAAAATTATTGATTGAAAAATTACTTTAGCCAGGATTATTTTATTATCACGACTTAAAAATGATTTACGCCCGATTAGAGGATATAACATTGCCTTTGCTAAATTGAATTTTTCAATCTGTTTCTTGATATGCAGTTCAAATATTAATTTTTTGTCTAGTAAGACCCCCAAATATTTAACGTTATCACTCCATTGCACATTGATGCCATTGACTTTGAGTTGATTTGTTGGATAAAAGCATAAATTTCTTCTGCGAGTGAAAAATATTGCATTAGTTTTGCTTTCATTAATTTTAATTTTCCATCTGTGAAAATAAGCCATAAGCTGATCTAAAGCTAGTTGTACTTCTATAACAATATTTTTCCCATATCGGTGAGATGCATATAAACAAGTATCATCTGCATATGCTGCGCATTCTACTCCCCTGGGTTACGGCATATCGGAACAGTACAAATTATAGAGCAATGGTCCTAAAACCGAGCCCTGTGGAACTCCAGCTGGTATTTCAACAAGGTCAGAACATATATCGTTTAGACTCACACAAAAATGTCTATTTTTCAAAAATGACTCAATGATTTTAATAATGTACAGTGGAAAATTATATTGAATCATTTTATATAATAGGCCGTTGTACCACACGGAGTCAAAAGCTTTCTCAATATCTAGCGTAACTAATACAGTTGAGCTTCCATTTGTAAACTCGGAATTGATGTGATTACATATACGTTTTATTTGATGAACTGTGCTATGGAAAGGGGTAAAACCAAATTGAGTTAGTGGCAATATTTCATGGAGATCTATAAACTTAGAAAGTTTTATTTTAACAACTTTTTCTAAAGTCTTACTGAGACTGCTTAGCAGACTTATCGGACGATAACTCTGTACTGAATTAGGAAGTTTATTGGGTTTCGAAATAGGTATAACTTTTGCCGTTTTCCATCCTTGTGGAAAATATTGTAGTTTTAGGCAACAATTTATAATAAAACATAAATATGTAATGGCGGAAGTAGGCAGTTGCTTGAGCATAATATTTTTAACACCATCTAAACCTGATGCTTTTCTAATTTTTAAATCTTTTATAATTGCAATAATTTCATTATTATTTACATATTCGCATGAGTCCGTGTCAATGTCAAGTTGGGAAAATCGTTCGTTAACAGTATCAATTAAATAGCTGTGGGACTGGTTACTTAAATCTTCAGAAACTCTGTGATTTTCTAAGAAATTATTGGCAAGTTGATTCACTTTTTCTTCGTCTGTATAGTAAGTTGTGGAGTTTTCTTTCAAAGGTGGCATAAATATACGCTTCTTTCTCAAACACTTAGCTATTTTCCAAAACGGTTTTGAGGCTTTATCTAAATTTTGAATCTTGGTGTTCCATGTTTTATTTCTAAATTTTGATATTTCACAACGAATCATACAATTATAGTTGTTCATCATTTCAAAATCAGATGTATTTCGATACCTTATCCAATTGCGCCGATGAAAGTTGCGAATATTTAATAACTGCTTAATGTAAGGTGGTAATGCTTGTTTGTTTAAATCATTATTTACTTTGGGAGTTGCAATTTCAATAACTTCGATCATGCTATTTGTGAAATAATCCACGCTTACATCAATAACATCCTTCCTCGTCACTGCGCCTACATCACAGGGTAAATGAGAAACCGATTTGTCTAACAAATGCCTATAATTATTCCAATTGGTTTTATTGTAGTTATAGGCTAATTGTCTAGAATGCAAAGAAATTCTATTTAGTTTAAATAACACTGGAAGGTGGTCCGAGCTAAGGTCGTTAATTGTTGTAGGGTGGGTTACATTGTGGAATATTAGAGACAATCAAGTCAATAACAGAAGGTGTGTGATTTCCATTTGTGGGAATATAAGTTGGAGAGTCCGGGTGTAAGATGGTGTAAGGAAGAACAGACACAGTATCATATAGGATATTTCCCCAAACATTTGCACGATTACAATTCCAAGATCTATGTCTACTATTTAGGTCTCCACAAGCGATAACATTCCTATCAACTGCAAGGAGTTTTCTAACATCTTTTCTAAATAAATCTTTAGTTTCCGAATTTGCAACAAGCCCAGGGAAATAGACCGCAAACAAATTTATTTCCATATTATCAGCTGTCGTCACACAAATTCCAACATTTTCAATATGTTTTGTTTCGACAAAAATTGGCTTAATATTTCCTATTTCTTTTTTAATAAGAACTGCAACACCCCCACCAACACGATCTGTTCGATCACGTTGAATGCAAAAGTAACCCATTTGAGGTATATTAACAGAACTTGACAACCAGGTTTCTGATAAAAAGCATAAGTCTACATTATTATTATTTAAAAAATCATAAAGTTCTAAGTATTTATTTTTAATACTTCTACAGTTCCAAAAAATAGTATTTAGTTGTTGGGCCATTATGAATAATTATTTACTATAAAAATATTTAATAGCTAATTGTGTGATAACATGAAATTGTTCCTCTTTGGAATTACATGTTTTTAATTTATTTAAAACATCAAGTGTAAGCTGACTTATCTCTTCAGCAGTAAAGAGTGTTGCGGCACATTTGGGGACATGGTGCGTTCGGTGTAGCCAGGATAGGTTGCAGCCACTCCTATTGCATGCACTCCTGTGTGGATGCAATGTGTGCTGCTGTTGTTTGGCAGTGGCCCCGTAAGATGTGCATATTTATTGTGTGTCGACGTCTATTTTATTGTAATAATGTAAATAGGATCTGGGGTAGTGATTTTTATTTTTGTATGTTTTATTGTTATTTTGTTGAGATTTATTTATTGTTTGCTGATGGGTATGATTGCGATTTGCTGTGTGTAAAGAAAAAGGAAGTGTGAATGAAAGATGTATGCTAAGTAGTAATGCCACAGGGCAAAAGAGTAGGCAGAGCGTTGCCAGAGTGAGTGAGTGAGGCAGGGTTGTATGAATGGAAGTGATCAGTGTTGGAAGTTCGATCCAATGGATCATCGTGAGTGCGTGAGTGAAGATGGGATGAAAGGGAAAGTGAGTGTGTGTTAGGAAAAATTCCTTGGAAGATTGGTATGTGGTTTCCAAGGAATGTGGATGAGTTAAAATTGAGAGGTTGCCGTTAAGAAGGGACAAACAGTTTTTGATTTGGGTGGCGAGCAGAACGAAAAGAAAAAAATAAGTTGAAAAGAAAAAATAACAGACGTGAAGTAGGACCTGAAAAAATTTTCTGTTACACTGGGAATATAAAGAAAGGACCCCAAGTATAAAATCAACCGAAGTCTGGAGAGGAGAAAAAAAGGAGACCAGGTGTGGAGTGCTGCCAGTAAATAAGAAAAAAAGGAAATACTATTTTCGAGAGGTATCATAATCAAAGCCGGCGATTAACAGGTAACACCTTAAGTTACGTAAGCATATCCGGAATAGTTTGGCCAACCATACCCTAAGTCGCCAATAGCCTCCGGCATTATAAGGAGGGTTTTTATCTGAGTGAGGGGCGCAAAAGGAGTTTCACCATCGTTAGTATAAATAAATAAGGAAGAAACACAGCAGTCAAATACTTACATGTCAAGATAGAAAGGCAGATTTAGATAAGAATTGTTTTTTTTTCGTTATAAATCAAAAGGAAATAGGATACAGAAATAGGGTTTAGTATAAGTAGTCATAAGTAGTGTAAATATAGTGATAAGTATATGATAGTTCCTGTAAGTTTTGGTTTTCAGTCAAATATTGTTAGTGCCTAAATATAAAAGGGAAAAGTTTTGTTAGTGTTATTTGCGTTTCTTTTTTGTATTTCCTTTGTTTAAAAAGGGTTGTGATAGATTGTATATTTTTGTTTTAGTTTCTATTACGCACTAGGTAACCATCTAAGGGAGCTCTTTTAGGTAGGTCAGGTGCAGAGAAGCTAGCATTTTATTGCAATTTCTTTTATATTGAAGGAAAATTTATGAGTGTTAACCGGTAGAGTGAAATTGTTCTTTTGTATTAAGATTGTTCTTTTATATTAAGGCACCCAGTAAGGTTAGGCTAAATTACTTTAATTTTAAATAGAATTTAAAAAAAAGACATATTAATGTAAGAAGCCAATTTGTATAATATTAGTATTGAGAGTGAGAGAATTTAATTAGTAAGTAAGTTTTGGTTTATATTCAATTTTTTTTTATTTTATAATAAATATGTAATTTTGTTCATGTTAATACGGTGAAAATGTATGTGTGTTAAGTCTTTGGTTTCGGGGAGGTTGGATGTGTAGGTAAGTGTACTAGCGTGAGTGGCGGAAATGGGGGACACATATAGAGCATGTAGGGAAGGATGTGTCCTAGGTTGGGTGGGCAAAGTGGAGAATTTGGCACCATACTCTCCCTCCAAAGTTTTCAGGAATCTGTCGTAATTATCCGTTTTTTTTGTGTGTTCTATTATGTAACTTTACAATGTTGTAAAAAAATTATTGCGACGGTCTCAGGGCTGCAAAACGGGTTGGAACCTACCCTGTGAATGCCATTGAGCTGGCTGGCACACCAACTGCAGCGCCCGAAGGGACACGTAACAATATGGCGCCCAAATAAAAATTAGCTTGTCGCTAGGAAATGGCGGTCAAATGTGAATATTTTCAGGCATACAGGACAACGACGTATGCTAAACAACATAACGTTTTTTTTTTATTTTTTTTTTTTTTCATCATTTAGATATTTTTTTATTATCACAGAAAGTAGATATAAACATTGTATTTTCAATGCTATAGCTGAGAGGGGTTGTAGAAGAGGAAATCACCTTTCTGGTAGCTAGAAAATATTAGGCCATTCATAGTAGAGTAGATTCCGCCGTAAATGTATAGAAAAATGTTTTTGCTGAGAAAATGCAAATACCGGTAGCCGCTTGAAAATGATGTTCGAGGTCTGTTGAACCTGAAATTTGTTCCTTTCCTTAGCAAATATGTTTTTTTTGTTTGTTTTATGTGGCTGCATCAATTATAATAGCCGCTCGGTTGCAATAGGAGCCGGGGTCTGTTGTATTATAATGGATGTAGGTAGGCTATGTGTTTGGGATCGAAGTCTTCGGGCAGGTGTAAGCACATAAGTACGCATTTACATGAATGCCTGTGCTTCTGTTGGAGCCGGAAATACATATGCTAGGTACATTTGGATTTAACGACTGGATGAAAACATTGGGAGGCTCTTTATGTGCACTTTAGTATAAAACAGGAAAAGACCACGCGCTAACACTTTTGAGTACCGCACTACAACTGAACCCGAAAACTGTTAAATATTATTTGTGAAAGTATATTTCTGTATTTGGAAAATTTATGTGCTTTTAGTATATTGTAATTGTTTGATAATTGCCGTTTGTTTTTTTTGTTGTGAACAACTACTTTTGATAGTATATTATTTTTATTATTATTATCATTTTTATTATTATTATCATTTTTATTATTTTTATTATTATTACTTTTATTATTATTATTTTTATAATTATTATTTTTGTTTGCTGGGAAGTTTTGTTGAGTCTTCAGAGTCCGGTGATTAATGATAAGTGTTAGTGGGATAGTAGGAAAATTTTATGGCCGATTCTCCGCTTGTAAAGGATAGAGAGTCAGCAAGAAAAAGCAGCAAATTCAAGAGAAACAGGGAGCGTAACGTTTCATTTGATTTAAATAGGTCCACACCACAGGGAAAAGAAAAGATTTGTAGGTTTAGCGATTCGATAAATATGGATACAGGCGTACCTCGTATTGATGATTTGTCCGGGACTATTATTAGTCATCCCCAGAATCAGGGCGCAAGACCAAAGGAAAGGCGTAGTAGGGAACCGAATCCGGAGGAATTATCACCCTCAATAAAAAGTATGGTAAAGGAGAGCGTCGAGGAAATAAAGGGTGATCTAGACAGGGCTATCAATAGTTTCGTGGGAGACCGCATTAATTACGAGATGAAGAGGGTTCATGAGAGTATTGCACAACTATCTCTGGCAGTGGTATCTCTCGCCGAGAGGGAGCAGAATCGATCGGGGAGGGTAGAAAATAATCAGTCGGCACAAAATAATCGACCTCATAGATTCGATCTTCCACCGCCCCCGATACCTAGCCAGGACAACGTGCGAATCCTAGTTGATAAATTTGGCCTGGAATTCAAGGGAGGGCACGACCAATTATCGGTAGAGGAGTTTATCTTTCGGCTTGAGCATATGCAGCGGCAATACCAAATTTCTTGGCAGGAGATATTGCGGGATTTTCACCTTTTGGTATCTGGCTCTGTTCAACAGTGGTATTGGGCGTTGCTACAAACTACCGTCATATCTGACTGGGGAACGCTAAGACTGGCACTACTAAACAGCTACAGAAGAGTGCGATCCAACTGGGAATTGATGCAGGAGTTGGTCGAAAGGAAACAGTCGCCAGGCGAATCAATAGATGACTATTTTCACAGTTTAAATTTGTTAAGGGCGAGATTGGAGATTCCAGTAGCTGAAGGGGAGATGATAAAGATAGCCAAAAGAAATCTGCGGGAGAGCATTGCTCGCATAGTTTACCCCATGGCCATATCATCAGTTGAAAATTTGCGGATGGAATGCATAGAGGCAGAAAGAACGTTTTCGCGCAGGGAGCCGCGTAATGTGCCGATACCGCCTGGACGAACACATCGATATGTTAGTGAGGCGGTAATTAATGCGGAAGAGGAGGACGAAGACCGGCTGGAAAAAGTGGCAGCAGTGAACCACAAGCTAGTATGCTGGAACTGCCAACAAGAGGGCCATACCTTTAAGGAATGTGCATCGAGGCAAAGAAATCTGTTTTGTTATAGATGCGGCAGACAAAATACTGTCACCCCTAAATGCCCAAAATGTGCTCAAGACCGGGAAAACTCTCGGAGGGACATGACAGCAGTCATGTTCCAGCGGTGCGATCCCGAAAACCCAATAGTGCGCAGAGGAAATAATTTTTCTAAAATTAGGCATAATTTACCATTACAAATAAGGCGGGAAAATTATGAAAAGGCGAGAGACAGAATATTTAATAATGATTCCACTATAGCTGATGATACAGAAACAAGTTTAGGGGATATAGCGGAAACACAAGAAGAAAAAAGTTTAAGCTCGGGGAAGAAGAAAATGCAAGGCATAAACGCAAGGAAACATGAATATATTCGAAAACTAAGAAACGATTTTATAATCAGGAAAAAACAACGTAAATTGATAGCGGAGACAATAAATCGCTGTTGTTCCAAGTTAGATCCTAGACCATATGCTACAGTCAGTATTGAGGGCAAAATGTGCAGGGGCCTTTTAGACTCAGGAGCGTCAGTCAGTCTGTTAGGAAAAAATTGTAGAGAAACAGCAGGGGAAATAAACGCTAAAATAAAGTATTTGTGTAGTAGCATTAGTACGGCAACAGGTCAGCAGCACAGGATATTGGGTAAAAGTGAGCTAGAAGTTGAATATGAAGGAAAGAAAAGCCGAATAACTTTTTACTTATGTCCTGAGCTAGAACAAGAAGTGTACCTGGGAATAGATTTCTGGCAGGCGTTTGAAATTGCGCCACAATTGATGTCATCGGCGGCAATAACTGCGGAAATCGTTCAAGATTTTAGTGAGCATGAGAATAGCAGGCTAATGAGTTGAGTAGTGAACAGCAACATCAATTAGCAGAGATAATTAGGAAATTTCCAGCGTTTGAGGAAAAAGGTTTAGGGTGTACACATGTAGAGAAACACGAAATAAAACTGGTAGAAGGGAATCCCGTAAAGGACAAACATTATCCTATTTCACCGGCAGTTCAGGCAATAGTGTATGCGGAAATTGATAATATGCTAAATTTGAAAGTGATAGAGGAGAGTAACAGTCCTTGGTCCAACAGAACGACGGTTGTACGTAAACCAGGGAAGAACCGGTTCTGTTTGGACGCACGCAAACTAAACGCGGTCACTGTAAAGGATGCATATCCGCTGCAAAACATAGACGGCATACTGAGCAGAATAGACCAAACGCACTATATAAGCAGCGTCGACTTGAAATATGCCTTCTGGCAGATTGAATTGGAGGAGGAAGCAAAACCATACACGGCTTTTACTGTACCCGGTCGACCGCTATACCAATTCCGCGTGATGCCCTTTGGTCTGTGCAACGCTGCTCAGCGTCTATGTCGTTTGATGGACAAAGTGATACCCGCAAAACTTAAGGCAAACGTATTTATATATTTAGATGATCTACTAATCATATCTGAAGATTTTTCGAACCACCTGAAACTTTTGGAACAGGTTGCACAATGTTTGAGTAAGGCCAATCTCACCATAGGTTTAGGGAAATCAATGTTCTGTTTCCGGGAACTCAAATATTTAGGTTTTGTCATTGGTGGAGGTATGTTGAGGACCGACAAGGAAAAGGTTGAGGCCATACAGAAGATTTCAATCCCGAAATCACCAAGGGAAGTTAGAAGCTTTTTAGGTACAGCTGGATGGTATAGGAGATTTATTAGGGATTTTGCTACCATCTCAGCTGCCCTTACCGACACTTTGAAAAAGGGGAAGAAGTTTGTAATGACTCCTGAGGCGATTGAGGCGTTCGAAACTTTGAAGGTATCTCTGACTACGGCTCCGGTGTTACGACACCCAGAATTTAGTAAGCAATTTTATATTCAGTGTGATGCTTCAGAATACGGGATAGGTGCAGTTCTCTTCCAGAAAAATGATCAGGGGCATGAAAATCCAATAGCTTTTTACTCACAGAAATTGAATAAATGTCAGAAAAACTATTCTGTCACTGAAAAGGAGTGTCTGGCAGCAGTGTTAGCCATAAAACGTTTTAGACCATACGTAGAGATGATGAAATTCACTGTCATCACTGATCATGCCAGTCTGAAATGGCTCATGTCGCTAAGAGACCTGAGTGGACGTCTAGCGAGGTGGTCACTTCAACTGCAGGCGTATGACTTCAGCATTGAACACCGACGAGGAACGGAAAACGTAGTGGCTGACATGTTGTCACGTATACCGGCGGAAGTGGCTCAAATAGATTATGAGGAATACTTCGATTTCGAAACGACAGCTTTTGAGGATGAGGACTATGTCAATTTAGGTAAAAATATTTTAGAGAATCAGGCAAAACTAACAGATCTACGAGTGGATAACGGGAAGATTTATAAAAAGATCAAATTCGACAGCTTGGAAAACGTAAGTGAGTCAGTGTGGAAGTTGTGGATTCCCCAGGATATTACTCACTTGTTAATTGAGAAGGCACATGAGTCTGTTACAGCTGCTCATGGAGGGATGAGAAAGACTGAGGAGGTTATATTATTGGCCACGAATGGCATGTCAGGTACAACAATATGTCCGTAACTGCCAAACGTGTAAGGAGAGCAAATCAGTGAATCAAAATACAATGCCAACCATAGCATGTGAAGTAGTGACCGACAGACCTTTTCAAAAGTTGTACGTCGATTTTTTAGGCAAATACCATCGATCTAAAAACGGAAACACTTTTATATTCATCGTAGTAGATCACTTTTCAAAATTTGTATTTTTGAAGGCAATGAAGGAAGCTACGGCACAGAATGCGATTCAATTTCTTATACAGGAAGTTTTCCAGAAATTTGGCGTACCGGAGACACTGCACAGTGATAATGGACAACAATTCGTATCAAAGGCTTTTTGCGAGATGTTAGGGGCGTATAAGATAACGCACATGAGGACCGCGTTTTATTCACCACAGTCCAACGCAGCTGAACGAGTGAATCAATCCATATTATCAGCCATAAGGGCTTATTTAAGGGATGATCATAGGGACTGGGATTTATACCTGCCGGAGATAGAGTGTGCATTACGAACTTCCGTTCATGCGGCCACCGGTGTAACTCCGTTCTTCGCGCTGTTCGGATATCATCTATATTCGAATGGAGCGGATTACAGACTAGCCCGAAAGTTGCGGTCGATGTCCGACCACGGTATAGAAGATTTGGGGAAGAACGACAAGTTGGAAATGATCAGAGAGAGGGTCAAAAACAATCTTCACGAGGCTTACGAAAAGAGTGCATCTAGGTACAATAAAAGGGCTAGGACAATTAAATTCAGTCCGGGACAAGAGGTGTTTAGAAGAAATTTTGCGGTTTCAGATTTTAAGAGGTGCCAGAATGCTAAGTTTTGTCCAAAATACCTGAAATGTCGAATAGTGAAACCTGTGGGGGACAATATGTTTGAATTGGAGACACTTCAGGGAAAATCGGTTGGTGTATATCACGCCAAGGACATCAAGGTGTAGAAACAGGTGCAATAATTCTTTTCTGTGATATCTAGGTTAGAAAATAGTGTTAGGTTGAGAAAAAGTAGGGATAGGGTGCAATATAGTTTTAAGTCTATGTTAGTGTCCGTCCCGTTTTTTTAGCCAATTTAGGTTTACCTAACATTATTTTTTGTTATGACCGAGGATTTAGAGTTGTGGATAGTGGAGAAGACCGTTTTGATATCCTATGAGAGTCAACGAATTACATCAGTTTCACCGAGAAGGGAAATAAATGAAAGACTGGAATAAGGCTACTACGAAATTGAACTTTAATTGGTAAAAATATAAGAAGCAAGGAAGTTGTCAATAGTGTACAATTGATTAGCAGACGTTAGTAGATAAATAGATAAAATTATTTTTTCTGATATTTACTTAATTTGCAGGCGGTATGTTGTTTGAAGACGATGGTTAGTGTGATGATGGATGTGCACGTACCTAGGGAAATAGACCCGACTTTAGAATTTGTCGCTGAATAGGGGGGGGGGGGTACTTACCTGGTTGATGGAGTAGCCCGGCCTGAGACTTTTCAGGGTGTGGGAGTTCCCCACGTTTTCATTTTTTTTTATTATTTGTATAGACGGAAGTAGATATATCCGCATTACTTCTATGTATATCTGTGTATATGTATGTTTGTTGTGTGTTGTTATCGTGTCACTAGCAATCTTACAAGTCGTCCACTTTGTCTTGCCGCACACCGGTCCTACTGCCGTTTACGTGGTAGCCCCGGAGTTTTGTTGCGGCACATTTGGGGACATGGTGCGTTCGGTGTAGCCATGATAGGTTGCAGCCACTCCTATTGCATGCACTCCTGTGTGGATGCAATGTGTGCTGCTGTTGTTTGGCAGTGGCCCCGTAAGATGTGCATATTTATTGTGTGTCGACGTCTATTTTATTGTAATAATGTAAATAGGATCTGGGGTAGTGATTTTTATTTTTGTATGTTTTATTGTTATTTTGTTGAGATTTATTTATTGTTTGCTGATGGGTATGATTGCGATTTGCTGTGTGTAAAGAAAAAGGAAGTGTGAATGAAAGATGTATGCTAAGTAGTAATGCCACAGGGCAAAAGAGTAGGCAGAGCGTTGCCAGAGTGAGTGAGTGAGGCAGGGTTGTATGAATGGAAGTGATCAGTGTTGGAAGTTCGATCCAATGGATCATCGTGAGTGCGTGAGTGAAGATGGGATGAAAGGGAAAGTGAGTGTGTGTTAGGAAAAATTCCTTGGAAGATTGGTATGTGGTTTCCAAGGAATGTGGATGAGTTAAAATTGAGAGGTTGCCGTTAAGAAGGGACAAACAGTTTTTGATTTGGGTGGCGAGCAGAACGAAAAGAAAAAAATAAGTTGAAAAGAAAAAAATAACAGACGTGAAGTAGGAGCTGAAAAAATTTTCTGTTACACTGGGAATATAAAGAAAGGACCCCAAGTATAAAATCAACCGAAGTCTGGAGAGGAGAAAAAAAGGAGACCAGGTGTGGAGTGCTGCCAGTAAATAAGAAAAAAAGGAAATACTATTTTCGAGAGGTATCATAATCAAAGCCGGCGATTAACAGGTAACACCTTAAGTTACGTAAGCATATCCGGAATAGTTTGGCCAACCATACCCTAAGTCGCCAATAGCCTCCGGCATTATAAGGAGGGTTTTTATCTGAGTGAGGGGCGCAAAAGGAGTTTCACCATCGTTAGTATAAATAAATAAGGAAGAAACACAGCAGTCAAATACTTACATGTCAAGATAGAAAGGCAGATTTAGATAAGAATTGTTTTTTTTTCGTTATAAATCAAAAGGAAATAGGATACAGAAATAGGGTTTAGTATAAGTAGTCATAAGTAGTGTAAATGTAGTGATAAGTATAGGATAGTTCCTGTAAGTTTTGGTTTTCAGTCAAATATTGTTAGTGCCTAAATATAAAAGGGAAAAGTTTTGTTAGTGTTATTTGCGTTTTTTTTTTGTATTTCCTTTGTTTAAAAAGGGTTGTGATAGATTGTATATTTTTGTTTTAGTTTCTATTACGCACTAGGTAACCATCTAAGGGAGCTCTTTTAGGTAGGTCAGGTGCAGAGAAGCTAGCATTTTATTGCAATTTCTTTTATATTGAAGGAAAATTTATGAGTGTTAACCGGTAGAGTGAAATTGTTCTTTTGTATTAAGATTGTTCTTTTATATTAAGGCACCCAGTAAGGTTAGGCTAAATTACTTTAATTTTAAAATAAGACATATTAGTGTAAGAAGCCAATTTGTATAATATTAGTATTGAGAGTGAGAGAATTTAATTAGTAAGTAAGTTTTGGTTTATATTCAATTTTTTTTTTATTTTATAATAAATATGTAATTTTGTTCATGTTAATACGGTGAAAATGTATGTGTGTTAAGTCTTTGGTTTCGGGAAGGTTGGATGTGTAGGTAAGTGTACTAGCGTGCGTGGCGGAAATGGGGGACACATATAGAGCATGTAGGGAAGGATGTGTCCTAGGTTGGGTGGGCAAAGTGGAGAATTTGGCACCATACTCTCCCTCCAAAGTTTTCAGGAATCTGTCGTAATTATCCGTTTTTTTTGTGTGTTCTATTATGTAACTTTACAATGTTGTAAAAAAATTATTGCGACGGTCTCAGGGCTGCAAAACGGGTTGGAACCTACCCTGTGAATGCCATTGAGCTGGCTGGCACACCAACTGCAGCGCCCGAAGGGACACGTAACAAGAGTTCATTTGAATTTTGAGTATTGCTTCTATGAATATTACGATTTTCAGAGGCTGACCATACATTTGTGCTCACTTCACGTCTATTGCTTGGCTGAGGTAAATTTGGAAAAGAGTTTTTATCAAATATTCTCACAGTAGGATTATTATTGACTGATCTTTGACTATTTGGATTACGATTATTTTTTCTTTGGATATTCTCTCTTAGATTTAAATACGATTCTCTTACTGGACAATTGGGATTTGTTGCAGCGTGAGCTTCATTGCAGTTTGCACATTTAACCTTTTCTTTGTTGGTACAAACCGATGTTTTGTGTCTGCCTGAGCACAGAGCACATTTAGTTTTAATCGAACAACCTTTTTCTCCGTGGCCAAACATTTGACAATTATAACACTGAACTGGTTTATTTTTAATTCTTCTTTGATAATTCCATTTTATTACCATATGAAAGAGAGTTTTTAGGTTCTGTTTTAAATCATTTAGTTTTACCGAGCCGTTTTCAAAGTATACTATGTAAAGAGTATCAACGTACTCATTGTACTTTTTTTCTATTTTTTTAACTTCTGTACATTTATATTTTTTTAAAATCATTTCTTGTTTTACTTCTTCAGCAGTTTTGTTGTCTAGGCCGTACAAGACAAATTTGTATGGTTTATCATATTTAGATTCGTATATAAAAAACTGACAGTTATGTTCTTTTAATATTGTAACAATCACATTAAATGTTTCTTTTGTTTCACAGAAAATTTTAATACCAATTGATATTTTTTTAATAAAATACTTGGTCATACCAGAGTTTTTAAACATTTTATGAAAGTGTTCACTGTTGTGCGAAAGCACCTTAATAGGTGAAATAAATTCTTTAACATTTGGAACTTGTACAGCATCTCAGTGTTCAACGCCTGCAAGGGAGTCCAAATATTATATCGGCTCATTTTTAAACCTGAGGCATCAACCGTGGACTTTAGGTCCTCCGGCTTGACGTTAGACCGCCTTTTAGAAATTTTTAATAATTTTAATAATCACGAAAGAAATTTTTCACAGAGCGCGGAGATAAAGACACGTCAATCACCGTTGAACGTTGTTAAAAATCAATCTATAATCGGACTAATCCATACATATTATTTTAGGGTTGTTACAAGCTTATTTGAAAAATGTATACAGACAATTTTTAAATCATCAGTTAATAAAAGTAAAATATTTTTTATGATTTATAATAATTAATTTACTGTATGACAATATTCGAGCCAGCATTATTGAAATTATGGAGTCTTTGTTTTACTTCTCTACTCGATCGAAGTAACTGATAAAGTATAACTAATTTTCGAGACAGTCTTGCTATTAGTATGATGCTTTTTCGCAACTAAAATGTTTTTTAATGTCATCTTACCTAGATCCAAACAATTTGTAAAGTTTGTTTTAGCTTTTTAGTTACTTTCTTAGCATGGGGGCTAATTACTTTCGAGTTTTGTGTTAATCTCAGAATTGATCAACCACCATTTGATTATCTAGACTTGTCTTAGAACATCCATCTCCTTTGAACTGAGTGGGACTATTCTTGTCTATGTATTCTTTATTTTTATCAGTGTGAATTTGCAATGAATATATTTAATTGTTTCTATAATAACAAAATTTGTATATTAAAACATTTTTTTTAACAAAATTTATGGATCTAATAGTTTGCTATTTGTAAAAATATTTTTGTTTGGCATATATAAAAAAATGGTACCGCCATGATGTGAAAAGTACACTTTGCTTATTTAGTTGGTACAAAATCAAAATAGTCATTTTTCATCCCTGTTGTGAAAAGCATAAGAAAAAGAAAGCTATGAACATAACTAGAATTAACCCTTATGTCTGCTGCAAAAAAAAACACATTATTAGTATTATTCTAAAAATTTAAAACTGGATTAAATAAAACATATCATTGATTGATAAACGTAATCTGGTTATAAATTTTTTATAATGGTTTGAAATATATTTCAGATCGTTATGTACTACAAATTTTGCTTTTAGTAAAGAGACGACTGTGCAGTTATTATGTTATCTACTATGCACGCCGAACCTAATGTTGAACCCAATACTTGTGAAAAACTGGAAATTATAATGTATTATAATAAAACAAAAGGGGGAGTAGATAATATGGACAAACTAGAACAAGCCGATGGCCATTGTCTTTTTTTTAATGCTATTGATATAGCATCAGTAGCATCCTATATTATATATGGAATTTAAAACATCAATTAAAAGGTCTTTGTCAAAAAAATACTATACAAATTTTTTATATACCAAACTTTGAAACTGCAACATCTTCCATACTGTACTGGCTGTTCCAAGCCAATCTGCAGTCAACACTCTATTAGTCGACCAATATGTTCAAACTGTTCGATAGATTTACACTAAAATGTTACTTCTCTTTTTGATTTTTTTATGTTTCTGTTTTCAAATTAGATCTAATAAATTGTTTTTGTTTTCAACTTATGCAGATTTTTATTTATTCATCCAAAGTTACTAACAGCTTCAAATAATATACTTGCAATGGCCGCTTTCTCATATTAAACCCGTACCTGGGCACCTTGGTGCGCACATAAGGGCTAAGCAATCTTTGACAGTGCAAACTCACAACAAACAAAAATCCAATGAGAGCAAAAAATTGTTTACATTCTTAACGCTGCCACCTGGTTAAGTACGCCCTGAATTATATGTACTAAAATAAAAGAAGTCAAAAATTCAAATTGCTCAAATTATTCGAAAAAGTTTCTGTTTGCACTTGATTTTTTTGAAAAAATAACGGTAAGCCGCTAATTTAAAGATTCTCAACATAAGACGTAGGCGGAAATTTTAGAAAATTATATGTATGTCCTTGCACCTGGAGAATGTTTTCGTTACGCAATGCCATTTAGATGAGAGCAAATTGTTAAGCAAAATTTACATTTGATTAAAAATTATGAAGTTTTTAACGGCCCTCATTCATGCAAGCAGTTTCCTATAGATGTGCAATTAGTAGTTGTTTCATATGTATCTGTTATGTTCAAGTGGGGAAGAAGCATGTCTATGCACAATTTCTAGTCTATTTGGTATTGGTGACCGAGGAACGATTCAAATAAATTTCCCATTTATTTTAAAAATTTACTAAAACATAATAATATTTGTCAGAGACTACAATTTACACCTTCTCTTAACACTCACCCTGTCTGAACGCGATGACTACATAACAAGCGCTAGAAATTTATCACATCAGGATACATATCCTCAATTAGCTTACAACGTTAATGCAACACTTGAATTAAATGTTTCATCAAGAGTTACAAGTCTCCTAATAAAGGCGTGCGGTGGTTTTGCTGAATTTAAACGGTAGACCCTTTAGTAACAACGCAACATCCATGTGCACAATCTGCAACTTAAGTGAAACTGAGAAAACTTATCATTTTATAGGCCCAATATATATTTATAATTGTTTTGGAAAATTCAATCTCGATTCCAACGAAGTGCCCAACGTACTGAATGGAGATGATTTTTCTTTCCTATACCACTACATTGAAAATTGCCAAAAATATCGTAAATTAATTAAAGTGACAATAAAATTTAAACTTTGAAAAAAAATACAATTTTGCACGAAGAACAATTTTTTTCTCCATTAATTTCTGAATAATTCCAAAACGATAAGAGATAGAGAAAAATTATGTTGGACTAAAATAAATACAATTTTGTTACACATCTTCTGGTGTTTTACTTTTGAAAATCGGATGACTCCCTCTCGAGTTAGGGTGAAATATGTCTCCGTACCTGACAAATTTAGGGGGGAAACCGAAAACGAATTTGAGTTCAGCGCATCAAAATCCATTATAGTCCACATAGTTTTATTTAAAGGAGGATTTTGCTGTTGAGGTGTGTTATAAATGAATTTCTTATTTAATTTTATAAATATTATTAATAGTTTTATCAGTATAAATTCTGTTATATATGTATATATCATTGTAAACAAACACATTAAATCATACTAATTTAATATATAGTGCCAATCTGGCTCACAACATAATGTTATGCCAAATTTAGATATACTAAATGAATTCTTTATATCGTTATAAACACATATGAGTAATGTAATCATAATTTTTTATATCTATTAGTAAATAATAAATAATAATAAGAACTAAGTTTCAGATTATTACTAACGGAATTTTTATGGTAGCAATGAAACTACAAAAAGAATTTCTTCATTGGACAGAACTAAAAGAACGCAAAAATATCGTTACAAACACTTGTAGGATACAAGAGCTTTTTTTTTTGTGCAAGGTGGGAAAATGCTTTATGCATGTTACACGGATCGTCCTCCACGCCATATGCCGGACTCCGTGCAACGGTTACCGGCTAAAAATCCGCCTTGTCACTCTTTGGGATATGTTGCCCACCTGGGCACTGCCTTAACATTGCTTCCAGGTGGCTCCCGATGTGTGGTGTGTTCATACACCTCCTCTTGTTGTGCCTGCGTCCAGTCCACCCTATTGTGTATGGTGTATGGTTTTCCAATCGTCTACGACTCTCATTCCAGCGGCAGCAGTTGAAGAACCTGTGTTCAGCATCGTCTATTATTTCTGTTTCTTCGTAGATGCAGAAGGGTGTGCTGCATTTGCCCATTCTGTGCAGGTACTTCCGGAAATATCCATGCCTAGATAGCATCTGTGTTACGTAATAGTTTACTTCCCCGCTTTGCCTTTCTGTCCATTTTGGAATGTTGGGAATTAGCTTAAAAGTCCACCTTCCGAAGGTGCCATTTTCCCATCGCGTTTTCCATTTCGCTATAGTTTGCTGCTTAATGGCTTCTGTTTCCTCTATCTCGACTGGAATTTGTGAGTAACAGCATTGTTTTATGCATTGCAAGCTGTAGGCCATGTGAGTCTAGCCAGTTTTTGGTTCTTATCATCACTTGTCTCAATTTGCGCTGAGCGTCTTCGGTGTTTCTTGCTGTGATGACAGCCGCTATGTCATCGGCGTACCCCACTAGATATGTGTCTTCCGGCATCTCTTGATTACATATTTCATCATAGGTGGCATTCCAAAGGGTGGGTCCTGAAATGGACCCCTGCGCTGCTCCTGAAGTGACCTGTATTTTCCTCGTACCTGCGCTAGTGTTGTATATGAGTATTCTGTCCTTCAGATAGTTACTAATGATTCTTGTAAGGTATTCTGGTAACTGGAAATTTCTCTTGAGAGCCTATAAAACATCTGACAATCTGAGGCTATTAAATGCGTTCTTTACGTCTAAAGTTGCCAATAGGACTATTGGTCTAGAGTGGTGATTTCTTTGTTGAGCAGCGTTAAATGCATCTACAACGTCTTTTAGGTCGCCTACTGTGGATTTTCCTGGCGGAATCCATGTTGTCGCTTGGAAAAATTTCCACCTGCTATGATAGCTTCTTCAAACCGAGGTTTTATCAGCCGCTCAAGCAACTTGCCTGCCGTATCCAGCATACAGAGTGGTCTGTATGAGGATGGCGATTTGGGATCCCCTTTCCCTTTGCTGATTATTACCAGACTTTGTTTTTTCCAAGCATTTGGAAAAACACCTCTTAAGCAGCTGTTATACATCTCCAATAACAGCCCGGGTTTACTGCTTGCAATTTCTTTCATTATTTCGGCTGGTATTCCGTCAGGTCCGTGCGCTTTCTTATTTTTATCGTCTCTCAGTTCTTCCCACTTCTCTCTTTTACTGCTATTTATGGCATTTCGGAGTTCTTTCTTGGCATCTTTATATTCCATGTGTTCCATCTCTGCTGTTCCTCTTCGCTTGGCTCTTGTGTATTTCCGCCTTTGTCGAATGCAATTTCGTCTGAGTTCATCTACTGAATCGTTCCACCAGTACACTGCAGTTTTGTTTTTTGGCCTCTTTATCTTTGGCATTGCTTTGTTGCATCCCTTCGTGATGATAGTCATAAATTGCCTGTTTGCATCTCCATCTATTTCTGCTGCTTCTGTTTGCCTGTTGATTTCTGCCAGGAGGGCTAAGGAGTCTAGTTTATTCACATTCCACTTACGGGTGGATGCGTTCGTTTTTCCTGCTGGAGTAGAGCCGCTGCAATTGAGGGAAAGAGATATGTACTCATGGTCGCTGGCTGTGTATATTTCAAGGACGTTCTAGCTTTCTATTCTGCTTGCCAATCTCTCAGATGCCAGAGTTATATCGGGAATGGTGCCATCGCACCCGGTACGTCTGAATGTGGTTACATTTCCACTGTTAGCTAGGATCAGCCCAGTTCTAGCTAGCATTTCCAATACTCTTCTTCCTCTCGAATTGGTTGTTTGCATTCCCCATTCTACGGCTTGTGAATTGAAATCTCCCGCCACTACGAGGTGTCCGGCGATCTCTCGTGCTGTGTCTTCGATACCATCGAGCTTCTCTTGGAAGACAGCTATCGCCGGGTGTGAGATAGCAGCTAATTAGTCTAATGTTTTCGAATTGTATCCACACGAATCCGTTTCCTCTTCCTTTTTTGTTTGGTTGTACGTTTCCATTGGTTGGGACCTATATTGCGGCTGTTTTTGATTCATCTTCGAGCCATAGCCCAGTACTCATCTGGCGGTACTGCTCACTTATGACTACGATATCTGCTTTTTGTTCTATGGCAATTTGCGGAAGTAGAGCGTGTGCCACTTTTCCTCGATGCATGTTTGCTTGTAATATTTTCACTGCACCTTTGCTTTATTTGCTCTACAGCTTCTTGAGCTTGGCAGGTGATTTGCCATACTGTTTCCTTCTTCCGAGCAGATGCAGCACTTTGGTGGGCTTTTGCATTCTTTCAACTTGTGGCCTTTCTCGCCGCACCTAATGCATAATGCCATACCTTTCCTATCAGGGCCCTTACATTCCCACTGCATGTGACCAGCCCCAAAGAATCGGAAGCAGCGTTTTGTCTCCTCGAGGTATCTTATTCGGCAGTTTGTTACGGCAATTTTTATCCTTCTGGTTTTGAGAAGTTTATTTGCTCCTGATGCTGGTAGGGAGACAAAGGCCCTTCTTTGTTCTCTGCTATCTATGGCTGGTAGGCGAACAGTTATATCCTCTTCCGCTGCATTTGTTTCCTTATTCACTGCAGCAAAAACCTCTTCTTCTGTAGATAGGGAATCAAGGTCCTGTATCTCTATTGTGGCTTTGGGCTTCAAGTCTTGCACTATGGCTGCCTCTTTGAGAGTTCCTTTAATAGCGTTACAAAACTCGTCTTTCTTACCTCCTCTTCCCATTACAAGCAGTATAGCTCCGGTTGTAGTCTTCCGTATCGATTGTACGGCTACCTCTGTCTCCTCCGGTTTCACATTTTGCCTGATACTTCTTAGAACGTCCGCATAGCTATGGTCTTCTTGTGGCTTTATTATAACGGCTTCTGAGCGTTCTCTAGCCTTCTTCTGTTGTGGCTTTTTTCTATGGCCATTATTTTTATTTGCCCTTTTGGGCGTTTTAGCATCTTCTGTTGTTTTTCAGATTTGGTGGCTTGTTTCTGTCATCTGCTATCTTCTTTTGCTTCTTGCCAGGGTTGGATTCTACTGGTCTAGATGCATTGCGCTTATTTTGGTGTAATGGCGTCTTATTGATACCGCTCATGCTTAACTTGCGGATGATTTCCTCTTGCCTTGGCTGTGCTCTACTTTTTTCTCTTTCTATTTACGGATTTTTCCAGCTTCTGCGGTAGTCTGTAATAACATCCATGAGCTCCTCTATCTCTGACACTCCATTTTGGACATCCATGCTGATGTTTCTTTGTTTGGTCATTGCCAGACGCATTTTTCGGAGGACCTTTTTAAAATTCCCAAAGGCTTCTTCTTCTGACAGCCGCATTTTCGCTATAAATTCCTAGGTGATCTGTATGTCGCTGTGGGTTGGTCTGGCGTGTTTATTGCCGCAGTATTTTTTTCTTGAGGAGTATCAAGATTACCTTCTTCGATCCATATGGAAGAGGGTAGTCGATTCACGGGAGATCGTCTAGTTTTTGTGTTGCTGGTGAAGATCGTTTCAGTTTCTCTTCTCTCTTTATTTTTCGGTGTTTCCAGATTTGACATTTTTGTGCTAAAAGGGTCCCATCTTGAAATCGTTATCTGTACCCGTTTGTGTAGTCGCCCCTATGATGATCCCGAGGGTCCATTTGCATGCAGTGAGGTCCTCGCGAAGGTTGACACAAGTCCTTATGGGAGCATGTGTTCAGTGCCAGATCGAGCATTAATTAGGATGTTGTATCAACTAAACCTGCACGGCCAAATTAATGGCTACGAAATGCAAAGCGTTTTCCAAGTCCTTGCCAAGGTTTTAACGGGACGGAAGGCAGGTGTGACATTTGCCTGAAAGCCGTTTCTACAGGGTTTCACCCCTGTATATTAAGATAACGGAATGCCCCACCTGTCGGCCCAAATTCATCCAAATCCAGATCGTTGCTTAAATCATGTTTCCGTGTCATTGCCAGTTCGTTATCTTATAAGTATAAATGTATCTCTTCTTCTTTCCAGCTATCGTATTCATCTGCGCGGGGTGCCTGCTTTGTACCACCATCCTGTTGCATTGCATACGTTTGCGAGCGTCTTGTTTCCAATAAGTATATTAATCGTAGTACCATATTATTTCCGATCCGTCGACGTGCTAGATTTTGGTCACCCATATTTCCCTGGTGCCCCCACGCCTTGAGAAGGGCGTGGTGAACGTTTCCAATTCGCCGAATGGGAGGGTCCCGATGGGGGATCTAGCAAACCCCTCACGGGGGATACAAGAGCTTTGGACCTTAAATTTTCGCAACATTCGAGACGTAGTCTGACATGTTTAATAGGCTACTTTGTTGACCACGCCCAATTGTAAGGCAATTTTTTTAAATTATGTAATTGCTTCCATATATACTTTAACAAGTTTACTTCATATTGCAAACACATTATACTCCAGCACAGATAGTAATAAACGTTTATACACCACGCCCATTTTTAACGCCCCATTTTGTGTAAGTGACGGTATATTTTTCCCCATACCTCAGGACATGAGTATTAAAGTAAAGTGCTTTCCAAAAAAGGACGAAGACCTAAGAAGAGCCAATAGAGTTTTATATCGGGGACGCTAACAAAGAAGCGGGTGATATGCTAGTTTATTATAAAAATGAAATTAAAGAATTTTATATATTATGCTTATATACATACATACATACATGCATATATACACCAAATACAAATACCAATTTTCACAGCAGTATCAATTTATTTTAACAAAAGTAAACAAAATGCAACTATGTTACTCGTATTTAATGCACAATTGAGCAATGCAGGTTTGCAAATCAAAATTGTTGGAGAATTTTCCGAAGTTTGTGTAAATGAAATTTCAAACAATTTTTGCCAGTTCATTTACTAGGTTGTAAAAATGTTCAGTTTGCACAAGATGCTAGACTTTTAAGCGTTATTAGGAGGTATTAGAAACAGAATTTCAGGGATTGATACACTCAAATGATCAAACAATTGATCCGCCTCACGCTGGTAGAGTCTCGGAACTCGATAGAATTCCGAACGTTGGTCGCTGTCTGCCAGAATTTCCAAGAAACGCGGGAGTATTTAATATTTGGAAAAAGGTGTAGATCGTATCCTTCAGATCTATTAGATAATAGCTGACAAATGCAGATAAGCGCGAAGAAGAGCAATCATTCGACTTCAGCGGCTTACATTACTTAGGTTAACAGACTCCTGGTTGCCATATGTGAAATCTAAAACGAAGAGTGGGTTAATTTTAAATTTAAATGCGCAAATAAAAAAACCTTTCTTGACTCGATCCGTGACAGGAGACGTAGAGATTAAGGAGCATACTGTAACGGGGAAAGTCATAATATTTGTTTTCCCCACACATATCTATTTCAATGGAGGCGTATTTATTTATTTTAGGAATACTTTTTATTTTGTTGCCATTTTTTCTATCTATTTCAATATAACCCTTAAGCAAATGAATTCTTGTTCTGTTAGTGAATAATACAAATTACCTTTCTTTAGCATATAAAATCACCTGCTTCCAATCTTAGTTAGAATATGTCCACACGATGAAACATTTGCTGCAGAAACATTTATTAATTCTCTTTTGAAGCTGCATTTGTGTCCACACGGTTGAAAAATTTGTTTTGCAGCATACATATATTATATTATATGCAGAAGCGGAGAATGGCGTGCTCAACAAATGTTTCATGTACATGAAACACCGTACCCTTTTCCACTCGTCTTTCCCCTCTCATCAACAAACACAATGTTTCTGCTGCAAATTTTTCACCGTGTGGACATAGTCTTAGTAAGTAACAAATCTCATTTGAAGTATAATGAGAATCAACGGCTAAAAGTAATGCCCTCTGTACGCCAACATAGTATAGTACACACAGCACAGCTGTAATTGGTACACCGTACCTACCACTGTGAATACACCACAATAGGTGAGTTTGTATATGCACACACCTGTCAGGTATAACAGACGGCACAAAATTAATATTGAGTTAAGGCCGAGACACATAGAATCCGTCATACGTCGCCTTTTTCGTCGCGTCTGCGTCGTCACCAGAACGGTTGATAGGCCCGGACGGCAGTTTGTTTCTGCAGGTGGCTTCTATCATCAACAACAGGCTACTTCTATCACCGACCTCAGGAGACTTCTATTACCTACGTTAGGCGACCTCTACCACCGCCGTCACGACCACGTTGGCCACAACAGTGATCATTACTTATAACCAGCTCCACTATATAAAATGTAAATAAAAATATAACGTTAAGGAAAAGAAGTGTGTCTTTATCTTCCATTAGAGAAATCCACGACCCTGGAACCCGCTGATCCGGCAACCAGCGGGAAACGTGTCGTTAGAATACGTTTATAAGTTTTTTTTAATAATCGTGACACAAATTTTAAATTTTATATTCTTCCCACCTTAATATCTTTTCGTGGAATTTCGGAAAACGACTGTCTGAAGCACTTATATAGAAAATTAAATGATAGGTAAAACGAAATGAAGATTACGATCTTTCAAAGAAATCTTATTCTGTGGCTGATTGGGTTGCAAAAATGCCTAAGCTTTTTGCTGAACCAAATCAAATTACAAAGTTAGTATATACAGAAAGAATCCAGCCCACTTGGGTCCAATTTGAACCCTTTGTGCCACCTGTATAGCAAGAGGACGATAGTATGTGTGGAGAGGAAAAGAGGAATAGAATAGGACAGAAGTTCGTTTGAAGAGTATAGAAGAAAAAAAGTATTTGAGGAATAATTCTGAAGCGTCTTCTACCTAGAGATAGAGGAAGTATGCCATGCTTTCCCCCTCCTCCTCATTATTGTAATTAGTGAGTGTGGCCACTGTACTGCGTAGATGATCTTTTACAAAATTCAAAAGATCCTTTGCCCTATTAGAGTCTAGGCGGGGCCATAAAACATTCACTGCCTTGTAATTGGATTCTCTGAACCACCTGTCCTGAGGTAATTCAAGTAGTGCAGCCTCAAAGCGTCTCCAGCAAGATGGGAGTGGAGTGCCATTTAGTTGGTCAATGTCAGCCTTCTGAAGTGAGTTTTCTCTCTTAACTAGTTCATTCGCTTTAACGTTGCCTATAGTGGTCCTATGCCTTCGCACCTAGTTTAAGGTGATGCGTGAATGCCCTGAAAGTCCTGAGGTAATTCAAGTAGTGCAGCCTCAAAGCGTCTCCAGCAAGATGGGAGTGGAGTCCCATTTATTTGGTCAATGTCGGCCTCCTGAAATGAGGTTTCTCTCTTAACTAGTTCATTCGCTTTAACGTTGCCTATAGTGGTCCAATGCATTCGCACCTAGTTTAAGATGATGCGTGAAAGCCCTGAAAGTCCGTCATGGGCTTTGCGACAAAGCGGGGATGAGCTATACACATCCGTAAGGGACCTAATTGCAGCTTGGCTGTCGTTAAGGATTTGGATGTCGCGGTTTGATGTCCGATGGAACCTTAGCCAAAGCGGTGCTCTTTTGATGGCAGACATTTCCTCCTGTGACATGCTACATTTGTCAGAGAGTCTGAAGAACATCTCGATTCCAAAATCTGAAATATAGACACCCTCACCGATCTTTCGTTTCCATTTAGAGCGGTGTGTAAAAATCTGTACGGGTCCGTGCAATGGGGAGAAGCCTTTTGGCAAAGAATACTTAAATTTCCTATTAAATTAGGGTAACGGAGTGCAGTAGTCTATAAGATCAGGTATGTTACCTACTGTATCTAAAATGTTAGCATGGCCCCATGGTCTGTGGTTCCATGTACCTATGATGTACAATCTGACTGCGTTGCATACTGCCAGCTACCTAGCAGTTAAATTCTCTGGAAGCCAGCATAACATGGCAAAAAGCGTGTTTGTTGGCGTTGTTTTCAGAGCACACGTTATCATAAGTGCCATTTTGCGGAGAACCCTATGGGCTCTCCTGGTGATAGTGACTGTAACTAAGGTGGAGGTTATAATTCTGCGTGAAAACAAATTTTCAATAAGCCGAATAGTCGTCTGGTCGACAACTAGTTTGCTTAGAGCATGAATAATTGCCATCGGATCAGTATTATTAAAGGCTCTTTCAATGTCCATGAAGGCAGCCATAGTGAACCTTTTATGTTCGAGAGAGTCTCAAACGATTTCAATTTGGTATAGGCATGTCGAGACGCGGAGAGGGGAGAGTTTTCAAAAGAAACTATGTCAGTCCTATGGGTCTTAAGTCCTTTGCTTTATAGTACGAGGTCTTTCCTCCCTTCGAAATTAAGATTATGACGAATTTGGTCCAAATTAGCTAGTAGCCATGGAATTTCTAGAGCTGCGTTGTGTTGCAGATCTCCTTGTTTGTTCTACTTCTGTTAACGCATAGTCTTAAGCTACTGCTTCAATTGCTAGCTGAAAAGGACAGCTAGCGATGCGCAGAGAAGGAGCAGTTCGAAGAGATCTTCCATTCTCGAATTATAATGACATGTCTCGCACTAATTAGTGTTATATTTAACGCCTCTTGTCTATTTGATACAATGAATGTTGGTTCTGAACCCTGATTTGACACTACTAGTTTGTTTTCTAGAATGAAATCAAATGTACACTCACCCCTTTCATTGGTGTTCGTGCTGCCCCAGATGTGATAGTGTGCATTCGAAGGGGGCTACTTTGGCATTTGGATTACATATCACGTTGCGGACCACGATGTTCGGGGTGGGCCCTCATGACTATGAGCCATATATCAGGAAGCAAAGCACGCAGTGGGTTTCCATCTCTCCCACGCTACAATCATCGTACCTTTCTCACTATAATTAGATAGAATGAGCATATTACGGTTGACTTTCGCTAGAATGCAGAATCTAATGCTTTTGTCAACATTAGCTGAGTTTTTTGTATACAACACTTTGTAGTCTTTGGCACCAAGTTTAAGAATATTGGCGTTGGTGGTCCATGGCTCCCAAATTAGCGCAACATATTATCCGCTTTCAGAAAGCCGGAGGGTCAACGCAGCTGATGCTGCCTTGGAATGGTGAACATTAATTTGATCGAATTTGTCAACCCCCCGATATACATGAAGCCTGATGCCCATAAAATTATAGTAATCCAGACCCTGTCTATGCTGGAGTAGAGCCAAGGTCTCTTTGTTCAGGATCACGATCGCCTTCTTACGAACACTTAACAATACAGGATGATCGCCGCATCATGTGGTTCCGCCGGAATAATCGCAATTGCTATAGTTCGGCGGGGGATATCGTTGACCGAGATTAATTCCAATCTCGCGCCACACCACACTTCTTAGATCGTTTAGTCTAGATGCCTACAATCGGTGTCCGTGAATTGCGCCGAGTGCCCCTGAACTCCCTTTGGATTCTGCAGGTAGAGATACAGACTTTTGACAGATCAATCTCCATTTTTCATCGTTG
Organism: Linnaemya tessellans; assembly: GCA_951800035.1. Lineage (NCBI taxonomy): Eukaryota > Metazoa > Arthropoda > Insecta > Diptera > Tachinidae > Linnaemya > Linnaemya tessellans. The sequence goes on along the minus strand of OX637535.1, from coordinate 93,281,984 downwards.
ATCGATTCATCCCTGTTACTGCAGTCAATAATAGCCCTTACCATCGGGTTTCTAGCAACGTCGCTGGTTGTTTTTTTTTTTTGCTGATGTTGCGGTTATTCCCCTGGGTGTTGCCTTTTCGGCGCTGTAACAAAAAATGCTTCAGTGTTGGAGCCGCTATGGGCAGCCAGACGTGCCTTGGCCCATGCCAGCGAGGATTTCTCCTTTTGATATGGCGTCGAGCAGCCATATCGAGAGGAAGGCTTAGCTTAGCGAAGGCTTAGTCTTTGTGCAGTAGATGTGCTTAGGCGTTGTAACCTAGCCTTCCCTAATGGAATGGGACAATCAGTCAGACTAGTCTTGCGACTAGTCTTCTTTACCACTAACTAGCCGTTCAGGCTCTCGGCACTGCTACCAACCACCTTAACCTTACAAGTAATGTAGTTTTTGCGTAGCTGTATAGGTGTGTATTGCTTTGTATTTTGTCTCATCGAAACAGATCATTTTTGCCAATCAGAGAAGCTTTTCAAAATGCTTCTGGAAGCTAACATTTCAAAGTTCAATTGGACAAATATCATTAAAAAAAATAAAAAATATATATATATATATATATATATATATATATATATATATATATATATATGACCATAGAGGTCATCGTTGCAACATCCCTCTAAAAATGGTAATATATTATTTTTAAACTGCTATAACTTTCGAATGGATCAGCCGATTCCCATGTGGTAAGCGGTAATTGATGTAGTTCTTATCTACCTATAATAGAATTAATCACATATGTAGTTTCGGAGTGTTGAAAAATTCCCCTTTTAGATTTTTTCGTTCATGATATCTCGCGAATGCGTGAACCGATTTTAACCCAGTTGGTAGCGCTCGCCGTGTTTTTCGATTTTAGGAGCTGATTTGTTTTTTGAATCGATCAGAAAACCCGTTTAAAAGTTATTCTAAAAAACACTCCTGAATTTTTTTTTTCCGTTTGTGTGATATTTCTCGAAGTATACCGGTCCTAACCGGTGCTAATTCACAGGAAACCGAAGTTTAAAAAAAAACCTTCGCAGATAGCTTGGCTCGAACAGTCAGGTATATAATTTCAAATCAGATAAATAATTTCAAAGTTTTCTTTAAGTAATCATTTTTTTTCGAATTTTTTTGTTCACAAAATGTCACGAACGCATCAATCGATCTTGAACCGGTTTGTATCGCTCGAAGCTGTTTAAAAGTTATTCTAAAAAAAAATTTTTGTTAATTTTTTTTTATATTTCCGAAAATATACCGGTCTGAGCCGGTTTGAATTCACAGGAGATTTAAATTTGAAAGAGTCCTTTGAAACGCGACTACTTTGAATGGATTCGTTTTCGCCGTTCAAACATTATAAGCGGGTCACATACTGACATACGCATACAGACATAGTGACGGCTTCTCAAGAGTAGTCAGGAAAGCTTCCTAGGAATTCAACTCGTCGAGATCTGGTGAAAACCCGATTCCTCTTTTTTTTAATTTTCTTCGCGAGAGGTCAAAAACCATTGAATCTCTCGGTTTTATAATATCATCTGCAGGTAAAAAAACTGATCCAACCACAACGGAAGCCATATTAAGAATTCCACCTCCTATGACATTAAAATTCAGACCATTTCTAGATCTGTCAGGGTAGTTCCGTCGATTTGTTAAGGATTACTGTTTGCCTGTAAAGAGGGAGGTATAAATAAAAAGACAATTGTTATTTAGTGTTTTCAAGTTGAATTAAATATTTCTTTATTACCTTTTTTCTATTATGGGGATTTGTATAAAAACACTTCCTCAAAGGCTCACAAACAAGTAAGAGTTTATACATAAGAAAAACAACAAAGGACCGAACAAACGAGTAAAAACCAAACCGTTAGGTATTTTTACTAGTCAGAATCCAAGATAATACTCCGAAAAATCAGGAATGATTTAAGAAAGGAGTAAATTTGGGTCCTGACAAAGTAGCAGATGTTAAAAGAAAATTAAATAAACAAATTGAAAGAAGCAATATAAAATATCAACGATCTGGCTTAAACATTGCCGGCCACCTTGTAATAACGAAGTTATTCAATAATAAAAATTTTAAATCTTGTATTTATAAAAAAAAGTACAATAAATGACAAGACTTAAACGACATTAAATGGACTGTATAAATATTTCAAATTAAATCGGCGACGCTCCGGAGATCACCCAACCAAAGATGGTATATTGGGCCAAAGGTGATCGGAGTCGAAAAAATGTTACGAGTCATTATCTGCCCGCTCAATTCCGGACCCAAAACCAGTGCCACCTACCCAGAATGATAAAACGTGGGGTCAGCTAACTGTAACCCCGGAAATCTGTTCTTAACAGCCTCTGCCCCACTTTCTCGAGGCGTCCTTATGCCATGCATGCTCTGCACCTTGGCAGTAAGGGATATGTGTTTCGCAGCATCATATATAGAGCGTATGCGCAAGCGACAGTAGCCATCTGGAGCTGGCAGCTTCAGTTTGGCGACAAGCTGATCGCTTACATAGCTGACCTCACAGCATACGTCTATCACCGCTCTCACCGAAACCTCATGACTTCCCGCCTGCAACTTAACCTGCGCTGTGGGGGAAAATGAAACAACATGGCGGAGAGTGGCAACGGCGCTATACTAGCCGGACCCGCTCCCGACAGCACAGGCTTCGTTGAATTTGTCTGCTTTTTCGGGGGGAGGACAACCTTTGGCTTCGGTGCACCTTTTTCAGCCGGCCTAGAGAAATGTATTAGAGTGTGGTGGTCTCCTTGGCATTTGCCACATTTCCGCACGCTGCCACAATCTTTAACTTTGTGGTTGCTGGCCAAACATTTTGAGCAATGACCCCAAACCAATAAGTGACGTAGCTTCTTTTCATGTGACAGCCGCCTGAAACGGAAGCAAGCTACCAAGGGATGCGGTTTCTTGCAGAGGCTGCAAGCAGGTGCAGTAGCTTTAGGCCGCTCAGCAGCAGGCAGTTTGGGTATTTCATCGGAGCCACCAGCAGTAATAGTTGGGCTCTCCGTAGATTTCACCACCTCCGCAATATCAGGCCTAGTCGCAGCAGCCGGAGTCGTTTCCAAACCCGCAGAAATGTTGCCAGACAGCATCACAGCCGGAGGGGCTACTTCCATAACCTCCACAGTCTCTTCCAAGAGAGCCTCTTCCATTAACAATGATAATGAGTCCATAATGCTAGGAAATAGTGGAAGTTAATAAATTTCAAAATTTTATGGGGTCAAGATGACCAATTTTGTGATTGGTCGCTTCACAATGCCGTTTGCAGTACGTATGTCCTCGACGCGAATATGATCATCAGTCCCGGGATAGGTCTTAATTACTCTGCCTAATTTCCAAGAAGTGGGAGAAAGCTGTTCAGGACGAATAACAACTAAATCATCAACTTGTATATCCCTCTCAGGAAACTTCCATTTATACCTCTTATGTAAATTTTGCAAATATTCCTCTTTCCATCGTCGACAGAAATCTTGAGAAAATGCCTTAATCTTACGATATCTATTTACAATGCTATCATGAGTTTCCAAAATACTTGGTTCCGGAGGAGCCAATATAGGACAGCCGATTAAGAAGTGACCAGGCGTAAGAGCCACAGGTTCATTAGGGTTGTCTGATATGGGACACAAGAGACGAGAATTGAGGCATGCTTCAATTCTTGCCAATATAGTAGACAATTCTTCAAATGTATATCGCAGATTTTGAGCTTCCTTCCGAAAATGTGTTTTAAAACTTTTAACAGCAGCCTCCCATAACCAGCCCATGTGAGGGGCACCAGCTGGGATAAAACGCCACGTAAGACCCTGTATGCCAAAAGTAGAACACATTCGGGCTCTACATTCCGATAGAATTGTACGAAAGTCCCTTTCAATATCTCTAGAAGCGCCAACAAAATTTGTTCCATTGTCAGAAAATATAGTAAATGGACAACCTCGCCTAGCAATGAAACGATGAAAAGCAGCTAAAAATGCATCCGTTGATAAGTCCGTGGTAACCTCCAAGTGTACTGCTTTTGTAGAAAAACAAACGAAAATACACACATATGCCTCGTTATCCTACAAGCGTGGCCAGTAAAACTCTTCATATCAAACGGACCAGCGAAGTCTACACCCGTGGTGTTAAAGGGTCGGTCTAGAACAGTCCTTTCTGGGGGCAAAGCTGCCATAATTTGAGTGCAAGAGCGTTTCCGATCCAGTATACAACGTTTGCATCGACTCACTACAGTACGTACTAAAACTTTCAAACGGGAAACCCAATATTCAATGCGAATAATTCTCAGCATCAATTGATTTCCGCCATGAATAGAAAGTATATGCACAAATTCTGCTAACAGAATCGTAAAACGACAAGAGTATGGTAGAATGATAGGATGTTTTTCTGTATAGGACAGAGATGGAGATTTAACCAAACGACCATTCTACCTCATAGGTCCATCCTTATCCAAAAATGGATTGAGCGATTTCAATGAACTTTTAGAAGAAATGGGTTTCTTCAATTGCAAAAATTGATACTCCTTTGCAAAATGAACCTTTTGAGCCAAAATTGCTAAGCGTAACTTAACTCTAGACAATTCCTCACTGGTAGTTGCCGTAGAAGTAAACGAATTTTTGCTTCTGTGAGACGGGTGTGTCATATAAAAGAATCGTAACATATAGGCTATTACTCTAAGAGCGCGATCCAACTTAGAAAACCTTTCAAGAATATCTTCAAATTTAGTAAAGAAAGATGCATGGGCCTTCACCGTTCGAGCTTCCGTCTCCGTGTCCATGGACGACATGTCATTTAGCTGCCAATTATGCCTATTTTTACGAAGCCACGTAGGTCCGTGCCACCAAAGGTCACTTTTCGATAAATCTGAAGGGGAGACTCCTCTGCTAGCTAAATCCGCAGGATTTTCCTCAGATCTGACATGATACCAATTATTATTCTTAATATTCTCCTGAATTCGACAAACCCTATTGGCTACAAAAGTGGTCCAATTACTAGGAGTTTTTCTTAACCAACAAAGAACAATGGTAGAATCTGTCCAGCAATATACTTCCCTAAATGGAATATCAATTTTCCTAACAATGGTTTTCAATAGTTCGGAAGCCAGTACGGTCCCACAAAGTTCCAATCGAGGAAGAGAAATCGTCTTTATAGGGGCAACTTTAGTTTTACAGGAAAGTAAATAAGTATGAATTCGTCCCAATGACTCAATTCTTATATACACTACCCCCGCGTATGCTTTCTCTGAGGCATCAGAGAAAACATGAAGCTCGGCGGATGTATTAGGCGCATATTTCACCCATCTCGGTATCTGTATATTGTTCACCTCAGTGTAGAAACTCACGAATTTTTTCCATTCCATATCTGTAGAAGGAAGTAATTTATCATCCTACTCAATGTTGTCACACCAAATCCTTTGCATAATAATTTTTGCAACAATAATGACAGGACCTAACCAACCAAAGGGATCAAACAATTTAGCTATTATGGACAATACTTCCCTCTTTGTATAATCTATTTTATCAGCAACAGGCTCCACCTTAAAGTAAAAGGAATCCAATTGAGCATTCCATTGAATACCCAAAGTTTTAGAGCTGCTAGATTCAACAAATGTTAAAAGCTTCGAATCCACCAAATATTCTGAGGGAAGGCCATTTAAAATTTCCATCGCATTAGAAGTCCATTTTCTAAGTTCAAATTTCGCCGAAGACAGGACAGTTCGAAGTTGATCCCTAGCCTTCAAAGCAGATGAAATGTCATGAGCACCTGTTAGTACGTCGTCAACGTACATAGATTTGCGCAAAATATGAGCGGCAATAGGATACTCATTCTCCGAATCATCTGCCAATTGCAAAAGGGTCCGTATCGCCAGATAGGGAGCACAATTTACACCGAAAGTTACAGTCTGTAACTCATACGCCTTGACCTCCTCCGTCGGAGAACGCCGAAATAATATCCGTTGATATGGAGTATGAGCCGAATCAAGTCGAATCTGTCTATACATCTGCGTAATGTCACAATTAAAAACATATCGAAAAAGTCTCCAACGTAAAATCAAAAGCACCAATGTGGGGCCCACATATAGGCAATCATTCAAGCTAATTCCGTTTGAAGTCTTATTCGATGCGTTAAACACGACACGCAACTTTGTAGTTTTCCTATCAGGTTTAATAACAGGATGATGAGGAAGATAACACGATGATATATTCCTACTAAAAACATTCTCCGAAACAGGCCTCATATGATCCAAAAGCCTATATTCATCAACGACATCATCATACAATGTTTTAGTATCAGGTTTGCGTAGCAGAGAAGATTCGTTTCTCAAGAATTGTGCCATGACATTCTGTCTTGAAGTACCCAAATTGATAGAATGAGGAAATTCAAGCTTAAATGGTAGCGTCACTACATATCGGCCTTCGGAATTGCGTCGCGTAGTTCTCCGATAATTTTCCTCACAAATCTTATCAAAAGATGTCAATATTTTGTTTTGGGGTTTCCTCCAACTCCCAAACCTAAGAAGATTCATATTAAGATTATCTTCAGGCAAATTTTCTATAGTAGTGAAATACCCCTGAATTGGTGTGTTAACAACAGATCCCGTGATAATCCACCCGAATACCGTATTCTGAGCCACCAAAAATTCGAAACCATCCCGTTGAATACCGCCCAAGATCAATTGCGGATATATATCAGCCCCTAATAGTATATCAACCGGTCTTGATTGGTAAAAATTAGGGTCGGCCAATTCTAAAGTTGCGAACCGATTACGAAGACTCGAACCTATACAGAAAGATGGCAATGCACCAGAAATGCTTGGTAACACAAAAGCCTTTGTCTCTAAGGCAAGAGTCTGATCCACAAACGAACTAATTTTTAAAGAACAAACTTTTCTAGTCTTAGCAGAAACCGTTTGGTTAATACCGGAAACTTCAACATTCGTCGAATGTGTAATTAGTTTCAAGCGATTTTTTAAATTTTCGGACACAAAGGATGTTTCTGAAGCAGGGTCAATAAGAGCTCGGGCTGGGTACGTCATACCCTGATGAATAATATTGACCATAGCGGTTCCCAGAAGCATTTTGCGGTTCTGAGTAGCATGAAAAACTTGTCGATTTGCGGACAAGCCACTAGAAGTAGACGGTAGGGACGAATTAATATTATTATTCTGTGAAATAGCAGGGGGAATCGAAGAACCCTCCCGCACTGACATATTCAACGCACCTTCAGTACTAGATAATTCACGGTGTAACAATGAATGATGTATCTTATTGCACGTCGTGCAATTAAAGGCACTTTTACAATTTTTAACTTCATGTTCTCGCGACAAACAATTAACACAACAACGATATTTTTTAACTGTTGCAAACCTTTCCGAAATTGAGAGATTCTTAAAACGTTTACATGTCCTCAAGAAATGCCCCGATGTACGACAAAGGACACAAGAAGTTAAATTAGAATTCACAACATGAACTTTGGTCCTCTGTAGTGAAGGTTTTACTACTGTGGAATCCCTAAGATCGCGAACACATTCTAGAGTTTGAATCCTTTCTGTCAGAAAGGCGTCAAAATCTCTCCATTTAGATAATTCCGCTTTATCCCTAACACTTTGTTCCCATAAACTAATAGTGGACGTGGGCAACCGTTGAATACATAAGAAAATCAAAATTGGATCCCAATTTTCAGTTGAAACCTTATATATTGCCAGTGAAGTCAAACAATTATTGACACCACGCTGCAAAGTTTTAAAACCGTCACTTGTTTCCTTATTAAACGCGGGAAGCTTAAACAAAATCTTCAACTGGTTATTAACAAGCATACGCGGATTCTCATATGCGTCCTTTAAACTTTGCCAAGCTATATCAAAACCTTCATTACTAAGGGAGTATTTTGATACAATTTCTTTTGCTTCACCGGTAGTTTTTCTTAGTAAATGGCAATACTGCTCTATATTACTCAAACGCGAACTATTTATATACAAAGCTGTGAAAAGGTCTCGAAAGGCTGGCCATGAAACATAATCACCTTCAAATGTGTTTACATCACACGGAGGTAAAGCCAGATTATGATCAGAATTATTTGAATGACAATCTTTCATCACAGATTCATTCATTTTCGGTACCTTTTCAAAACTTTTAATTTTTTCATTAATTGTCGACAAACAATTCAAATAAGCTGCGTAAGAAGCGTCATATTTATCCGTAGTTGTTGCTGCGTCGTTGGGATCTGCCTTTGCATTATTGTCAATATCATCAAGACAGTCCTCATAAACAACTTTCACTTTATCCCACAATTCTTTTAATTCTTCACGGTGAATATCCAAAGTATATATAGTATGCAAATCTTCACGTATATCATTAAATTTTGCTTCAGATATAATAAGAGCATTTGATACACGAATAAATTTCTTTAAAATTGCAGTTGCCATAGTTTTTCTTTACGATACCAATTTATTTTATTATTTCTTTTTGTTTTTTCCAAGGAATTTTTGTTGCAAAATATTCGTATTAACTATACCGAATATAGGGTAAATTTCTATAAAATTTAAATAAATTTCAAAAAAAAAATATTTATCTTAAAATTTATTCACAAAAATTTACCACAAACACTATCTCGACCAATTTGACCGACTATAGAGTGCTAGTTAAACAAGTATATATGCAAAGAAAAAACACAAAAAATGTATGTGTTTATGTATCACAACAATATATGTATATCACAGCACCATTTATTTTCTCAGGCAACCACAAATGAATTTTATATTTGCAACTTAATTTAATTTTCACTTTGGAAATTCACCGATAATAATAAATTTTCTTTAATAATTATTAAATTAATTTTAATAAATCCGTCCGTCCACGTAAACAATACGCACGATGAAAAATAAATCAAAGCAAACGTCACAATTTTTAAGGATGGTTGAAAACCAGATGGCGTTTCAACACAAATATGTATGTCTGCTTGTAATAATTTTTACAAAGCGATCAATCACATATGAAAACAACAACAATTGTAATTGTTTCCCTATTTATCTTTACACTATAAATATATCCTTATATATTTTATTTTTTCACTTTTAAATAATATTAAAAAATGTTTTACGCACCTTTTAATTAACCAGTGAAAATATATTTGTATATAAAAAAAACGCTGTTCTAATACTCCGTCGGAAGTAGGGGATGATGGCGATCTTTTAATGATAAGAAAAAAAAACAAAATTAGCACCTTTTGCAATTTGTTTATTTTTCCAAAATCCGGCCCGAATGGACCAAATGTTTGCGTGTAAAGAGGGAGATATAAATAAAAAGACAATTGTTATTTAGTGTTTTCAAATTGAATTAAATATTTCTTTATTACCTTTTTTCTATTATGGGGATTTGTATAAAAACAGTTGGAATGTGCCACTTTCTCAAAGGCTCACAAACAAGTAAGAGTTTATACATAAGAAAAACAACAAAGGACCGAACAAACGAATAAAAACCAAACCGTTAGGTATTTTTACTAGTCAGAATCCAAGATAATACTCCGAAAAATCAGGAATGATTTAAGAAAGGAGTAAATTTGGGTCCTGACAAAGTAGCAGATGTTAAAAGATAATTAAATAAACAAATTGAAAGAAGCAATATAAAATATCAACGATCTGGCTTAAACAATTACGAATGGCGAAACTAGTGACATCCCTAAGAGGGAAGGAAGAACTCGTGTCCAAAAATCAATCTGCTAGAAATAAAATAGATTTGAATGACGAAGCTATGGCTGAATTCAATTAAAGTAAAAACAGCTCTCGGATTTGAAGATATTATTTTGGCATATCCAAATTACAATAAGGACTTTATTTTGACAAATGATGAGTCATATTATTCCATTGGTACTGGACTTTCTCAAAACAATAGGCGAATAATTTTATATCTCGAAGTCTGAACAACACTGATACAGCTAGCGAAAAGGATATGTTGGCAATTATATAGGCTCTTAACTCGTTAAGAAATTATTTGTACGGTACAACAAGAGTAAGGATATACACCGACCATCATAATAACTGCAAAACGAAACTCTGGATGGTGATTCCTGAGAAATACAATTACCAACTATTTTATATACCAGGAAACGCAAACGTGATTACTGAAAAACTGGCGGGTACAAAAAACAAAGCAATGTTTTTGTATTCATTTTATTTATTTGTTTTTATTTTCCTACGATAACATAATGTACGACAGTTAGCCAAAATTAGTAGTTACTATTGCACACAACATGGTCTTGAGTATATTTCTATGCAGATATTAAGTTTCTGTGTACTTCTTGTTGTCCGTATGATTACACAAATACTCTCATACATAGCTCATACCGATTTGATCTTACTCTAAATTTGTGATTGTATTGTGAAAAATATTTTTACCCCCAACGTATAGATGTTTACGTATCAAAAAACTCTATAACATATATAGACCCTGAACCTGGTTGTTGCAGTGTTCAGGAAGCCGAATCTACTCTGATTTGTGTTAATTGTAATGAAAGTGGACATTCAGCTAACTACAAAGGGTGTGTGGCTTATAAAAATTATATAAAAAACAAGTAAAAGTGCTATATTCGGCTGTGCCGAATCTTAAATACCTTTCACAGATGTAATTATTAGCGGAAATCACTCTTTGTAGTATATCTGCAAACATATCATATATACTATGATTTTCCGCTACGAAGCATGAGTGTCTTTTTTTAATAGTTTAAAAGTAGAAAATATGAATTGAAAAGACATTCAGTATTTTTATGAAAAATTAATTAAAAAAGTAACAAATGGATTAAAAGAAACAAAAGATGAACAAAAACGTTCAAAAACTTAAAATAAATGTAAAATTCAAATTACATATCGTCATATAAAATGGAAAAGGACCTATCTACATTTTTAAATATTTTTTAGGAGAGATAAAAAACAACAAAAGCAAACTATGTATTATTATGAAAATAATTTTTTTCTAGTATTATTAATTAGATGTAAATTAATGATAAATGTTTATAATCACAATAATTTGCCTTTTATTGAGTATTTCACCTCTCCAGAAAAAAATTGTAAAAAACTGTTTCAGCATTGCAAACATTTTCTGCAATGATTTTCACTGTTGCATATATGCACAAGTATACGAAATGTCAGTTTCATGTATTTTGTTGTTTTGGTCTTGCAGATTATAGCATATATCCTAGACTTACAAGACCTACAAGACTTGCAAGGGCAGTGTCCTACAAAGGGTGATTTCCGCTATTCTTTCTTTCTTTCTTGCTAAAACAGAAAGTAGGTTTAATTAAAAATCAAAATGACGTTATCGGTTACTTTTATATTTAAGAAAACGTTTAAATTTTTTGGCTAAAAAGCTAAATGTTTGGCTCTTCTTATTTCTAATACCTCTGAATGTCTTTCAAAAATATTAAATATGTTTAATTTACAAACAAAAAGAAAAAATCCGTTTCATGTACCCAAAAAGTTCTAATTGTCCAACCATAAAATAGTCTTTTAGATTTTTTTGGTTTTTAATACCAACTTATTTCTTCCTGATATATAAAGTAGGTATAATTCATCATAAAAATCAATAATAACAAATTATATGGTTACTTTTATGAATCAGAAAATGTCGATATTCCAACCCTGAAATTTGAATTTTTAATTATTTTGGTTTTTAATACCAAGAGTTACTTCCCGAAGTATAAAAAAGATTTCATTCACACACAACCAAAATAAGGAACTTATATGGCTACTTTTATGTACCAACAAATTTCGATTTTCCAACCCTGGAACCGAATTTTTAATATCAAATTAATTCTTCCCGAAGTATAAAATAGGTTTAATTCACTAAAAAAACAAAATTTGGAATTTATGTGGGTACTTTTATGTACCAGAAATATTTCGATTTTCCAACTCTGGAAGCGAATTTTAATTTTTTACCAATGCAATTCTTAGTTAATTTTTAAACTTTTTGGTCACTTTCATGTACCCTAAAATATTTTAATAATGAGGTTCATGCAATTCTTAATAATGAGGTTTATTTAAGAAAAACTTAAAATTTGTAACCATTTTGGTCACTTTCATGGACTACAAAATATTGCAGTTATCCAACCCTGGAATCGAAATTTTGGTTTGTTTTAATATTTGATACCAATTTTGTTTTTCCTGAATTAAAAAATAGTTTTAATTAATAAAAAACCGACGTTAGTTGGCTTTTTTGTTACTTTTATGTATAAAAAAATTTCAATTACCCATCCCTGGGAGCGAAATTTTAATTTTTGTCTTCTTTTTCTACCAATGCTATTCCCATTACTTATAAAGTAGTTTTATTAGCAAAAATCTAAAAATTAGCAACTATATTTGTCATTTCATATATCATGTTCTGCAATATATTGCATGTATCAAAAAAACCTTCAGTTTGCCAGCCCTGGAATTTAAATTTAATTTTTTTTTATTGAATTGAATTAAGATTCGATAGGCTAATTGTTCGAAATTTTAATTTAAATCTCAGAAAGACATGATAAATATTCCAAGGCACAAAGGCAAGTAAACGTCAGTTTTTGTTATTCAACTTACACAGCAGAGCAGAACAGCTGTTTTCGAAAGACTTTTTTTTGCTTTTTTATAAATGCGACTCTTCATGAGGTATAAAGTAGTTTTATTGAAAAAACCTTTTAAATTTTTAACCATTTTGGTTACTTTTATGTATAAAAAATTTCAATTTCCCACCCCTGGAAGCGAAATTTTAATTTTAAAAATTTTTTTTGTCAATGCAAATCTTCATAAAGTATAAAGTGATTTTATTTAAGAAAAACTCAAAATTTATAACAATTTTGGTTATTACATGTACTACAAAAAATTGCATGTACCAAAAAAAACTTTCATTTTCCCAACCCTGGAAGCGAAATTTTTTTTTCTATTTTTTACTTTTTATCAGTGCAAGTCTTCTTGAGGTATAAAGTAGTTTTATTTAAGAAACATTTTAATTTTTTAACCATTTTGGCCACTTTCATGTATTACAAAATATTGCACTTGCCCAACCCTGGATTCGAAATTTTGATTTTTTATTTTGTTATTTTTGATACCAATTTTGTTTTTCCTAAATTATAAGACAGTTTTAGGCAGCAAAAAAAACATCAGTTGCCTGTTTGATTACTTTCACGTATAAAAAAAATGCAATTTCCCATCCCTGGAAGCAAAATTTGAATTTAAAAAATTTTAGTTTGGTCAATGCAAATCTTCATGACGTATAAAGAGGTTTTGTTAAAGAAAAACTTGAAATTTTTAACAATTTTAGTTAATACATGTACTACAAAATACGGAATGGACCGAAAAAAAAATTTATATCCCATCCCTGGAAAAAATTTAAATTTTTTTTAGTTTTCAATAGACTATTGAGGCTTCCCAAAGCACGAAATAGGTTTAATTTACAAACATAAAAAAAAAATTGGTTTTTGGTATAAATTTTGCGTCGAGAAATAGGTGAAAGCTTCCCATCTCTGGAACCGTACATCGGATCTTTCTGAATTTCAATACCACTCTATTTAAGTTCATTTCCAATCCAACGGTCCAAAAACGGAGTCTCTAGCTGGGGTTTTGGGAAAATCGAGAAATTACACACGGAATGACAAACCTATATATACCCTTTCACTTTTTTGTGAAGGGTATAATAAGAAAATGTTGTTGATGAGGGCTAAAAACAAATGCAGCCAAAATTAATGTGCATTCAGCTTTAAATAATAATTTTATAAATGAAAATACTACCTTTGCTAGTCTTTTCAGTTCTGATCACAATATAGTAAATTATAGAAAAATACTTGCAATAGTAGAAGAATTTTTGAAAATAGGAGAATATATTAAAGATCCTAAATCATTTTCTTTGGAAACTAATATATCGAATTTTTTAAAATCTTACAAATCGTTATCTTCCGAGATAGCTAAAATTGAGTATGCTAAATTATTAAAGGAAGTTTTAAATACTTATGGTCCGAAATAATTTCGTTTTTATCACATTTAATGTAAGGTCGTTAGTCGAATTAAGCAGACGTATAGAATTAAATAAAATCCTAAATCACAATAATGTAGATGTCTGTTTTTTACAGGAAACACATTTCCGCAAAAATTCGAGAATTCAGTTTGAAAATTATAATATTGTAAGAGATAATTCTAGTTTAGGCACTGCAGTTATTATTAAAAAAATATATTAAATTTACATCTATCTTTATTGATAATTTAGTAATCCCTAATAGATTTATTGAGATTAATTTAAAAATTTCAGGACAGATAAAAAAATTTTACTAGGTACTGCATACTTTCCATCTAACTTTCCACATATCAATTTCGTTAATTCCCTTGATATCATTAAACAGTTTTCAATGTCTTATGAAGGTGATTTATTGGGGGAGACTTTAATTCTCGAAACACATTTTGGGGGGATTCAATTGTCAACACAAATGGACGTAGCTTGCTTGAATGGTTGAATCTTTCTTGCTCCAATTTTAAAAGAATTTGTGATACAACTCCATAATTTCCTGGTGGACCGTCATATTTGGATCATTTCCTTATTAGCTCGGATTTTCTTAATTCATTTAATAGAAATTTCGAAGTTAATAGCCTACCAACTTATTCAGATCATTATCCTTTAAAATTAACTTTCAGGTTTTCAGATTTTGATTTATTGATTAATCCGCCAAGATTTTTAAAATCTTTTAAGGAAACAAATTGGGAAGACTTTCGTAACTGTATTTATCAAAAAATGGAAAATTTGAGCCTTCCTCGGAATAGAAATCTAGCAAATGTTGAAATTGATGAAGCTATCTCTGACTTTAATAATTGTATAAATCATGGAATAGATTTGCACTCAAGACAAATTGAGCTTAAGAAGAGAAAGTTTTTAATAACAGAAGATATTAAAAAATTGTTTAAAATTAAATATACATGGCAAAAAGAACTTAAAAGAATATTTCACAGATATGGTAACAGAAGCTCTAACGAATATTGTTAGTTAAGTTGCGAAATTCAACTACTTAAGACAATTATTAAGGATAGAGTTGAGATTCATCATTCAGCTGAATGTAACAAGAAGCTGGAATGTCTAAAGCCGGGACTAACGACTTTTAAAAAGATATTTAATATTGTAGGTTTTAAAAAATCTAAAAATGTCGAGAGAATAATTATTGATGATAACACAATTCAAGAGGAAAATGATTTAGTTGAACATTTCAGAAGGTATTTTTCAAGTGTTCATCAATGCTCTGGGCCTACAAATTCAGATGTTGCTGAAGTTCCTCAGTACGTACATTCTTACTTATCTAGTTGTTCGCAACAATTTTGTCAATTTTCTTCCGAGTTTAATGCTTTACGAAATAACGATTGTAACCATTTCACTTTTTTTTCCGAAGTTACAGAAATTATCAAACATTTGAATGCAAAACAAGTAATAGTGCTATATTCGGCTGAGCCGAATCTTAAATACCCTTCACAGATGTAAATTTTTCCGTTTAAATATTTTGGCTAGGAAGCTAAATGTTTTACTTTGCTTATTTATAATACGTCTGAACGTCTTTCAAAAATATTAAATATGTTTAATTTAAAAACAAAAAGTAAAAATCCGTTTCATGTACCCCAAAATGTTCTAATTGCCCAACCGTAGAATCACCTTTTAGATTTTTTGGTTTTTAATACCAATTTAACTCTTCCCGAAGTATAAAAAAGATTTCATCGACAAAAAACCAAAATTAGGAACATACATATATGGTTAATTTTATGTACCAAAAAATTTCGATTTTCTCATCCTGGAACCGAATTTTTAATTTAAAACCTTTTAATATAATTCACTGAAAAAAATCAAAATTGGGAACTTTTATGGTTATTTTTATGTACCGAAAATTTTCGATTTTCCAACCCTGGAACCGAATTTTTAATTTTTTAATACTAATTAAACCTTTTCTGAAATATAAAATAGGTTTAATTCACTAAAAACACAAAATTTGGAATTTATGTGGGTACTTTTATGTACCAAAAATATTTCGATTTTCCAACTCTGGAAGCGAGTTTTTATTTTCTTACCAATGCAATTCTTAGTGTAACATAGTTTTACTTGACAAAAAATTAAAATGTGTATGAATTTTTATTAGTCGAACTTTTTCTTATGTAAATTGTTAATATTTTATCGGGCTTAAGTTCGAATCTTGCATGACTGCAAATTATTTTTTGTTATTTTTTATTAATAAATGAATTTGTTTAAATTCTATTTATTATTTTATATTAAGATTGGAATATTAAGAATATTTTTAATAATCATCAAACCAGCAGAACGGATCAGTACTGATTTCGAGGCCGCTACGCCATCTCATCAGCGTTCTTTGTTCAATTTTTCCCACTTTTGCAAGTGGTGCTAGTTAGTAGGAATATCAACTATTTAACCAATATTTTAACGAAAAAGTGGGAAAAATTGAACAAAGAACGCTGATGAGATGGCGTAGCGGCCTCGAAATCAGTACTGATCCGTTCTGCTGGTTTGATGATTATTAAAAATATTCTTAATATTCCAATCTTAATATAAAATAATAAATAGAATTTAAACAAATTCATTTATTAATAAAAAATAACAAAAAATAATTTGCAGTCATGCAAGATTCGAACTTAAGCCCGATAAAATATTAACAATTTAAAAATTAAAATGTTTAAGCTTTTTGGTCACTTTCATGTAATATAAAATATTTTATTTGTCCAATCCTGGAGTAGAAATTTTGAATATTTAAGATTTTAATGCCAATTTTGTTCTTTCTGAATTATAAAACAGTTTTAATTAGCAAAACGAACAACGTCAATTGACTTTTTGGTTATTTTTATGTAGAACAAATATTTCAATTTCCTAAACCTGGAAACGAAATTTAAATTTTGTTTTGTTTTTTGTTTACCAATGCAACTCTTAATGATTCATGAAATAGTTTTATTTAAGAAAAACTTAATATTTGTAACCATTTTGGTCACTTTCATGTACTACAAAATATTGCAGGCATCCAACTTTGGAATCTAAATTTTGATTTTATTTTAATTTTTGATACAAATTTTGTTTTTCCTGATCTAAAAAATAGTTTTAATTAGTAATAAACCGACGTTAGTTGCAATTTTGCTTACTTTTATGTATAAAATATATATAAATTTCCCAGCCCTGGAAGTGAAATTTTATTTTTTAACCAATCCTAGTCTTAATTACGTATAAAGTCGTTTTATTTAAGAAAAACTTAAAATTTGCAACCATTTTGGTCACTTGAATGTACTACAATATATTGCATGTACCAAAAAAACTTTAAATTTCCCAACCCTGGAAGTGACATTTTAATTTTTTTTTTGTTTTTTACCAACGCAACTCTTCATGAGGTATAAAGTAGTCTTATTTAAGAAGAATTTACAATTTTGAATTATTTTGGTCACCTTCATGAACCATAAAATATTGCACTTGTCCAACCCTGGATTCGAAATTTTGGATTTTTTTTAAATCTTTGATACCAATTTTGTTCCTCCTAAAATATAAAATAGTTTTAGTTAGCAAAAAAAAGCAACGTCAATTGCCTTTTGTTTACTTTTATGTATAAAAAATTTTTAATTTCCCAACCCTGGAAGGGAAATTTTAGTTTTTTAAAATATTCCCTGGAAAAAAAATTGTATTTATTTTTGTTTTTAATAGACCATTGACGTTTCCCAAAGTACGAACTTACAAATTTACAAACATTAAAAAAATAATTGATTTTTCGTATAAATTTTGCGTCGAGAAATAGGTGTAAGCTTCCCAGCTCTGGAACCGTACTTCGGATCCTTCTGAATTTCAATACCATTCTATATAAGTACATTTCCAATCCAACGGTTCAAGAACGAAGTCTCTAGCTCTTCTGGGGGCTTGGGAAACTCGATTTCACGTACAGACACACGGACATCGCTCAATCGCCATCGCTATTCATAAGGATCCAGAATATATATATATATATATATATATATATATATATATATACTTTATGGGGTCCTAAATTGATATCGAAGAAATTACACACGGAATGACAAACCTATATATACCCTTTCACTTTATTGTGAAGGGAATAAAAATCCTGTGGGTTAGATAATATTTAATATTATATTATCAAAAAGCTTCCACTTCCTGCAGTTGAGTTTTTAGTTATAATTTTTAATAATTGTTTTAATAATGGCTATTTTTCCGATTATGAAAAAACCGAACAACTATAGACTAGAAAACTCGCGTCCAATTTCAATGCTATCTAACACTGGTAAGTTATTTGAAAGGGTGCTAAAATTAAAACTTGAAAAGATGAATGTAATGAGTGCTTTGTCACCATATCAATTTGGTTTTAAAAGTGGACATTCATCGGTTTTATTCCCACTCACTTCCTGCCTCTAACAGAGGCTAATATACTTATCTTTATTTTTTATATATATTCTACTTATACATACATATGTATATGTTATTTATTTATTATTTCTATTATTATTATTATTATAATTTTTTTTTATAATATTTTTTTTATATATTTTTTTCTTTTTTTTATAGTTTTAAGTAGGATTTTAAGATATTAAAAAGACATATAGACTATGTCGCTAAAATATTATTATATTTCATTGGGCAATATAATTTAATATTTACATGAAAAATTCAAATTTCACTCGATCAAATTAACTAAGCATGATGCGTATAAATAATATTTATAATTTCAATTAAAATAATACACAGTTTTTCACATATCCGTTAACTATTTGTTCATGTTTTTTATAATCTTTATTTAAAAAAGTCTCAATAAAATGAAATTGAAATTGAAAAATTTGTTATTATTATTTGAAATAAGAAAAAAATATTCAAAGTTATTGACACTTCCTTGTTGTGTGTTTGTCCTTAGAGGCAATTTAAATATTTGCACTTTTAAAGAATGTTTTTTTTCTCCGGTGTTTTGAATATCAGAATATTTTTTGTTTGTTTTCGCCTTGTCGACACAGTTCTTTCACTAATTTAAAATATTTTTTTTATTATATTTTATGTCCTTAAATTTATATTTTGTTTGCTGATATAATCTTCTATATCAGAGTATTTCACAGATGGAAAAAATTTGTTCACTACTTTAAACCATTTTTTTATACGTGCTTAAATTTATATTTTCTTTGTTGATATGATTTTTCATATCACAGTATTTCACAGAAGGAAACCTTTTATTCACTACTTTAAATCCTTTTTTTTAGTCCTTAAATTTCTATTTTCTTTGCTAATATAGTCTTCTATATCAGATTATTTCACAGAAGGAAACTTTGTTTTTCACTTTCGGATAAATATCCAAGTTTTACCGATGAAATATAAAATTTTTTACTTTATGCTGGGTAAGACTTGCGGTATCCTACCGACTGCGCCACTTTTATATTGGAGTTTTTAAGAAACGAAAAAGAAAACAAACGTTTGCTTTAATTCTCTCTTTATATGAATCCATCTTACTTATAACTAAATAAATGCTTAATAAGTTTTAATATTTATTGGTTAAATACAATTTAAAAATGTTGGAAGGTTTACCTCAGATATCTTCTTTTAGTAAAAAGTAAAAACAGCACGTGTTCAATTCAAAGATTTATTAACCAGTGTAAAAAGGTTATGTTAAGTATATTACAAAAGTGGTAAAGAAAAAGGAACAAAGAAAATCATAGTAGCAAATATTCGCATTGCTGTGAAGAGTTGTAATTCAAATACACTTATACTCCAACAAAAAAGTTACGAAATTGTTTAATTTATTAAATGTTTAGTTTGCACATTCGCATAAAATAAGTTTTAATATTTATTGGCCAAATGAAATTCGAGGAATTGAGAAATTGTTAATTTCTATGTTGCAATCATTTAAAAAGTCTTTTACAGTTTTATTATGCTTAATAATATTTAATAAACAAATTTCAATTCAAAGAATTGAAAGTTGCTAAGTAAATATATTATTATAAAAAATTTAATAAATTCGTTGTCAGCAAGTTTTATGTGATTAGGGCTTTACTGTATCAGTTAATCAATATTTCTATTATTATTTAGAGTGGGAATTCCCGAGGTCTCAGGAAGTTTTATTTTTTCCCCGCTTTCCCGGGAATCAAAAAAACCTGGGAAAATAAAGACCCTAACGCCGAGATCTAATTTTTGGAAGCGCTGGAATAATGTTAATATTCCCGCTCTCATCTTCTGTTTCAAATTCTTCATAAACGAATTTCTTCTACAGTTAAATTATTAGAATAGTCGCTTTCACGTAGCCAAGCATTAATTTCTTGATTTGAAATCTCTGAAGTAATTTCATGAAGATAATCCGTCACTGTAGAAAGCATCGATTGTTCACTAAGGAGCTCAATTCTTTTAATGTTCAGTGGCAAATCATCTTCATCAGTCCACTCGTTATTAGGAGACATTAAAATGTTTCAGCATTTCTTAATCATGTTAGACGGTAGTTTATCCCAAGCATCGGGCAAGAGGGAAAAAAGGTCCCCTAAGAACAACTAAACCAACCTATAAAAAACAACATAATTTTTAACGTTATGTTCTAATTTTAAATGCCTGGCTCTTCTTACTTCTAATACCTCTGAACGTCTTTCAAAAATATTATATATATTTAATTTGCAAACAGAACAAAAAATCCGTTTCATGTACCCCAAAAAGTTCTAATTGTCCAACCGTAGAATCGTCTTTTAGATTTTGTTGGTTTTTAATGCCAGTATACTTCTTTCTGATGTATAAAGTAGGTATAAAAATGAAAAATAACAAATAAAATGGCTGCTTTTGTGAATCAGAAAATGTCGATTTTCCAACCCTGGAACCGAATTTTTAATTATTTAATACTAATTTAATATATTCTGTCACTAAAAACACAAAATTTGGAATTTATGTATATACTTTTATGTAAAAAAAATATTTCGATTTTCCAGCCCTGGAACCGAATTTTTAGTTTTTTACCAATGCAATTCTTAGTGAGGTGTAACATGGTTTTACTTGACAAAAAAATTAAAATTTTTAAACTTTTTGGTCACTTTCATGTACCATAAAATACTTCATTTGTCCAACACTGGAGTCGAAATTTTGATTTTTTAAGATTTTAATACCAATTTTGTTCTTCCTGAATTATAAAACAGCTTTAATTAGCAAAAATAAACAACGTCAATTGCCTTTTTGGTTACTTTGATGCAGAATAAATATTTCAATTTCCCAACCCTGGAAACGAAATTTAATTTTTTTTTTACCAATGCAACTCTTAATGAAGCATGAAATAGTTTTATTTAAGAAAAACTTAATATTTGTAACCATTTGGGTCATTTTTATGTACCACAATATATTGCAGTTATCCAACCCTGGAATCAAAATTTTTATATTTTTTTAATATTTGATACCAATTTTTTTTTCCTGAACTAAAAATAGTTTTAATTAGTAAAAAAAACAACGTCAACTGCCTTTTTGGTTACTTTTATGTATAAAAAAAATTTCAATTTCCCAACCCTGGAAGCGAAATTTATTTTTTTTTTTAATTTTCTTTATCAATGCAAATGTTCATGAGGTATAAAGTAGTTTTGTTTAAGAAAAACTCGAATTTTGCAACCATTTTGGTTATTACATGTACTACAAAATATTGCATGTACCAAAAAAATTTAATTTTTCCAACCCTGGAAAAAAATTTAAATATTTTTTGAATTAGGATTCTATAGGCTAATTGTTCGAAATTTTTAATTTAAATCTCAGAAAGACATGATAAATATTCCAAGGCACAAAGGTAAGTCAACATCAGTTTTTGTTAATCAACTTATACAGCAGAGCAGAACGGCTGTTTTCGAAAGACGCAACCCTTTCATCATCAGTGCTCATGTGTATTGTGTTTGTCACCACTTATTAGGTGGCTTAGTTGAATGTGATAACAGTTCCTATTTACACAAATTTTATTGTGAAAAAGAATACGAGAACTGTATCAAGCTGATGTTAACATGTTATTGTTATAATACCCGTGTTACCGTTTGATTATTTTTCTTCATGTCCCATTTTTTTGAATTTTTTGTTCCATCATACCTAAGTCAAACTTTTTTGGTTTGAATTTTATACTTAAGTACATGTGAACGTTTTTCCAATTTATTATTGGTAGCTCAAGCCAAAGCTTAAATTTGTATATAGTAAGAATTTTTAACGAACATTTTATATTGCTATATTAAATTGAATTAAGATTCTATAGGCTAATTGTTCGAAATTTTTAATTTAAATCTCAGAAAGACATGATAAATATTCCAAGGCACAAAGGCAAGCAAATATTTTTTGTTTACTTTTTTTTTATCAGTGCAACGCTTCTTGAGGTATAAAGTACTTTTATTTAAGAAAAATTGCACTTGTCCATCCCTGGATTCGAAATTTTTTTTTTGAAATTTTGATACCAATTTTGTTCTTCCTAAATTATAAGACAGTTTTAGTTAGCAAAAAACAAAAAAAAAAACAACATCAGTTGCCTGTTTGATTACTTTCATGTATAAAAAAATTAAATTTCTCACCACTGGAAGAAGCAAAATTTGAATTTAAAAAAAATTTTATTTTGGCCAATGCAAATCTTCATGACGTAGAAAGTGGTTTTGTTAAAGAAAAACTTAAATTTTTAACAATTTAATTACTACATGTGCTTCAAAATGCGGAATAGGCAGAAAAAAAATTTTTAATTTCCCATCCCTGGAAAAAAATTTTTATTTTTTTAGTTTTTAATAGACCATTGCGGCTCCCCAATTTACAAACATTAAAAAAAAATGATTTTTGGTATAAATTTTGCGACGCAAAATAGGTGTAAGCTTCCCAGCTCTAGAACTATACTTCGGATCTTTCTGAATTTCAATAGCACTCTATTTAAGTTCATTTCCAATCCAACGGTCCAAGAACAACGTCTCTAGCTCTTGTGGGGGCTTGGGAAAACCGATTTCACGTACAGACGGACTGACAGACGGACATCGCTCAATCGTCATCGCTATTCATAAGGATCCAGAATGTATATACTTTATGGGGTCCCATGTGCATATCGAAGAAATTACACACGGAATGACAAACCTATATATACCCTTTCACTTTTTCGTGAAGGGTATAACAAAAAGATTTTGTTTTTCATTGTGCCAACGGCAGACTAATTGTATGAAGGTGGAAAAACAAAGTAGATTTATATCGAATAAAATTTGTTTGTTGTGTTTTCTTGAATTTCAAATCCTATGGTTTTGTTTGTGTAATTCTCAATTCATATTTGGGAGTTTATGTATAAGCTAAGAGGTTGTGTTATTTTGGAATTAGGTTAAAGTATACTGACGATTTGGTGTAAAAACCAATGAAATGCAGGCATATAGAGATACTTGACCACATAACAAACAAAAAGCACTAATTTAATTGAAACAATATGTAGAATAAGCGATTTTAAAAACGTATTTTTTTTTATAAAACAAAAGTGCAAATTTTTAATGATTTTCTATTTTAAACAGAAATAATTGCTTAATTTTGTTTTTAATAATAAACCAGTCCAAATTTTGTGTGTGGTTTGGAGAGGTTATTAAATAAAGTGAATACATTTTTCATAATTTTAGTTGCTTTCATACATACAATAGAGGTAAGTATTTTTAGTTCTTGATGTTCAGTTATTTATTTGTGGGTGCTGTTGCCTGAAGTAGTAGAACACGAGACTATGAAGCGGAGGGTCGTGAGTTCGAGCCCGCGCTGAGTCATGAAATATTGTGTTGAATTCTTCTGATCAGCATTAGTGCATGTTTGTGTTAGTTGTTGCCAGCCTGTTTCAATGATGAAGGCATAGTCACTGGTCACTGAACATAATTGGCAGCGACTGATACTATCATGTACTAAAAAGTTGAGTAACAACACCTTCGTCGGCCCTGTAGCAAAAATTAGCCGGCGATGTAAAAGGTTGAAATAGCTACAAAAAAACAACTGTCTCTCTTCTCATCTTTCCTAATCTGTCCCCTCAATACTTTCCCCTCGTTTTCAGTTCCGGCGCAATGCATTGCATGACATCCCCTGAGTGCTGGTCCAAGATAAAAAAAATATGCAAGATTATTAATTACTTTATTGTAAAATTCGAATCTGTGCTGTGTTTTGCTGCTTGAATTGAGCAATTGGGTGCTGAATTAAATTGTTATTTGTAAGTATACTCACACATATACCTAAATATCGACAATCATACATGCATGTTTGGACATTCATACTTACATCTCTACTTAGTCTCGGTTCGCACTATGAAATTTTATTTCATGAAAGTGGCAGTTTGTTGGTGAGAGGGGAGAGAAGAATGGTGTCGGGTACACACTTTCATGTTCACTGAAATTCTCTTTTGTATTGTAATTCGTAATTGATTTTACTTTATTTTTATATTCTTTATGTGTAAGTAAACAAACAAAAATATTAAGTTTCATGAAATTAACTTTCAGTGTGCAGACACGAGTGAAATTTTAAAAGAGAATTTCAGAAATTTCATGAAAGAAAATTTCATAGTGCGAACCGACACTTATATTCTTCTGGTAGTCACAAATTATTCCATCTGTCCGATCAGCTGGCTATGCTGAATATTTGATACATTATGTATTATCATTCGTTACTGGTTTGTGAAATTGATTTATTTCTGTGTCGCCATCTGTTGGTGAGTGGATTTTGGTAAACCCAGGGAACATTTTAAATTACTCTTTTACCCTACTGCTATTTTGCAAAAAACCCGTATGATGTCTTGTCTAAATAAAGCATGTACTCTTGATACTAATTATGAAAATATGATATGCTGTTGGCTGTGCCACGATTTGTGTCATTTTAAATGTAGCGGAGTTTCAGTGATTGTAGCTGAAGCTATCTCAACAAACGATTCTATAAGTTGGTGCTGCAATAGATGTAAAAAGATTGATGTTAGTTTCTACAGATTATTTTAAGGTACTAAAACTTACTTTAACGAAAAGTAAGCAAACTTTCGAACCGTATTTCTACATATGACAAACCTTTTGATGATTATAAATCACTTGAAAACTTAAAATCACCTAAGCGTAGGATATCTGCTAGGAATACTAATAAGAATAAAGATGTACTGTTGTATTCACAAAAATTAATGTGTACTTCAAGTGTGCTTTAAAGAAAAAATTTCATAGAACATTTATTTTAAAGTGTTGATCAAGTCTACTTTATTTTTTGTGAATACTGCTGATAATCTCTGTGCCAATGGAAAATAATTCTACGCAAACATCCAAAAACCGTGCCTCTCAATGCGATTTACCTGTAGCATCCGGTTCTAATTCTGCGAGCAGTGACATGAATTCTCAGGCAAATCATGTTTTATCTAATAACGTTTTAAGCACTGCAGTTGCCCTAGAGACTCCTGTTAGTGCAGCAGTAATAAATAATTTGCCAGATGCTCAAAATTTAGCATCGTCAAGTAACGTTAACTCTATTGTGAATCGTCCTAATACGCTTAGAGTTATACCGCCAAATAAAACCATTTTCGTGTCTCAACTAACATCAGATACTACTGTCGAAGAACTCCAATCGTACATAAATTTGAATTGTGGTACCATCTTAGGTGTATCAGAGTATAAATTTTCCTACACCGAACCAAGAATAGTGGCATCTTTTAAAATTACAGTACCGGATGAGTTATTTAACAATATTATTTCTCCTGGATTTTGGCCTGATGGTATATACGTTCGTGAGTTTATGTTTAAAACAAGAGAAATGAACGCAGTTCGATTACCGTCATCTGTAAAAACTACTTCAAAAAACTAAATGGTTATACTGAAAATTTTACTCTTTTATATCAAAATGTTCGTGGCATTAATACAAAGTTATCATCTTTATTTAATCAAAGTTATGCGTTTGATTTTCAAGCTATCGCTTTCACTGAAACTTGTCTTAATAATAATGTATTGGACACAGAAATAATGGGTGCAAACTACTTAGTATATAGACGTGATCGTGGCAATAACATGAAAGTAGGAGGTGTATTAATTGCAGTGTCAAGCGTGCTAACTTCCGAAACGTTATCGTTTACTTCTTCACTGGATATTGAGTTTGTGGGTTTTTTGGTAAAAATAAATCATAAAAAAATTTTCATAACCTGTTCGGGGAATATAATTCTCCTGAAATAATTTATAAAAAGCATTCGGATGCTATTTCAACCGTCGTGTATATGTCTCATCATAATATTAGCATCATCGCAGTTGGTGATTTCAATATGCCAACGATTTTTTGGCTGATAATGGTTGCTTTTCACCATATAATTCTACTTTTAGTCTGAAATATAACGAGTTTATTGATTGCTTATTGGATATGAATCTTTATCAGATAAATGGCATATATAATGATAACCATAAGCTTTTAGATTTGGCTTTAGTAAATGATTGTGTTGACACGTCTGTCCACTGACCCTTTAACCTCACCGGAGGACTGTTATCATCCCACAATCTTAATAAATACATGTTTTCCATCTGTTTATATATCTCGTTCAGCGTACAACTCAAAAGTCAAGACTTTGTTTTAAAAGGGCAAATTATAACAAAATAATCGAACTTCTACACAATACAGACACAATTTACAGGCACAATTTACTCTTAGTTTCGAACTCAGAAAACAATCCCGATGTTATTGATCACATAACAATAAAATTCTACGATAGAATTTATGGGATCTTGACCCAATGTGTTCCTAAACAAGTCGCTTCACAAGTATCCGGACCTCCATGGAATTCAAAGTTTCTTTCCAAACTTAAAAATAGCAAAAACAAATATTATAAAAAATACAAAAAATCAGGATCATCCTCAGATTTTGGAATATATTCTGTTGCCCGTGCCGATTATAACAAGTTCAATCTTAAATGTTATAACTGTTATTTACAAAAAATTAATAACAACTTGAAGAAAAATCCAAGGTCTTTCTACAATTTCGTGAATTTAAAAAGAAAATCAGTTTCCTTTTCGTCCACTATGAAACGAAATGAAAACGAATCAGATAACGAGGCTGAAATTAGTAATTTGTTTGCGGATTTCTTTTCATCTACTTATTCTGTTGATCAAACTATTACTACTGGGTTGCAATCAAATTTTTGTCCTGGAAGTCAATTTATTTTAATTCCATTGATGAAATTTCTGTTCTTAATGTATTGAAAAAACTGAAATTCTCGTACAAGAGTGGGCCTGATAATGTTCCTAGCTGTGTTCTAGTTAAGTGTGCTGAAGCCTTAGTGTTTCCTCTTACGTTATTGTACAACCTTTCAATTAAAGTTGGGAAATTCCCTGAAATGTGGAAGAATTCTTATATTATTCAGTTGTTTAAATCTAGTACCAAAACGGACATTAAAAATTAGTATATATATATATATATATATATATATATATATATATATGTGTGTGTTTCTTTCGAAGGAGCCATTTCAACGTTAAATATTTTTGGGCGGTTATGAGCTGGAAAATGTTTGCACTTTCACAGATCTTGGAAATTTACTGGATCCAAAACTGAGTTTTATTCAACATATATCTCTAACTGTTCATCAAACGCTGGGCTAAGGAAATTGAAGATCCTTACGTTACTAAGCAGCTTTTCATATCGCTTGTTCGTCCCATTTTGGAATATGGGTCAATCATATGGGATCCAACATATAAGGTTTACATCAACGGAATTGAATCTGTATAAAACCAATTTTTAATATTTTGTCTTCGAAGATTGCAATGGAATCCACATTGTTTTCCTTCTTATAAAGCTAGATTAGCTCTTATTAAGTTACCATCCCTAAGAAGTCGAAGATCTATGTTAAACACTTTATTTATTTTAAATATAATTAACGGTTATTTATTTTATATATAATTAACGGTAAAACCTGCTCTGAATTTTTAATTGAAAATTTTGTGTTCCTCAACGTCCTACTCGTTTCTTCTGTCTACTTGATATTAAATTTTTAAGAACAAATTACGCTAATTCTGATCCCTCTATTAGATGCTGTAAGGACTTTAACAAGCTATATTATTATGTTGATTTCTCTTTCAGTGAAAATTTGATTAAACGAAATATTTTGTTTGCATTAAATAACAGCCAATAATTGATATTTCTTTGAAATATAATCTGTTTTTTTGGTAT
The DNA here is from genome assembly GCA_951800035.1 of Linnaemya tessellans. Classification (NCBI taxonomy): domain Eukaryota; kingdom Metazoa; phylum Arthropoda; class Insecta; order Diptera; family Tachinidae; genus Linnaemya; species Linnaemya tessellans. The sequence continues at coordinate 93,253,856 of OX637535.1, read as the reverse complement.
GCATGTATGTAAATAGTCTGTAAGAATTGTAAATTCATAGGCTGTAAAATAAATAAATAAATAAAGATCTTTTTAACAATCTACTACTTCCACCAGATCCGCATATTTCTTCCTTATTAACAAAGCCGACGAATCGAAATACCATTATGTCATGAGTCAATTGCTTTGCTTTCTGATACTTCTATTCTATTCACCATTCAGAAGGTGAAACGGATTCCGAAACAAGTTCAAATGAATAAATATACATGCATATCAAGCATGATAGAACAACAGATTACGCCATCACGAACACAAAAATTGAATTTTCTGCGCATGTTGGTTAAATGACGTCATGAAACACTCTCCCATTTAAAAGTTATGTAAAAATACCGGTGGAGCAATTTCTTATTTTTCCCTTTAAATAATTTTGTGAGAATACTTTTTTCTTTGGTTTTTATTTGTTAATTATTTTATAAAAATAATTGGAACAAAGTTCCTTATTGGACGATGCGGAGGGGTACCCTAACCGGGAAAAACGTCCGTAACGAAAGATTTTTCTAAATCAATGATTAAGACGTGTGAGTAATACGATTCCATACAAACAAATATTAATCATACGCAGCCGTGCCGTGACAGAATTCAATTTCGTTTGGGAACAAAATTGATTCTGTATTTTCGTTGGTCGGCGAAAAAAAAATATCATAATAAAATAAGTATACCCGATTAATTATTTTCTTTATACCTCGAATAGAACTTAAAATTAATATTTTTATAATAAGGAACTTCGTTCCTATCCGGTGCGCCACAAAACCACACATCTTTTTAAATATTTAGAAAATATATAAAACTAAATAATATATATAACACATATTCCCTGCTATTTATATTCTGATTAATTTTCGCATTGAGAGATCTTATTCTAAAGTACATTCTACATCTAAAAAAAAGTTTTTTCACTTCTTCACTTGCTTTAACATCCTTTGCTTCAGCTAATTGTTTTTGTAAATATTTATTTGTGGCAACTAATTTGTTCCCATTTAGTCTCATAAAAACTTCATCACAAGACTTTAAGGTATCTATTAGAGACCTTGATGTCTTACTTAAGCCACCCTCACTTAAGTGATTAACCCATGAGTATGATGAGTCTTCTAGAGGTTTAATGGCAATACTAGGGTCTTTATTTTTTAATTTATGATATAACCGGTCAAATTCCTTAAAGCATCACAGTTCAGGGGCCAAATTACGGCATTCGATATCGATCGAATTTTGTATATAAATTGTATTGAAATTTCGTTTCGAATCGAATGCCGTAATTTGGCCACAGGTTTTCAAGGTTGTTTTCGTTATTTTCTTCTCGCATTCGTCCTGTTCTATGTTGGGATTAACGATCTTAAGTACTTTACCTGCAAAAAAGAACGGTACTTTTCTATGTTTTAGGAAAAAAAACATGGAATTGAATAGCAAAATAATTTGCTTTTGCAGCAAAAAAAGAGAAAAAAAATATATTTTTGGAGTAACAATTAATAGAGATTAGCACTACACAATAGTTAACAATCCGGATTATAAAGTCGCAATCAATCCGAATTATAGAGTACACAATTTAATGAACAATGATGTCCGGATTACCGAATAATCCGCACTAACGAAGTCCGGATTATCAAGTTTTCACTGCATATATACTTTATGGGGTCCAATTCTCTTTTAGAGGGTATAAAAACTCTATTTTGTCGGCGTCGCTCTGGCAAGGACCGTGGGGAAGACATCTCACCTTTGCCATAAAATACTAATAATCAATTTCTGTGGTAATTAAAGTTGGAATCACCCATTGTTTCGGAACAAAAAATTTATTCCGAAAAAATTTTTTATATGTAGTTTGACCTCTCTCTTTTTGAGAGAGAGAGAGAGAGAGAGAGAGAGAGCGAAAGAGAGTTAACTTGGTTCGGAACATGAATTGGTTTAATTTTAATTTTTGTTCTGAAACATTTCAACTGTGATGCCAGCTACTTTAAATTTTTAAGTAAAGTTGAACTGAGATGCCACATCATATTACATGAACATCTATATAATACAATACAATCTTAATAAAATAAAACTTTTATTTTATTAAAATATTTTAATTTACAATTTGTTTATTACACAATAAAATATATGAGTGTGACGCCAAGAAAACAAGCAAATTTCATTCATCTGGTACTGTGCTGCCTAATTGAAAAACTAACACACATCGTTTACAAAAATATTTCATATGGTACCTTTGTTTTTCCAGAACAATTGTTCGAAGTGGGTAAATCGTTTCAAAACAAACTCTCAGAAAACAAATTTTTTGTTCCGAAACAATGGGTGAATCCAGCTTAAGTGTAAAAAAAATTTTTTATAGGGTTATTTAGAGGCAAGGTAGGGGGATAGGGCAGAGGAGGATCAGGTCACGTCTCAGCTTCGTCATAAAAGGTTAAAAATTTTATTTTTAATGCTAGGCTTAAGTAATACAATTTGTTGCGAACTTATATGGTTAATTCTAAGTTGGAAACAAATTGCTTCTTTACTTAAGCCAAATACCACAGAAATGTAAATTTAAGATTCGATTCTGTTCTAACGTTCTTATCTCTTTTTGTTTGGTCTTAAAATAACATGCTTTAGGGAGTCAAAAATTGGTTTAAAAATTTAAAAAATGGTGTCTAGGCTTGCACTATTGAACATGTTTTCAACACATCAAAGTAACAAAAGAGATTAGTAATTTTGTTTTTCTGCGATTTAGGTCTTCCTATACTTTATACTGAATAGCATTGGTAGTGAAAATTCAAAAAGACGATGTCAGTCTTGGACAATTGAAACTTTTTTGGTACATAGCAGTATCCAACAGAATCGATTTTTCATTTTTGTTTATAAATTAAACATATTTATTATTTTTTAAAAAAGTTCATTGATATTAGAAACGGGAATAGGCAAAAATACAGCTTCAGAACTGATAAATTTAGACGTTTTCTTATATATGAAAGTAGTTGAATAACAAATTTTTGCTTTTTTTTTAATTCAACCCGTTTTCTGTTTTAGAAAGAAAGAAGAAATACTTCAGTGAAGGGTATTTAAGATTCGGCTCAGCTGAATAAAGCACATTTACATTGCGCCCAGCGGCCTACTTATGCAGAGCTTTCAGGAGAGACTTGAAAGTTGCGAATAATTAGTATTTACTACAATAGTAGTATTAGAAACACACATATATATATATATATATATATATATATATATATGTATGTATATGTATATATATATATATATATATATATAGATATATATGTTTATATATGTATATATATATATATATATATATATATATATATATATATATATATATATATAATTCTTTTGTCTAATTTTTTAACCTTTTTTCTTTAATAAATAATATATTTGTTTGAGTCTTGAGGTTAATTTATATTAATATTTGTTATTCTTCGATATTTCGCTAACCATCGGTTAGCTTCTTCAGGAAATTATTTAGTTTTGTCAAAAATTTTCTTTAAATTCAAATTGAAAGAAAATTTTTGACAAAACTAAATAATTTCCTGAAGAAGCTAACCGATGGTTAGCGAAATATCGAAGAATAACAAATATTAATATAAATTAACCTCAAGACTCAAACAAATATATTATTTATATATATATATATATATATATATATATATATATATATATATATATATATATATGTATATATATATATATATATATATATATATATACATATATACATATATACATATATGTATGTTAATAGCCTTACTGTTATAATGTCATAGCCAATTTCTCTGCAAAAAGTTAAAAGTTTAAATTGTTTTAAACGTTTTAAGGAAATTTTGCACTTTACAGTGATATGTAATTCATTAAAAACCTTAGAAATGTATTTTTTTGTTTAGGAATAAGACCAGCACTCAGGGGATGATCCCTACATATGCAGTGCATTGCGCTGGAACTGGCAAAATAGGTTTTGACAAGGCGGATAAAGGGAGTAGTGTCTGTGAATATTCGATTTGAACCTTCTCAAATTGTAAGTGGCGGGGAGGACATCTGTAGGTAGCGTGTTCCACTTACGGACTGTTCGGCCAAAAAACGAATTTTCTCTATAATGCGTAGTGCGATTCGTTGGAATATCGACCATAAACGTATGCGCTCTTGATGAAAAATGCGTGGCGCGTAAAAATGAATGGGTTTCAGGAACAAGTTCCCTAATTTCAACAGAGCACATTGCGACGGTGCTAGAAAGTCTCCGATGAGTTTCATCGCCATCTCCTGTACGCGGTCGAGTAGCTTTAAAATAGACTTTGAAGCACCGGCGCAAACTTGAGAGTTGTATTCCATTTTCGTTCGGATGTAAGTGGTGTAAATATTAAGAAGATGAGAAGGGGTACACCGCGAGGTCACTGTTCTGAACGTCATTCTTAAACAGCCTCCTCATCTTGATTTCAGACGTTGACGGCCTGCAGTTAAATAAATATGAATGCGAAAGGCTGCTAACATCTGCGAAAGAGTGAATAGGACAGGAAGTTTGTGGAAGTAGATCGTTGAGAAAAATTAGAAATAGAGTAGGAGAAAGAACCCTGCAGCACCCCCGAGTTGACTCTGAACTCATCGGATGAGACCCTATCTATAACAACTCGTATAGACCGATTCCTGAGGAAGCTCGAAATAAACCGAGAGAAGCTATCTCCGACACCAAATGCAACAAGTTTACTCTATCGAACGCCATAGAAAATTTTGAATTTTAAAGAATTTTTGTAATGGAAAATTAAGAAATCTACTCAGCAAACGGGCCGAATGTGCCACATACATAACACATTGTTACAAAGTTCCAAAGTAGATTTAAATATAACGAAAATGTGGCTATATGTACTTGGCAGCACTGCCACTCATCTCTAGTTGTCAAAATGTTACAACCCTGGTAAATACAAAGCAGATAATATTTGAATTAACGGAAATGGAATATTCCGGATACATCGTCGAGAATATACAAGATCATTCGAGGCTGTGCAATAATAAGTGTAAATAACAACGAAGAGATGATTTATTCTTAATGATCTTGTACGCAAGTATTCGCTGCTAATAAAAGATAAACATGTACACAAATATACACAGCAACATACACACATATCACAAGAAGAAACAAAACTCCGCAACACACAGACCACTCATACATATAACCACACATAGTTGCAATAAACAAAACACACAAGCCAGCATTGTCATATATAGCTACATCAAGGCTAATTCATACAAGGTGAACTCACTTATGCAACTCTGTGTAAAATTTATTGAACTGTCAAATGAAATGCTTTGGAAAAAACAATGGCCGCACACAAAAACGAAAAACCAGAAGAACACTTTGACAGTTCAATAATTTTGCCTTGGTAACAGCTGATCACCAATATCTGAACTAAGTCCACCTGGTATGAATTCGCCTTGAGCTACATGTTAAGTAATAGCCTTTTTACACTGACCTACATCTTTGTGAAACGCATGGAAGATGTTGAAAATGTGAAACATGAATTTACATTGGCAACATCTTTCATCTTTCATTTATTCAGCTGTCAAAAAATAAAAGAAAAGACGCATAACTTTTGTTAACAATAAAATATATTTAAAAAAAATGGATATGGAGAAGGCATTTATCATTGGATTAGTTGTTAATTTGCAAGAACAAACCCAAATTTTAATGCAGTGCATTCATATATTGAACGCCATTCTGGAAGATGATGATGAAGAAGAAGTTTTGGTAGAAGTGACCCTTCCTCGAAAGGTTTGGATGCTCATTTTCTTCTGTTGAATAAATTTGTTTTGTTTATTTTCTGCAATGTCATTTTGCTAGTGATGACCCAAAGAAAATCGATTTTTTGCAATTTTTTAGTGATGACACTTAAAATAACGAAAGATGTAAGGTGGAACAAATGAGAAAGGATCATCTTCTGCAGATGTAGAAAGATGTAAACTTTTTTCCCTGTATAATTCTTATGGGAAGATGTTAACATCTTTGATGAAAGATGTAAGATGTAGGTCAGTGTAAAAAGGCTATAAAGCACAACCAACAACAACCATGACCAGATGCTTCACGAAGTTACCAGACGACGTCACTTTGCTATATAAAGTCGCTGCCAGAGATCAGCGGGAGGAGTGTGATTTTAAATCTAGACGTGTTACATCGATAAGTGTTTAGTAGTACAAATACTCGTGTCAATTAAGTAATGAATAAAGTGTTGCCGCATTACATTTCTAAAATTAATTGTCTTTGTTTTTAATTTGATGCAATTAAACGAATCCTTGAAGGATAAATAAAAAGCGTTTTTACGAAAAAGTCTAAAAACGTAACAATATGTAAGTTGTCTACAACCATTGCTCCTTGTTGCCTTTTTAATGAAACCGGTTTGGAGCACATCGGTTGGAAATTTTTTTGTATTTTATATACATATATAGATTTCGAGCAGAACCTTTTTTAAATACATTTCTACATGTACTTAATGTATGTAAATGCGTATAGTACAATAATATACTTTGTATGCCCTCCAAAAAAGAATTGAAAGGTATATTCACTTTCTCATTCCGTATGTAATGCAGCGAAATATCAATCTGAGACCCCATAAAGTATATATATTCTTGATCAGTGATGAAATCTAAGACGATCTAGTCATGTCCGTTTGTGGAAATCACGATTCAGTCCAAACTAAAAGAGCCAGACCCTTGAAACTTGGTATAAATATATCTTGAAGGATAGCCTAGGTCAAGTTCGTAACTGGGCTGAATCGGTCCAGAAGGAAAACGTTCCCCTAGGAAGAGCTAAACTAATCTCTAAAAAACAACATAATATTTAAAGAATTTTTTTGTAATTTTGTTAAGCAATTGATATATTTTTATGTCAAAGGTCTAACGCTTTAAACTTGCAGCCATAAAATCATCATAGCCTACATTCCTTAAACATAAAATTTTTAAGCTTTGATGACGAAGATGATTCTTAACCTGATCCTCCTCTGCCCTACGCCCTCCTCCCTTTTGCGCCCTAAATGACCCTATCAAAAAAAAAACTTTTTTACGCTTAATTATTCCAAAAATTTATTGTAGTGTTCTATGGCAAAGGTTAAATGTCTTCCTCCCCGACCTTGCCAGAGCGACCCCGGCAAAATATAGTCTTAATACCCTCCAAAAAGAATTGGACCCCATAAAGTATATATTCTTGAATCAGTGATGAAGTCTAAGACGATCTAGCAATGCCCATACATCTGTCTGTGGAAAACATAATATAGTATATTTGTTGACCGCGCCCCCTCTAGTGGGCGTTGAAAAAATTGTGTAAATTTAGAACAAATTATATTCCTTAAGCCTACATTCCTAAAAAATTTTATTTATAACCTTTTACGATGAAGGTAATATGTTTTCAGATTTTCCCTTGCCCTACCCTTTGCCCATAAATGACCACACATATAAACAAAAATGTTATCTTCACTTAACTACCCCTAAAATTTAGTTTTCAAATCTTTACGATTTAGGTGAGATGTCCTCCTAACGGAATCCGTACAAGGTACAGATTCAAAATATGGGTGGTACTTCTGTCAAAGTTTTTTATGTATGGAAAGGAAAATTGTGTCCGAATGACTCACTATTTCGCTATGATTTTTTTATTCATTTGAATTTGTTGGTTTCCCATATATTCTATGATAATTATATTATGTTATTTATATGATTTCGGGATATATAGAAGGGTTACTAAATATATCATACTGAGCTAGGTTAGGTTAGGTTACCAGGTTGCTGGTAAAAGTAAGAAAGAGTCCAGCACACTTGGGTCCAATTAATTTTGATCCCTTTGTGACACCTGTAAATGAAAGGAGTGTATAGATGAGAGGTGAGAAAGAAGTAGGGTATAGTTGGAGTTTAGTTAAGAATACATAGTAGACAAAAGTTCTGGTCGTGCACGCACGCCCCAGGGGAGTCAGCTGCTGAACCAGCCACTGCTCCTAATAAAGAGACTCACGTATCTCATTTCTATCTCTGATAACTCCGAAATATCTCTAAAACGTGTCCTGCCCAGAGACTGTAGGCACTGCTCCTCTAGAGCAGAGGAAGTGTTCAATGCTTTCCTCCTCCTCCTCGTCATTGCAACTGGTGCAGTAGTCATTATAGCGGAGACCCATACTGAGCTAACTGGGCGATCTTTTCATGCCTTGATCTCTTCATTTAATGTTCCGGTACCAATATACATCCGATTTTAATTAGAAATTTTGTTAATAATGGCATACCGGCGAGTAACAATCACATACAGTTTTTTGCTAACAAAATCGGTATGGTTTTTTTTTTAGGAGTAGGACCAGTGCTCAGGGGATGACCCCTATATATGCAGTGCATTGCGCCAGAACTGAAAACTAGGGGATAGTATTGAGGGTACAGATTAGGAAAGATGAGAAGATAGACAGTTTTTTTTTTTGTAGCTATTTCAACCTTTTACTTCGCCGGCTAATTTTTGCTACAGGGCCGACGAAGGTAGGTGCTGTTACTCTGCTTTTTTTTAGTACATGATGGTGTCAGTCGCTGCCAATTATGTTCAGTGACCAGTGACTATGCCTTCATCATTGAAACAGGCTGGCAACAACTAACACAACCACGCCCTAATGCTGATCAGAAGAATTCAACACAATATTTCTCGACCCAGCGCGGGCTCGAACTCACGACCCTCCGCTTCATAGTCTCGTGTTCTACTACTTCAGCCAACAGCACCCACATTTACATTACCTTTCAACATCCCCACAATATGAAATATTCTAAAATTCTAATTGAGATACATAAATAAGTAACTTAACGAACACATTCTTGAACAGTAAAATTATTTTATTTTTGCTACATGCCAGGGACTTTCTCTTCTTAACATATCAATTTGCAATGCTGTGAATAAGTAAAACAAATTTTAATAAAAAGAAAAAATATATGGGAATAAATCACATTTCAGTTTTCGATGAATGAATAAATAAAAGAAAGCGGTGTCTCCCAATGATTTTATATGTGTTTTTTTAACGATTCTTTACGACTACTGTCACAATATTATTTTTCTAATAATAAAAATTTACTTCAAAATGTGTAATAAGTATTTACTTTACATATTTATCTAATACGAGTATACAGCCTTATTTACTCGTATATAATATGTGTTCCCGTGTGTGTATTGGAAAGTGTGAAAATTATATGTAGCAGAAGCATGCGAAAGACAAGCGCTTGACACGAGTACCGGAACATCCGACACTAACTTTCCTGAGTTATAGTCAAAAGTGTCATGTACTGTTTGGATGTAACGACTACAAGTTTCTATACATTAAGATGTGTGCACACAATCTATGCGTATGTGTGGATATGTATGGCTATGACTACCCAGCGAAAATTTAAGCAATTTGGTTAAAGTTTCAGTTTATTATGCATTATAAGGTAATCAGTGGTTTTTATTTTCTATATAATGCGTATGTGTCGCAAAGAATAGAGAAATATCATATGTATAATTATATATGTATATATATATATATATATATATATATATATATACATATATATTATTATGAGTTCATATCATATAAATTTTGTAAATATGTAGTCCTTTGATTAATTGGAAGCTATTATACAAATAACAAAAACTGGTGCAATTTTATAAGTAATTCGGCTCTGGATCCTTCAGATAAACATTCGTCTTCAATTCCGAAGTTTTCATACTTAAGATGGAGCACTGTAGTATAAAAGCTTCCCATATGAGTTAAAAATTGTACATATGTAAGTGTATCAGTATCAGCGTGATCATTTTAGCATTTTCAGAGATAAATTCAGCATTTTTTCAATTGGGGTATTCACACTGTGTGCTATTTAGTCATATTATCATAAAGTCATATTATTTTAGACCAGTTTAAAAAAGTTGTTGTTGTGCCTGCATACAAAAAAGTCAAAAAATAATAGCACTCATTCAGTTATGTTTTTGTTTTGTCATAAAATAGCTCTAGAGATCTGAGTCGAAGGGCTAAAAATCTTTAGACGAGACGGCGATAGTTGTTTGCAGCCGTTACTTATATATGATTCACGACTAAAAAATTATTCATATTGTATATGTCTGTACATTAAATCACATTTTTATAACATAAACAAAAAATTAAAAGAGAACTAAATCGCAAAAACTGAATATATACAAGTGAAAAGTTTTTCACGTTTAACTTACGTAACTGACAGCCACTGAACGTTTTTCCTCATATCAAGGCAGCAGTTGATCGATGTTTGAAATAGCATACTAAGTTATGACGGGCTGTTCACACTAGTCATATTTTTCGTGTTATTATTGTATGACTTTATGATTAAGCACTTTCTGAATTTTAATTTACCATTTGTCCAGCATTTTTATTAATATAATTTGCAAATCAATTTTTATTTTTTCTATAAAAAATTGTTTAAACATTAGTAAGTGTAAGCTACAATATGAACATTTCAAGAAAGAAACGCTAGACTATACGATTAGATTATAACAAGTTGTAGGTAAACAGCAATGGCGAAAGCTAAGTTTATGCCAATGGCCAAACCATAATTGGGAAATAGAGTTCTGGACAATCGTGTTTATTTATTCGTAATGAAATTCTTAGTTTTCCCGTTTGGCAATCCAGAAGGATTTTTAATGGAATGAATCTTATACAAACAAAAATAATAAATGGACTGAATTTAAACATAATAATTTACATTTTTTTTATAAGATGCGGCTTGAAAACGCTAAACGTATATACTCGTATGTTGTAATAGCTTTAAAATTACAAATGATCTCATAAAAAATATAATAAAAACATGTACTGTAAGGATATGTAATTTTAATAACGATGTAGAATCTGATGAAGAATGTTAATTTGATTTGTCTAAAATATGATAATTCATAAATTTATATATAATTTATGTATACAAAAATTTTAAATATTTTTACTATTTTGTAGCGATATAATGCGTAGTTTTAATTAAATGGGTGCAAATATAAACAGATGCATATATCGCACCCTAAATACAAAAGTGTCACAACTGAAAATACTAAAATTTTCAGGAGAGACATCGTGCAGAAGCAACACACTTAACATAAAAATAGACATACTAACTGTATTTTTCAGTTAAAGAAGATAGTGATGTGAAAGAAATTTTTGCAGTAGTTGGAGATGTGTACTCTGAATTTATTTATGGAAAAAAGTCAGTTTGGTAAAATTTTAATTTTGCATTTAGGGCTTTCGAAATAAACATAATAATTTCGACATACATCTATACGTGCAATACATACATACATTTCTTTTGTGAAAGAAAACATATGTATGTATACACAAGAATACTATTTCCAAAATATTCTTTTCTAGTCTCAGACGACACCAGTTTATCATGGGCAATTCTGAGACCAAAGTGTGTAGACTCTGCGGAACAGAGAAGGAGACACCGGAGCACGTTCTCTGCTCTGGCAGTGGCGTCGTGCAGGAGGAGGGTCCTTGGAGGCAATTTTATGACTCCAGGAGACGTGTACGATATCTCACCGGGTAGAGTAATTGGCTTTATTCGTAGCCTCAATCTACATCAGTGAACACTTGGTCTGCACAAAAGATCCTTTGGGTCGCGGTGCTTATCGTATAATAATAAATTAAGTACAAAAGAATTCAAACCAAAAAAGTTTGGCTTAGGTATGATGGAACAAAAATTCAGAAAATGGGATATGAAGAAAATAATCAAACGGTAACACGAGTATTAAAACAAAAATGTGTTAACATCAGGTTGATACAGTTCTCGTATTCAATTTCCTAATAAAATTTGTTTAAATAAGGACTGTTATCATATTCAACTAAGCCACCTAATAAGTGGTGACAAACACAATACACATGAGCACTGATGATGAAAGCGTTGCGGCTTTCGAAAACAGCTGTTCTGCTCTGCTGTGTTAGTTGAATAACTAAAAAAAAATGATGTTGACTTTCTTTTGTGCCTTGGAATATATATCATGTCTTTCTGAATTTAAGACAAAAAATTTCGTACAATTAGAGTATAAATCTTAATTCAATGTAATTACTTACTAAGTATTTGGAGGATTTTAAGATTCGACCCGGTTGAGTATAACGTTTTTACGTGTTAGTAATTAAAATTGATTTGGCAGGAAAACGACATTTGGGTTGAAATTTCAATACATTTTAACCAATAAGCAATATTTGCAAATATTGCACTTTATATACATAAATAATTATTTAAGATACGTTGACCCCTACCCTGGCACAACTTCACTTCCCCTTTGAAAAAGACTGTAGGCATATTTTTAGATTCAAGAGATCGTTTGCTTTTGATTATTTATTTGGTTTACGCAAAAGTGATATTAACAAAAATTATACATAAAGCATATGAGAAATAATTATTAGTAAAAACTATACATAGATTTTAAGAGAAAGTATTACTACGATGGCAGCGCCAATAATGGGTAGTATAAATATTAAGGAGCTCATAGACAATAATGAGACGCGATGAACTGTCAGCTCCCATTCGTTTTTATTTATGGTTCGCGTTTCAATTGTGCTGTTCATCTCTCCCTGCAGCTCTTCAATGGATTTTCTCCCTTCCGAGAGAATAGCTGAAATTTCTTTATGATTTCGAATCTTTAGGTTAGACGGCTTATACGTTTTCAACTGGCCGTTGCTTGCATGATCCAGGGATATGGTAATATCATAATGTTGATACCCCGAAGTATCCCTATCCCTGCAGATTGGTAGTATAATACACTCCATCTCAATTGATGTTCAATGTGAGGGGGATTTTGATGTTATAAAGCCATTCGTTGCTGACCGCCTTCGTAATTAGTACACCTTCTGTTGTGGGTACATCAACGTACTTGCAATGTTCTTCTGATGTTATGGTATGTTGCAGCAACTCCACTACATATTCAGTTGTTCCAGCAACTCCACTACATATTCAGTTGTTCCAGCAGTTAGGATTGGCCTATTATAGCGGCATACAGAAATTGATGCAGTAGTGTTTGCAGTTACGCTCACGCAATTTGTGTAGTCCTCATGAGGAAAGGTAACAAACGATGTCTGATTTATAGCTTCTGCAATGCATTCTGAGGATATTGACGGTAACACGTCCCAGTTTGCATTAAAGTGTGATGTTAATGGATCAACTGAATATGTAATAGGATCGGGCAGTGGGATTTTAAGTTTATAATCAAACTTCTGTTGTCTTGAAATACTGATACTTGATGGAGCGTGAAAAAATTTTGGAAAAACGGCTGCATGTTAGTGGTTGTCGATAAACGTTTCAATGCATTGGTTATGGCTTGGCTGACCAGGATGAATGGGTGTAGCTTGTTCTTGTACAAGTCTTTTAAAATAGACAACTCTTTAGACTGGCGATGATGAACTTCCAGTAGTTGAGCGTTTATTATCGACAGGAGCTCGTTGCTTTCCGATTTCAATTTAGTTGTAGTAATCTCGTCTTTGGTTATTATTGTGAAGTTACCATAAGACGCACGAAGTTCTCGTAGATTTTTCGCAATGTCGTCAACATCTGTAACGAGACCTTCAATTGGTTTTATTTTATTTATTCACTAATATTGTTCACCAGGTTTTACTTATATGTACAAACAATGTTTTAACTTTTTTTTATATAATTGACCAATATGGCGAAACGCTCTAATGTGTATGTTTCTATAACTTGATGAAATAAAGTTGTAGAAACATGTATCCATTATTCATTTAGCTTTACAACTTCTCACAGTTTTCTCCAGTAAGACCGTAAGAAGTTGTACGCTTAAAATTACGGTTGTAACTATGGATTCTGCATTGTGAACCCTTTACGTTATGCAGCAATGTTGCTAGCATAAATATTTGTGTAGAACCCATTATTCTCTTCTTTTGATACCCCTCACAAAAAAGTGAAAGGGTATATATAGGTTTGTCATTCCGTGTGTAATTTCTTCGATATGCACATGGGACCCCATAAAGTATATATATTCTGGATCCTTATGACGATTGACGATGACGATTGAGCCATGTCCGTCAGTCTGTAAGTGAAATCGGGTTTCCCAAGCCCACAGAAGAGCTAGAGACGTTCTTGGACCGTTGGATTGGAAATAAACTTAAATAGAGTGGTATTGAAATTCAGAGAGATCCGATGTACGGTTCCAGAGCTGGGAAGCTTACACCTATTTCTCGACGCAAAATTTATACCAAAAATCAATTGTTTTTTTAATGTTTGTAAATTAAACCTATTTCGTGCTTTGGGAAGCCTCAATGGTCTATTAAAAACTAAAAAAATTAAAAATTTTTTCAAGGGATGGGAAATAAAAAAATTTGTTTGGCCCATTCCGTATTTTTTAGTACATGTAGTAACTAAAATTGTTAAAAATTTCAGGTTTTTCTTTAACAAAATCTCTTTATACGTCACGAAGATTTGCATTGACCAAAAAAATAATTTTTTAAATTCAAATTTTGTTTTCAGGGATGGGACTAAAACTGTCTTATAATTTAGGAAGAACAAAATTGGTATCAAAAATTCAGAAAAAAAATCAAAATTTCGAATACAGTGTTGGACAAGTGTAATATTTTGTAGTACATGAAAGTGGCCAAAATGGCTAAAAAATTAAAAATTTTCTTAAATAAAACTACTTTATACTTCAAGAGGACTTGCACTGATAAAAAATAAAATTTTGCTTCCAGGGTTGGGAAAATGAAAGTTTTTTTTAGTACATGCAATATTTTTTAGTACATGTAATAACCAAAATTGCTATAAATTTTGAGTTTTTCTTAAATAAAATCACTTTATACTTTATGAAGATTTGCATTGATCAAAAAATTTTAAAAATTAAAATTTCGCTTCCAGGGGTGGGAAATTAAAATTTTTTATACATAAAAGTAACCAAAATGGTTAAAAATTTAACATGTTTCTTCAATTTACCTCATGAAGGGTCGCATTTATAAAAAAGCAAAACAAATTAAATTTCAATTCCAGGGCTGGGAAATTGAAAGCTTTTTTGGTACATGCAATATATTGTAGAACATGAAAGTGACAAAAATGGTTGCTTATATTATTATTAATTAATAATTGTTGTTGATTAATTATTGTAGTATTAATCATTGTTGTGGTTGATTGCCACAAAACAATCAACCATCGGGGCGAAGGTGTTGTCAGACTGTTGGCGGCGCTGGTATACTCGCTTTTCGCTCCGGCTGAAGCTCGCCGTCTTGGGGTGGTGTACTTGCCAACCAGCCTGTTATGTCGCTCACGAAATAAAATAATAATAAAAAAAAATTTATACCAGCCAATTTGACAAGAAACAAGATAAAAAGGAATTTGTTGGAGCCCGAAATGCACCCGGATGGAACGAACTAACTTTCTCTAACTAACAAAAACTTGAAACAAAACAATATACTACCCTACAAAACCGCCCCAGATACCCACGCTACCCTTCTTCTGGTTTTAGGGCTACTTTAGGCTGGTGGATGTTACCAGCAATGGCTCGCCTCCCTCTACCTCGGTAACACTTTGCCAATTTTCCTTGTGTTACCCCCTATGACACATCCGCTGCTCCTCCTACCGCCTTCCTACTGACTTCCGGTCATACTTACTCACACATCATTCTCTTAATCGTAAATAAGAAATTATTGCGCCGCTTCTTCTCATGACGTTATAAAAATAATTTTTATTAAATAAAAAATTCTCTTAACCTATACTAAACATTTTCCATTTTTAATTATAATTACAGACCTATGGTAACTTATCTAGAGATGACACCTAATAAAAAAACAAAACAGGATACCTAACACTAAAAAGAGGTTATAAAGTACAAAAAAAAACAGCGAAATTACGCGACATACACCTACCTAGGAAGAGCTCTACCTATCGGCTTTGCGCGTTACGCAATAAGGAACCAGAAAATTCAAAACAACCAAACTTACTTTAGGTTAAGTATCCTAATTCACAATTCTTAAAATATTTACAAATAAAAACTAGATAAATAAAAACTACTTCTACTTAAAATACCATACTAAAATAAATGATACATACAATAATTCATTTCCGTCCGCAGGTCGTCCGTATGTCCGGGTCTTGCACCTGTCTTCTTCCTCTGGGATGCGACGAGATGGCGATGGTGGTTCCCAGCTGTTGCTGTGTTGTTGCTGCTGACGGCCAGTTCCCACGTTGCGTGCGTTGCGTGGAGGGTTCTGTCTATTCTGTGGCTCTTTTTATTTTATAAATAAAATCTTTATTTCTTTTTAACGTATTTTATGTTTCGATCTTCACCTTTTCACATTTGTTTCTTTTACACCAGTTTGCCCTAGGTTTTTCTTCAATTATTAAAATTAATTTGGCTTTTAATAATTAAATTTTCACTGTTTCCTTTTTCTTAAAATTTTTATGTATCTATTTGGCCACCACTTTCACCCGGACGCACTTTTCCACTCCAACTTCGAATAACTTAAAAACTTTTTCTTTACTTTTCCCACTTTTCAAAACTTGAATTCTTTCCTTATATTTTCTATGAATCTTTAATTTTTGTTTATTTTAAATTTTAATATCTTCTTTCGTTTTGTTTTTCTTTTTTTTATTAAGTTTTTAAATTTTTCTGTATATAACTTCTTTTTCTTCAAAACATTTAATATCTTCTTTTATTTCTCCTTTATGATCAACTTTTCCTTTTTCTTCAAACTTTTCTTTAATTTTTCAATTTTAAAAACTTTAAATTTCCTTGATCCAAACTTTTCCGACTTTAATTCCTTCCGCACAATATTTTCTCTACCCTCCTTTTTTTCACATCTCAAACTTGCTTCCTTATATATCCCCTCCAGAACTTCCTTACTTTCCCGTCCGCTATCAAACCGTTCCGCATTCTTGACATACTTTAAATTCCTTATTTTCCTGGTTTTTTATTTATGCATTTTATTTTTGTAAATAAAAAACAGCCGCTACATTCCCAATCCAATCAGCTGTCCTTGTCACCCAGTATTTTATTGGACGGTCAGCTGTTCGGATTGGGATGCCACCTCACTCACTGCTTTACCCTACAGGGTGCATACGACAGAAACCCCATCATTCTCGTGACCTTCTATGGTCCGAGAATGAGAGGGAAGTCTCTCGAACATCTATCTACATACTTCGAAACAAAAACTGCTAAAAAGGAAACAAACAAAAACGCTAGAATGCCACACTGCCCCGTCTCATCACCGGCTGGCATCTCCCTGGGTGTTCTTCAATCCCTGACACCACGGCGAATTTCCTAACACTTCCTACCGATGTGGCAACTACATTTAACTATATCATGGCGACAGCTGACTACCTTCTCAAACACTAACAACGAGGAAGGGAACACAAAGGTGAGTTTTGTTTAAAACTATTTATTAATTATATTTATTCTAACTTAGCTAGTAATTCTGCTTCTATACATTTTCCAGATCATCCATATCAAGGTTTGTAATGGGTGCCTGCGGCTATGGGTTCACTAACCTGGTAAGTAGCTACATTTGTTGTTACCAAAAACCTATCTAACTAATTCCCATTGCCAAGCTAACGTTCACAAGCTGTCCCTCCTGCGGCTAACGGTGGTCGTCGCCATTTACAATCTAGTAAGGTAAGCCTGAATCTATTTTATTGAACTCTTCAATCAACTTAATGTTATTTCCTTGCAGCTTACACAACGTGGAAAATCCCATCTCATCGGTGCAGAACTCTGTGGATCCATCCCAATGGAAAACGTAAGTACAATGCAAATAATAGTGCTAAATAATAGTAGTAAATAAAACTAAAAATAAAACTAAAATATGGATATATATATATACATACACATATATATATATATATATATATATATATATATATATATATATATATATATATATATACATATACATATATATATACTGAAACATGGCGCATGCAAACCTGTGCGCGTGTGTGTGTGTGTGTGTGCAAACGAAAGCTTTTGCAAATACCAGTGACGGCACTTTGTTTGTCAGCTCACCTTGCGTGACTCACGTGCACGTACGGTCCTGTGTGCTGAACACCATTTGTAAAGCACCTAAACGCACACAACAGACACCCACACACCAGCATACACACACATACATATCCATATATCCATATATTTACACATACATACCCATATGCATACATATATACATACACATATATGTATACACATACCCATATTCATATATACATATATATATACATACCTACATACATACATATATATACATACCTACATACATATATACATATCCATATATATATACACATACATATACATACATATATACATACATGAGCGCCTATATAAATATAGCGCCACCTTAACCAATTTTTATTGGCGTAGTGTATCTAAACAAAAAAAAATTAAATAAAATATATATTTAACGGAATAAATAAAAAAAATTTTAATGAAAAATAAAAATTGGAAATAATATATGTATATGAAATAAAAAGAAAGTAAATAACTAAAGACTGAAATAATAAACAATTTAATGAAAAATAAAAATTGGAAATAATATATGTATATGAAATAAAAAGAAAGTAAATAACTAAAGACTGAAATAATAAACAATTTAATGAAAAATAAAAATTGGAAATAATATATGTATATGAAATAAAAAAAAGAAAGTAAATTAGTAAAGTAATATATATATATATATATATACATATACACTCATACATATATCCCTTACCATAAATAAAATCCAAAAAAAATGAATATAACCAAACTATGGTGCTGTAACCCAACTCTAAAACAATTTTTAGTTGACCAATTGAGTTTGGTTCAACCAAATACTAAAGTAAAAAAAAATTTAATAAAATAAGGAATATTATGAAAAACTATACTACCAATAAATCGAAATAAAACTAACCGAACTAAAAAAAAAATTCAATCATATAATTAATAAAGTATTTATTGACGCCTTGATGTGCAGTATCGACTTATGTGAATCACGAGTATTCTCGGCATCAGCAGGATTTTCAGGCGGAGAAAATCGCAGCGGATTGTAAGTATACTAAAGCAGTCCTAAACCAGTGTATCTTTTAAACAAATCTTAAATTTTTTTTTTTTTTTTTCAGGCCGCTATAAGTATCCGGACCGTTGAGTAGGTAGTTAAGGTAATACAAACGACTTGAAACCCCGACCATATTTGGCTGCAACTGGTGGTATTGGTCCGTAACCTTCTACCCAACCCGGACTAACCAACTACATGGCAAGTGCCTCAAATCACTACATGTATTACTAGAATTGGACTACTATATTAACGAAATTACATGAAGTGAACGAATGCTTTATTCAGAGCCGAAGCAAAAAGGTTATGGTTATATTTCACTCCCTAACCCGACTCAGACTCTGAATCGAGCACTCGTTCTGGGAACATTTAGTTTTCGACTATTGGTCGCAACGCGAAAGACACTACATTCGTTCTTCCGGGACTTACCTAATAACGAAGACTAAACATACGGACTATGGGACCAACTAACTATTGTTTAATGAAAAATAAAAACTAAAAAGAAAACTGATAAATTTTTGGTAGAATAGTTTGGCGATGTCGCAACGCGTCGAGGACTCTTATTTGGACTCGGACGGGACTTACATCTGACCTAAATACTAGACTACACAAACAAACTCTTTACATTCGATTTATTCCATCCTGGCTCATTTCGAGCCCCACGTTGGGCGCCATTTTATTATTATTAATTAATAATTGTTGTTGATTAATTATTGTAGTATTAATCATTGTTGTGGTTGATTGCCACAAAACAATCAACCATCGGGGCGAAGGTGTTGTCAGACTGTTGGCGGCGCTGGTATACTCGCTTTTCGCTCCGGCTGAAGCTCGCCGTCTTGGGGTGGTGTACTTGCCAACCAGCCTGTTATGTCGCTCACGAAATAAAATAATAATAAAAAAAAATTTATACCAGCCAATTTGACAAGAAACAAGATAAAAAGGAATTTGTTGGAGCCCGAAATGCACCCGGATGGAACGAACTAACTTTCTCTAACTAACAAAAACTTGAAACAAAACAATATACTACCCTACAAAACCGCCCCAGATACCCACGCTACCCTTCTTCTGGTTTTAGGGCTACTTTAGGCTGGTGGATGTTACCAGCAATGGCTCGCCTCCCTCTACCTCGGTAACACTTTGCCAATTTTCCTTGTGTTACCCCCTATGACACATCCGCTGCTCCTCCTACCGCCTTCCTACTGACTTCCGGTCATACTTACTCACACATCATTCTCTTAATCGTAAATAAGAAATTATTGCGCCGCTTCTTCTCATGACGTTATAAAAATAATTTTTATTAAATAAAAAATTCTCTTAACCTATACTAAACATTTTCCATTTTTAATTATAATTACAGACCTATGGTAACTTATCTAGAGATGACACCTAATAAAAAAACAAAACAGGATACCTAACACTAAAAAGAGGTTATAAAGTACAAAAAAAAACAGCGAAATTACGCGACATACACCTACCTAGGAAGAGCTCTACCTATCGGCTTTGCGCGTTACGCAATAAGGAACCAGAAAATTCAAAACAACCAAACTTACTTTAGGTTAAGTATCCTAATTCACAATTCTTAAAATATTTACAAATAAAAACTAGATAAATAAAAACTACTTCTACTTAAAATACCATACTAAAATAAATGATACATACAATAATTCATTTCCGTCCGCAGGTCGTCCGTATGTCCGGGTCTTGCACCTGTCTTCTTCCTCTGGGATGCGACGAGATGGCGATGGTGGTTCCCAGCTGTTGCTGTGTTGTTGCTGCTGACGGCCAGTTCCCACGTTGCGTGCGTTGCGTGGAGGGTTCTGTCTATTCTGTGGCTCTTTTTATTTTATAAATAAAATCTTTATTTCTTTTTAACGTATTTTATGTTTCGATCTTCACCTTTTCACATTTGTTTCTTTTACACCAGTTTGCCCTAGGTTTTTCTTCAATTATTAAAATTAATTTGGCTTTTAATAATTAAATTTTCACTGTTTCCTTTTTCTTAAAATTTTTATGTATCTATTTGGCCACCACTTTCACCCGGACGCACTTTTCCACTCCAACTTCGAATAACTTAAAAACTTTTTCTTTACTTTTCCCACTTTTCAAAACTTGAATTCTTTCCTTATATTTTCTATGAATCTTTAATTTTTGTTTATTTTAAATTTTAATATCTTCTTTCGTTTTGTTTTTCTTTTTTTTATTAAGTTTTTAAATTTTTCTGTATATAACTTCTTTTTCTTCAAAACATTTAATATCTTCTTTTATTTCTCCTTTATGATCAACTTTTCCTTTTTCTTCAAACTTTTCTTTAATTTTTCAATTTTAAAAACTTTAAATTTCCTTGATCCAAACTTTTCCGACTTTAATTCCTTCCGCACAATATTTTCTCTACCCTCCTTTTTTTCACATCTCAAACTTGCTTCCTTATATATCCCCTCCAGAACTTCCTTACTTTCCCGTCCGCTATCAAACCGTTCCGCATTCTTGACATACTTTAAATTCCTTATTTTCCTGGTTTTTTATTTATGCATTTTATTTTTGTAAATAAAAAACAGCCGCTACATTCCCAATCCAATCAGCTGTCCTTGTCACCCAGTATTTTATTGGACGGTCAGCTGTTCGGATTGGGATGCCACCTCACTCACTGCTTTACCCTACAGGGTGCATACGACACTTATTTTAAGATTTTTGTAAATAAAACTATTTTATAAGTAATGGAAATTAGCATTGGTATAAAAAGAAGACAAAAATTAAAATTTCGCTCCCAAGGATTAGAAATTGAACTTTTTTTATACATAAAAGTAATTAAAACTATTTTTTAATTCAGGAAAAACAAAATTGGTATGAAATATTAAAACAAACCAAAATTTCGATTCCAGGGTTGGATAACTGCAATTTTTTGTAGTACATAAAAGTGAACAAAATGGTTACAAATTTTAAGTTTTTCTTAAATAAACCTCATTATTAAGAGTTGCATGAACCTCATTATTAAAATATTTTATGGTACATGAAAGTGACCAAAAAGTTTAAAAGTTCACTAAGAATTGCATTGGTAAAAAAAATTAAAATTCGCTTCCAGGGTTGGAAAATCGAAATTTTTGGTACATAAAAGTAGCCATATAAGTTCCTTATTTTGGTTGTGTGTGAATGAAATCTTTTTTATACTTCGGGAAGAGTTAAATTCGTATTAAAAACCAAAATAATTACAAATCCAATTTCAGTTTTGGAATATCGACATTTTCTGATTCATAAAAGTAACCATATAATTTGTTATTTTTGATTTTTATGATGAATTATATCTACTTTATATATCAGGAAGAAATAAATTGGTATTAAAAACCAAAAAAATCTAAAACACTATTCTACGGTTGGACAATTAGAACATCTTGGGGTACATGAAACGGATTTTTTTCTGTTTGTTTGTAAATTAAACATATTTAATATTTTTGAAAGACGTTCAGAGGTATTAGAAGTAAGAATAGCCATACATTTAGCTTCCTAACAAAAAACTTAAACGTTGTCTTATATATAAGAGTAACTGATAAAATAATTTTATTTTTTTTAAATTATTTTTTAATTAAAGCTACTTTCTGTTTTAGCAAGAAAGAACGAAGAATTACATCTGTGAAGATTCGGCACAGCCGAATATAGCACTTTTACTTGTTTTCTTTTGTGTATATGAGTATATTTTACCTAATGATTTCTAACCCCAAATTCTTCATTTTCCCTCGTTAAATAATTCATTTTCCTTTTTATTTTAACTGAGGTGGTGAGCGGATCATTTATTGATATAAATGGTCCAGACCATATAGGTGCATTTTTCAGTAACACCTTTTGAAAAGTAGCGGGATTTACCTTGGTATCATATGATTTTTTTGCAACTAATTTTGCCCTTTCGAGATTTGTTTTGCAATTTGATGGATTTGGCGTAGTTGGTAGCGGAGGCGTATTGGATAATCTTCTAAGTTATAAGCGGTTTTAGGGACCCTTTTTAAGTTTGTTGGGATGTCAAACTTGAACCCAAACGAGTTTGACATGGATGCTGTTGGCTGAAGTAGTAGGACACGAGACTATGAAACTGAGGGTCCTGAGTTCAACCCCGAGCTGAGTCATAAAATATTGTGTTGAACTCTTCTGATCAGCGTTAGTGCATGGTTGTGTTAGTTGTTTCCAGCCTGCTGGAAGGCGTAGCACTGGTCACTGAACATAATTGGCAGCGACTGACATTATCATGGACTAAAAAGCAGAGCAACCTTTTTCGTCGGTACTGTAGCAAAAAATTAGCCGGCGAAGTAAAAAGGTTGAAATAGCTACAAAAAATTCTCTATCTCCTTATCTTTCATCTGTCCCTCAATACTATACCTTCCCTCCTAACTCCGGCGCAATGATGTTGGCTTAAGTAAAACAATTTGTTAAATTTTTACACTATTTTTGTATAACGCAATAACGCCCACTAAGGGGGGCGAGGTCCAAAAAAAAAATTTTTTAATTTTATGGCTCCAAGTTTAACGCGTTGGACCGTATTTGGCATAAAAATATGGCATTTGCTTAACAAAATAAGCGAACTTTTTTCCTTTTTGCCCGATTTAGCCCATCTTCGAACTTAACCTGTGCTATCCTTCAAGATATATCTATACCAAAGTTGAAGAGGCTAGCTATTTTCGTTTGGACTGTATCGTTATTTCCACAGACGGACATGCTCAGATCGTCTTAGATTTCATCACTGATCAAGAATATATATACATACTTTATGGAGTCGCAGATGGATATTTCGCTGCGTTACAAACGGAATGACAAAGTGAGTATACCCTCCATATTCTTTTTATGCAATAAAAAAATAATGGTGTATATGTGTGTATACACTGTTGTTTCATTGAGGTGACGATATTTTTTTTTTAATTATCGATAAACACTTAACGCCATCCTAAGACTCTAAAGGAATATCAAATTAGTATTGACGTTGAGCAAAAGTGATGTTGACCCGAAATTGTCGACGATGTTGACGCCTCCATAAATAAGGGCGGCTGTTGTTTATATATATTATAAAATAAACAATTAAAAGTGAAATATTCGGCTGTGCCGAATCTTAAATACCCTTCACAGATATAATTCTTCTTTCTTTCTTGCTAAAACAGAAATTAAGTTTAATTAAAAAATCAAAATGATGTTATCAGTTACTTTTATATTTAAGAGAACGTTAAAATGTTTCGGCTAGGAAGCTAAATGTTTGGCTTTTCTTATATCTAATACCTCTGAACGTCTTTCAAAAATATTAAATATCTTTATTTTAAAAACAAAAAGTAAAAATCCGTTTCATGTACCCCAAAAAGTTCTAATTGTCCATCCGTAGAATACTCTTATATATATTTTTTTTTTTTTTAATACCAATTTATTTCTTCCTGATATATAAAGTAGGCATAATTCATTATAAAAATCAAAAATAGCAAATTATGTGGTTACTTTTATGAACAAAAAAAAAAATTTCGATAATCCAACCCTGAAATTGGATTTGTAAATTTTTTGGTTTTAATACCAATTTAACTCTTCCCGAAGAATAAAAAAGATTTCATCCAAAACTTATGGCTACTTTTATTCACTAAAAAATTTCGATTTTCCAACAATTGAACCGAAGTTTTAATTTTTATAATATTTAATACCATTTTAATTCTTAGCGAAGTATAGAATAGGTTTAATTCACTAAAAACCCAAAATTTGAAATTTATGTGGATACTTTTATGTATCAGAAATATTTCGATTTTCGAACTCTGTAAGCGAGTTTTTATTTTTTTACCGATGCTATTTTTAGTGTGGTGTAACGAAGTTTTACTTCACAAAAAATCAACATTTTTACACTTTTTTGTCACGTTCATGTACCATAAAATATTTCATTTGTCCAACCCTGGAATCGAAATTTTTATTTTTTAAGATTTTAATACCAATTTCGTTCTTCCTGAACTATAAAACAGTTTTAATTAGCAAAAACAAAAACGTCAATTGTTTTTTTGTTTACTTTTATGCATAAAAAATTATCAATTTCCCAACCCTGGAAACGAAATTTTATATTTTTGCTTCTTTTTTACCAATGCAACTCTTAATGAGTCATGAAATAGTTTTATTTAAGAAAAACTTAAAATTTGTAACCATTTTGGTCACTTTCATGTACTACAAAATATTGCATTTAGTAAAAAACCGACGTTAGTTGCCTTTTTGGTTACTTTTATGTATAAAAATATTTCAATTCTGCGTCCCTGGGAGCGAAATTTTAATTTTTTTTACCAATGCTAGTCTTCATTGGGTATAAAGTCATTTTATTTAAGAAAAACTTAAAATTTGCAACCATTTTGGTCACTTTCATGTACTACAATATATTGCATGTACCAAAAAAAATTTCAATTTCCCGACCCTGAAAGTGAAATTTAATTTTGTTTTCGTTATTTTTTACCAATGCAACTCTTTATGAGGTATAAAGTAGTTTTATTTAAGAAAAATTTACAATTTTTAACCATTTTGGTCACTTTCATGTACTATAAAATATTGCACTTGTCCAACCCTTGATTCGAAATTTTGATTTGATTTTGAAATTTTTGATACCAATTTTGTTTTTCTTAAAATATAAAAAAGTTTTAGTTAGCAAAAACTTTTGCCTTTTTGGTTACTTTTATGTATAAAAAAATCAATTTCCCAACCCTGGAAGAGACATTTTAATTTTTTAACATTTTTTTTATCAGTGCAAATCTTTATGAGGTATAAAGTGCTTTTGTTTACGAAAAACTCAAAACTTGTAACAGTTTTGATTATTGCATGTACAAAAAAGATTTAATTTTCCCAACCCTGGAAGCGAAATTTTAATTTCTTTTTGTTTTATTTTTATCAGTGCAACTCTTGATGAGGTATAAAGTAATTTTATTTAAGAAAAATTTAATATATTTAACCTTTTTGGTCACTTTCATGTACCAATGAACAGCACAAAATCAAAATGAATGCTTGATGGGCCATCGAGTATGGTAACATCAAACCTACAAGCACACGTACACGAGCTTGACAGCAAGCATTTTGACCGTGTCTAAGCACCTTTTTTATTTAGAGTACAGGGCAGTAGTATACATAAGTTAAGTCAAAACGGTAAATACAGGGTGGGCAAATTTTAACTTAGGAAGTAAGTTGACTTTCAAATGATGAAATCTCAAAATTTGAACTGTCATCATTTTACATTTATTTTTAAACAGTTGGGATCATGGCATAATTAAACCAGGTAGGAGCGTTAGGGCTACAACAACATAGGTGTTTTTGTTTGTGTAATAAAGTTTTGAATGTCAGAACATGAGTGAAACACAAATGGATAACATGCTACAATTGTACTTTTTATGGTACATTTCCGACCTTGGTGGTACTGTGGTACTACCGCGAATTACTTGGTACAATTTATATATCTCAATCAATCTATAATCGGACAAATCCATAAAAATTATTTTACGTTTTTTATAAGCTTATTTGAAATACGTATACAGACATTTTTTAAATAATCAGTTAATAAAAGTAAAATATTTTTTATGATTTATAATAATTAATTTACTGTATGACAATATTCGAGCCAGCATTATTGAAATTATGGAGTCTTTGTTTTATCAAAGTAACTGATAAAGTATAACTAATTTTCGAGGCAGTCTTGCTATTAGTATGATGCTGTTTCGCAACTAAAATGTTTTTCAATGTCATCTTACCTAGATCCAAACAATTTGTAAAGTTTGTTTTAGCTTTTTAGTTACTTTCTTAGCATGGCGGCTAATTACTTTCGAGTTTTGTGTTAATCTCAGAATTGATCAACCACCATTTGATCATCTAGACTTGTCTTAGAACATCCATCTCCTTTGAACTGAGTGGGACTATTCTTGCCTATGTATTCTTTATCTCTATGAGTGTGAATTTGCAATGAATATATTTAATTGTTTCTATAGTAACAAAATTTGTATGTTAAAATATTTTTTTTAAACAAAATTGATGGATCCAAAATATTTTGTTATATACTTATAGTTGTAAAAATATTTTTTTTTGTTATATATAAAAAAATGGTACCGCCATGATGTGAAAAGTACACTTTGCTTATTTAGTTGGTACAAAACCAAAATAGTCATATTCCATCCCTGTTGTGAAAAGCATAACTGCCATCCCTAAATACGGGCAGCAAGCTTTTTTATCTGTCAAAAGTTCTCATGTCCATACATTTTGTATGGAGCATACCGAAATAACGCGGCGGCAACGCTTTGCTATTGGAAAATCCGATTTTGACAGCGCGTTTTCTAATGAAGTTAGTTGCAAAAGAAAACAATTGTAACCAGAGAAAAAAGCCAAAAATTTACAAAAGTGAAATAAATAATAAAAGAAAAAATTTGTGCACTGCGTATTAGAAACTGGAGGTAAGAAAACATTTCCAATATCATTATATACATACATATGTATGCACGTTTGTAATTTGTACAAAATTTCAATAACAAAATCACAAATGTCGTCCGTCCAGCTGTTAAAATAATCAGGGTTGTTTAATTTGTTTGTTTGATAACCCTGTTTTTATTGTTTTTTTTACATAACGCTGCCGCTTTTGTTAAGGTATGGCATATCAGCGTTAAAGCTCAGCGGAAAAAAACGTTCCGCTTTCCGTCCGTATTTAGGTATGGCTGTAAGAAAAAGTACGCTCTGAACATAAATAGAATTAACCCTTATGTCTGCTGCAAAAAAAACCCATTATTAGTATTATTCTAAAAATTTAAAACGGAATTGAATACAACATTTCATTGATTGATAAACTTAATCTGGTTATAAATTTTTTATAACGGTTTGAAATATATTTCAGATCGTTATACACTACAAATTTTGCTTTTAGTAAAGAGACGACTTTATAATCCCATGTGCAGTTATTATGTTATCTACTAAGCACGCCGAACCTAATGTTGAACCCAATACTTGTGAAAAACTGGAAATTATAATGTATAATAATAAAACAAAAGGGGGAGTAGATAATTTCGACAAACAAGAACAAGCCGATAGCCATTGTCACTTTTTTTAACGCTACTGATATAGCAGCACTAGCATCCTATATTATATATATGGAATTTAAAACATCAATCTAGTGATCGTCGTCGAAAATTCTTGAAAGATCTTAAAAGGTTTGTGTCAAAAAAATACTATACAAATTTTTTATATACCAAACTTTGAAACTGCAACATCTTCCATACTTTACACTCTATTAGTCGACCAATATGTTCAACCTGTTCGATAGATTTACACTAAAATGTTACTTCTCTTTTTGATTTTTTTATGTTTCTGTTTTCAAATTAGATCTAATAAATTGTTTTTGTTTTCAACTTATGCAAATTTTATTTATTCATCCAAAGCTACTAACAGCTTCAATTAATATACTTGCAATGGCCGCTTTCTTATATAAAACCCGTACCTGGGTACATTGGTGCGCACATAAGGGCTAAGCAATCTTTGACAGTGCAAACCCACAACAAACAAAAATCCAATAAGAGCAAAAAATTGTTTACATTCTTAACGCTGCCACCTGGTTAAGTACGCCCTGGTTGGGATATTTTGGCTATTGAACGCTACACCATTGAATAAAGAAGTTTAATTGTGGGAAGTTTTTCTTCATGAATCACCTCGTAAAATTCAAGCAGCTCTTCCTCGTAATGGAGCTCCTACTGAGACCGATGTGCGTAATTTAATAGCTAAATTCGAGGTTCATGGTATTGTTCTTGATAACAGACAAATACAATATTTTCGTAGTGACGTAGAGATGCAAACAAATCCGCTGCACAGAAAAATGTGTTTGAAAATGGGTCTGGAACATCAACTCGTCGATGTGCGCAAGAATTGTGTGTTATAAGATGCACTTTGCGCCACATTTTGCATACAGATCTTTATCTTCACGCTTATAAAGTCCAACTTGTTCAAGAATTAAAGCGGGCCGACCATTGTTTGCATCGAACGGACGAACTGAACGAAAAGAAAATCATCTTTAGTGATGATGCCCATTTTCAATGCAATGACTGTTTTGGGAAATCATTTGCATAGATGGAAAAAAGTAGTGGCCCAAGGATTGATATTTAACGCTCTCCTCTGATTAAATATATCACCGGAGATTGAAGATTGTTTGAATACACAAATTGCCGACGACTAGAAAGGTATGAAGATAGTAGTCAAGTAGAATTTAAAAAAGTATCTAAATTTCCTTCATCAAGTTCATGTCCTAAGTTTTCAGCTACATCCAGTAAGTAAGACACACAACCATGATTTTGATTAGGAGGCACAATATAGCAATTGGCCTGAACCCCTAGTCATTTTTGTGTGTTTCCATTTCGACGGGAAACTTCTAGTTATTACAATAGTTTATAATGGTTTAACATAATCCCTACAAAATATTAATATTTATATAATTTAGCAATCGGGCTAATTCGTCAAATGTTCATTAGCATTATGCAAATGAAATGTATAATGGGGCATTGATATTCATATACGTATGTAAATACTCGTATGTATGTGCTTCGGAATGACGACTAAAGCCCTGGCTATCACCAAACCGTTCAAGAAACAAGTAAAAGTGCTATATTCGGCTGTGCCGAATCTTAAATACCCTTCACAGATGTCATTCTTTTCGTTTAAATTTTTCGGCTAGGAAGCTAAATGTTTGGTTTTTCTTATTTTTAGTACCTCTGAACGTCTTTCAAATATATTAAATATGTTTAATTTACAAACAAACAGAAAAATTCCGATATTCCAACCCTGAAATTGGATTTTTAACTTGTTTGGTTTTTAATACCAATTTAACTCTTCCCGAAGTATAAAAAAGATTTCATCCACAAAAAAACCAAAATTAGGAACTTATATGGCTAATTTTATGTACTAAAAAATTTAGATTTTCCAACCCTGGAACCGAATTCTTAGTTTTTAAAATTTTAAATACCAATTTAATTCTTAGCGAAGTATAAAATATGTTTAATTTACTGTAAAAACCAAAATTGGGAATTTATGTGGGTACTCTCATGTACCAAAAAATTTTGATTTTCCAACTCTGGAAGAGAATTTTTATTTTCTTACCAATGCAATTCTTAGTGTAACATAGATTTACTTGACAAAAAAATTTATATATTTAAACTTGTTGGTCACTTTCATGTGCCATAAAATATTTCATATGTCCAACCCTGTAGTCGAAGTTTTGATTTTTTAAGATTATAATAACAATTTTGTTCTTCCTGAACTATAAAACAGTTTTAATTAGCAAAAAAACAACGTCAATTGCCTTTTGGGTTACTTCTATGCAGAATAAATATTTCAATTTCCCAACCCTGGAAACGAAATTTAATTTTTTTTACCAATGCAACCCTTAATGAGGCATTAAATTTTCATTTTTTAAAACATTTTGTACCAATTTTGTTTTCCTGAACTAAAAAATTGTTTTAATTAGTAAAAAACCGTCGTTATTTGCCTTTTTGGGTAATTTTATGTATAAAAAATTTAAACTTCCCAGCCCTGGAAGCGAAATTTTATTTTTTTTACCAATCCTAGTCTTCATTAGGTATAAAATTACAGTTTTGAACTATTTTGGTCACCTTTATGAACCATAAAATATTGCGCTTGTCCAACCCTGGATTCGAAATTTATATATATTTTTTTACAATTTTTATTACCAATTTTGCTCTTTCTAAAATATCAAATAGTTTTAGTTAGCAAAAAAACCAGGTCAATTGACTTTTTGGTTAGCTTTATGTATAAAAAAATATTTCAATTTCCCAACCTTGGAAGCGAAATTTAAATTTTTTTTATCAATGCAAATCTTCATGAGGTATAGAGAATTTTTTTTTTAGAAAAACTAACATTTTTTAACCATGTTGGTTATAATATGCACGACAAAATATTGCATGTACCAAGAAATACTTTCATTTTCCCAACCCTGCAAGTGAAATTTTAATTTTTTTTCTTATTTTTTGCCAATGCAACTCTTTATGAGGTATAAAGTAGTTTTATTTAAGACAAATTTACAACTTTTGAACATTTTGGTCACTTTCATATAATATTGCACTTGTCCAACCCTGAGGGGTTACTCTGTAATGCGATGCGGACGAAAAACTGAACGCATTTGTATGCTATTTACATTGAAATGCGAAAGAAATTCCTTTCGCATCGCATTACAGAGTAACCCCCCTGGACTCGAAATTTCTATTTTTTGAATTTTTGATACCAATTCTGTTCTTTCTAAATTATAAGACAGTTGTAGTTAGCAAAAAAAAAAACAAGATCAGTTGCCTTGTTGATTAATTTCACTTATAAAAAAATTAATTTCCCACCCCTGGAAGCTAAATTTGAATTTAACATTTTTTTTGTCCAATGCAAATCTTCATGACTTATAAAGAGGTTTTGTTAAAGAAAAACTTAAAACTTTTAACAATTTTAGTTACTTCATGTACTACAATATTCGGAACGGGCCGAAAAAAAATTTTTAATTTCCCATCGCTGGAAAAAATTTTTTTATTTGTTTAGTTTTTAATAGACCATTAAGGCTTCCCAAAGCACGAAATAGGTTTAATTTACAAACATTAAAAAAATAATTGATTTTTGGTATAAATTTTACGTCGGGAAATAGGTGTAAGCTTCCCAGCTCTGGAACCATACTTCGGATCTTTCTGAATAGCACTCTATTTAAGTTCATTTCCAATCCAATGGTCCAAGAACGAAGTCTCTAGACCCCTCTTCTGGGGTCTTGGGAAACCCGATTTCACGTACAGACAGACGGACATCGCTCAATCATCATCGCTATTCATAAGGATCAAGAATATACATATATATATATATATATATATATATATATATATATATATATATATATATATTTTATGGGGTCCCATGTGAATATCGAAGAAATTACACACGGAATGACAAACATATATATACCCTTTCACTTTTTTGTGAAGGGTATAATTATATTTTTAATTAAGATTTGCTTCGCATACGGAATTGTATCCAAATTTATGAACTAATCATTTTCATTGAAGTTTTCCTGTATCAAAGAAGAACTAATTGAAAATCTTTTAAATATAAAACATCAATACAAATATCATGGTTTATTGACTGAAATAGCAATCTGAATTTTATCATTAAATTTAAAATAGTTGGCGAATTGATCACATAATGGCTCGTTACTCTTGCGTAAATGTTGCGGACGCGTGAACGTTGCGTAGAGGATCGGTGGTACCGTTTGCATATATTGATAATATACGTAGAACATAATTGGGAGGCGTAAGTAAAACAAATTAACAAAAAATAACACAAACATTTTACTTACCACTTTTATTACATGCTTCTGCAACTTTTACCCACGATTTTTCTTTTACAATTGTATTGTCTGTCTTCTCATACAAACACTTTTTCTTTCCACATTTTCTATTAATTTGAAAATAAAGGTAGTCTCGTTCGCGCCTTCCATTTACTAAATAATTTTTTATGTAAAATTTTTAAATTTAATGAATATAAAATTAAATGCTATCAGCTGATTCCGTACTGACTATGCGTTCAATTTCGTAGTTGACATTTGACGAAACTTGACGAAAAGTTGCATTGTTTACACATACTCGCATTTTGCATAAGCCAGCATATGTATATTATGGTTGGGCCATAAGTCCTAAAGCGGTTTTCAATACCGAACTTACAACTTTGAGAGAGCGATTGGTGTACCGTTGTTTGCTTGTTGCTCGTCGCCTTCATTATATCCCTGGTAAAGCAACCAAAATCGTCAACGTTTGCGCTGCATTGCATAACGTTTGCATGGAGTACTGTAGGTTCATTGAAAATTATGATACACCAACAAATACTAAAAATACCACCAGCAATTTTGATACTAGCTCAGAAAATTCGCCAAGTAATGAAGTTTCACAAATAAGAGAACAAATTAAAAATATATTTTTGTAATTGATATTCAGTATTTCAATTTATAAAAAAGTGCTTTATTCGGCTGTGCTGAATCTCAAATACCCTTCCCAGATGTATTTCTTATTTCTTTCAGAAATACTATAAGAAAATAGGTTTAATTACAAAAAAATAAAAACAAAATTTTCATTTCATTCATCCTGATGTATAAAATGGTTTTAAAATACAGAAAAATTCAAATTTCATAATCTATTTGGTTACTCTTAAGTATAAAAAAAAAACTTTCAATGGAGACCGTTTTTTTTTTATAATTTCAATACCCATTTTTGTTTTCCTGAAGCATAAAATAGTTTTAAGACTAAACAAAAACATAAATTAGTAGCCGTTCCATATTCTTTTATTTACCAAAAATATTTTGGTAAATAATAGAATAGAATTTATGATATTTTAAATTTTTAATACCAATTTAATTTTGTAAATAGGTTTAGTTCAATAAAGAAAACAAAATTTGGAAAATGGTTACTTTTATATACAAAAAAAAAATTTCGACAGTCGAAACCTGGAATTTAATTTAAAATTTTTTTTGGTTTCTAATACCTAATTCACTAAAAAAGAAAAATTAGGAACATATAAGGACACTTTTATGTACCAAAATAATTTAGTTTTTCAAATCCTGGAATCAAATTTTTCTTTTTTGGGGTTTTTAATACCGATATAATTCTTCCTGAAGTATAAATAGGTTTAGTTCACTAAAAAAGCAAAATTACGAATATATAGGGCTGCTACTTGGAATCACATTTTTCTTTCTTCTGATTTTTAGTTCCGATTTAATTCTTCCTGAAGTATAAAATAAGTTGAATTCACTAAAAAGCCAAGATTTGGAACGAAAGTGGTTACTTTTATGTACCAAAGATATTTAAATGTTCCAACCCTGGAAGCGAGTTTTTTTTCTTTTTATTTTTCTTTAACAATGTGGCTCTTAATGAGGTAAAAAATAGTTGTACTTAACAAAAAATTAGTATTTGTAACTTTTCTGCTCACCTTCATGTGTCACGAAATATTTCAGTTGTCCATCCCTGGAATCGAGATTTTGACTTTTTTCTAATTTTAAAACCAATTTTATTGTTCCTAAGTTGCAAAATAGGTTAAATTACCCAAACAAAAAAACAACTTACTTGTAGTACAGAAAAAAATTTCCCATCCCTGGAATAAACATTTATATTTATTTAGTTTTTAGTACAAATTTTATTCGTCCCAAAGTATCAAAAAGGTTTAATTAATGAAAAAATAAAAAATTATAGGTTTTTATACCATTCACAAAAAAGTGAATGTGTGTAATTTCTTCGATATTAACATGGGACCCCATAAAGTATATATGTTCTGGATCTTTATGAATAGCGATGACGATTGAGCGATGTCCGTCTGTCTGTACGTGAAATTGGTTTTCCCAAGCCCCAGAAGAGCTAGAGACTACGTTCTTGGACTGTTGGATTGCAAATGAACTTAAATAGAGTGGTATTGAAAACCCGAAATACGTTTCCAGAGCTGGGAAGATTACACCTATTTATCGACGCAAAATTAATACCAAAAACCAAATATTATTTTGACTGTTTGTAAATTAAACCTATTTCATGCTTTGGGAAGCCTCAATAGTCTATTAAAAACTAAAAAAATTAAATTTTTTTCCAGGGATGGGAAACTAAAAGATTTTTTTTTGGCACATTCAGTATTTTGTAGTACATGTAATAACTAAAATGGTTAAATATTTTAAGTTTTTCTTAAATAAAACCTCTTTATACATCATGAAGATTTAAGTTGGTCAAAAAAATATATATAAAATCAAATCACGTTGTTTTTCGTTTGCTAACTAAAACTATTTTATAATTTAGGAAGAATAAAATTGGTATCAAAAATTCAAAAATAAAAATCAAAATTTCGAATCCAGGGAAATATTTTACAGTATATGAAAGTGACCAAAATGGTTAAAAATTAAAATTTTTCTTAAATAAAAGTACTCTATACCTCATGAAGAGTTGCACTGACAAAACAAAAATATTAACATTTCGTTTCCAGGGATGGGAAGTTGAAATTTTTTTTATAAATAAATGTAACCAAAAAGTAACTAACGTCGGTTTTTTACTAATTAAAACCATTCTTTTATTCAGGAAAAACAAAACTGGTATCAAAAATTAAAAAAAATCAAAATTTCGATTCCAGAATTGGAGAACTGCAATGTTTTGTAGTACATGAAAGTGACCAAAGTGGTTACAAATTTTATGTTTTCCTTAAATAAAAAAGGCATGAAGCTTTATTAATAGTTGCATTGGTAAAAAAACAAAAAAAAAATTAAAATTTCGTTTCCAGGGTTGGAAAATTGAAATATTTTTTATGCATAAAAGTAACTAAAAAGGCAATTGACTTTCTTGTTTTTGCTAATTAAAACTATTTTGTAATTCAGGTAAAACGAAGTTGGTATTAAAATCTTAAAAAATCAAAATTTCCATTCCAGTGTTGGACAAATGAAATATTTTGTGGTACATGAAAGCGACCAAGAAGTTTAAAATTTTAATTTTTTTGATAAGTAAAACTATGTTACACCTCACTAAGAATTGCATTGGTAAAAAAAAAATAAAAATTCGCTTCCAGAGTTGGAAAATCGAATTATATTTGGTACATAAAAGTACCCACATAAATTCCAAATTTTGTGTTTTTAGTGAGTTAAACCTATTTAATCCTTCAGGGAGAATTAAATTGGTATTAAAATATTAAAATTAAAAATTCGGTCACAGGGTAGGAAATTCGATATTTTTTACATAAAATTAACCATATAAGTTCCTAATTTTGGTTTTTTTCAGTGAATTAAACCTATTTTATACTTCGCTAAGAATTAAATTGGAATTAAAAATTTTAAAAATTAAAAATTTGGTTCCAGGGTTAGAAAATCGAAATTTTTTAGTACATAAAAGTAGCCCTATAAGTTCCTAATATTGGTTTTTTGTGAATGAAATCTTGTTTATACTTCGGGAAGAGTTAAATTGGTATTAAAAATTAATCACCAATTTCAGGATTGGAATATCGAAATTTTTTTATTCATAAAAGTAACCATATAATTTGCTATTTTTGATTTTTATGATGAATTATACCTACTTTATATATCAGGAAGAAATAAATTGGTATTAAAAACCAAAAAAATCTAAAAAACGATTCTACGGTTGGACAATTAGAACTTTTTGGGGCACGTGAAACGGATTTTTTCTTTCTGTTTTTAAATTAACCATATTTATAATTTTTGAAAAACGTTCAGAGGTATTAGAAATAAGAAGAGCCAAACATTTAGCTTTCCAACCCATAAATTTAAGCGTTTTCTTAAATATAAAAGCAACTGATAACATCATTTTGATTTTTAATTAAACCTATTTTCTGTTGTAGCAAGAAAGAAAGAAAGAAGAATTATATCTATGAAGGGTATTTAAGACTCGGCACAGCCGAATATAGCACATTTACTCGTTAGTTAATTTTGCACGCACAAACAGGTGTAATCTTCCCATCTCTGGAACCGTATTTAGGATATTTCTGAATTTCAATAGTACTCTATTTATGTTAATTTCCAATTCATCAGTCTAAGAATGAAGTCCATATCTCACCTGGGGGCTTGGAAAAACAGTTTCATTTCACTTACGAAGACGGATATCGCTATTCATAAGGATACATATTGAAGATTGAACTCTTCTTTCGTTGTTACCATTTTTAATTAAAAGAAATATATATATATATATATATATATATATATATATATATATATATGTATATATATATATATATATATAAATATATATTTATTTATTTATATACATATATAATTGAAATTTATTTGTTGATGGTTAGGCAATGTCTATATGCCTTTCATTAGTGATTTACCAAATTATCAGACTTTAATCATAGTTAAATGAAAATTATAAACTTCTTATCTTATGCACATACAAGCAAACCCATACGATTTCAAATTTTGGAAAACACAATAAAAATATTTTATTCGATATAAATCCATTTTGTTTCTCCTTCTTCATAACTTATGATATTACAGCGAAATTTTTACACATACGAGTACATGGATATCTATAATCCTTTTAATATGTCATATCTGTGCTCTTTGTACTATAATTGCGTTTCAAATAAATACTTATATAAATAATGGTAAATATGTAATATAAGAAAGAAAATTCGGTGGCGGTTAAAGTTCGGCAAAAATTTCGAACACTGGACTTCCGACACTAATAATAACTTTAGCTTGAATAGGATTTTTAAAATATTGACTTTTTTTGCTATAAGTCTCCATTATACTAATATTGTGCTTTAAAGTATAATAACGGACTTATAATTTAATATATTTCCCAATCCAATTATTTAGTCTGTCTATAATTTTTTTAATAGATATGGAATAAATTAAATATTACATAGTAAATACACACATTGTAAATAAATGAAACAGTGATACAGGATTAAAGTATGTAAACAGGATTATTAATAATGCAATTAAAAACAGTACAAAATTAATTTGGATTAAAGCAATTTTTAAAATAAAATAAATAAAATGTGTAAATAATGCTATGAATACTGAAACATAAAGAATTTTAAATAATTTGTTATCTTTGATATTCAATAAATGGCACAGGCCAGCAAATATAGAAAACATTCTTGGTGACGACGAGATATCGTTAATGTTTTTCTATTATTTTTGTTTACATTAGTACCACGTAAAATCAGGGACGTAACGGTTATAAGATAAACGACTATAAATCATATTTAACCATTAACATAGATGAGTTTGTGTACTGGTTATAATTAACCATTATCAAGAAATATATGTTATTTTGGTTACTATTCCATAAAATTCTGCTTTTTATGAGACTTTTGAATGAAATAGATATAAGTGTCACACAAATTATTAAAATCTATGTACAAATTTCACAGATATTGGTCTTTTAAAGATACTGGCTTCATAAAGAATTATGTCAATATAATCATTTGTGTAGTGTGTCCTTAAAATATGTAGACATGTTTGTAGTCAAATAAGAGGTTATGAAAGGCGGAGTCCATACAGCAGTATAATCTCACAGTGCTTGCTATTTTTGGGGGGGAAAATATAGAAAATAAATTTGTGTTCAGAATAGAAATAAGTCAAAGGGCTACATTCGGCTATGCCAAATCTTATATACCCTTCACCAATTACACTTTCATACCAAAAAATGTTGACATCAATAAATTTTTAAAATAATATTCTAAGTTAACAGGGAAAAAATCAATAACCGTAAACGTGAAAATTTCTATAGAAAATATAATATCAGATCATTTTCAGAAAATTTTCACCTAAGGGGAGTACGTCGTTAATCATCTGAATTTAGTGCGCACATATATGATATTTGAATGTGCAAGAAATAGAGGTTTTAAACAGATATCTAGAATAAAAATGGACCGAAGAGCCGTATATGTCATGCAGATGAAACATTTTCAGAATATGTAAAATGTTTAACTGTTATGAAATTTTTTATTTGACATATTGTCACTATTCAAATAAATGCATATAGCCATTGCTTGACCACCAACAAACAAATTTCATTTAAATTGTTTAACTTCAGAAGAGTTGGTGGTTAACATCGTATATCTTTAAAGTTATGTATGTATGTTTGTGTAGGAAATATAGGTTTTGGACCGATATTTGGGCTGAATATTCCCAATGTATCATATTGAATTGTATTTACCATGACTCCCAGGAAGAATACTAACATTTTGATATATAACACTTATATGGCATGTATATGAAGGTATTAAAATATTGGCATTCAAAATTATAAAAAATTTTAGAAAATTTTTTTCCTCAGAAGCTAATCTTGCATATATCTAAAATTAATGGTTACAAGCAATAACAGCCTAAATCGAAAAAAGCACTTCCGAGAAAAATCACTTTTTGTGCCC
The DNA here is from genome assembly GCA_951800035.1 of Linnaemya tessellans. Classification (NCBI taxonomy): domain Eukaryota; kingdom Metazoa; phylum Arthropoda; class Insecta; order Diptera; family Tachinidae; genus Linnaemya; species Linnaemya tessellans. Next base: position 93,214,953 of record OX637535.1, on the reverse strand, counting down.
ACTACTAAAAATTGTGCTTTTATTTAGTATTTAGATTTTTTTTAGTAACTACTGAAATAATTCGTTGAGACCCCACAAAGTATATATGTATATTCTGAATCCTTGTTAAATTTCAAGACATCTTCAATAAATCTGTCTGTCCGATTTTTTTTAAGTTAGCCTGTTATTGCAAATGCAATAAAAAAATATTAAAATTTTAGTCAATATATTTTTGTCAATAACTTTTTAAATAATTACGTTAGAGAAATACGGATTTCACGTGAATGTATAACCTCTTGAGCAGAATGTCACAGTATGCGCAAGTCAAAACTATCTTGTGTTGACTTCAGCTGTTTGTGACCACAGATATGTGGGCTGATGTTTTCTGAATCATGTTGAGCTGATTTTAGTGTGATTCCTGCGTCGATCCATATATATTTTTTGGGACCTGCGGTGAAAATTGTAATATTACAAACGGAATGACAAACTTATAATACCCTTTAAGCTATTGTTGAATGGTATAAAAAAGTAAAATGAGTAGAAAAATTACGCAGAATGTGGGGTTATGGTCAAATTTGAAATTCATTTTTTAAAACTTCTGTTTAATTTAACAAACATCTCAGATCGATTACGCTCAGAGAGATTACTCTCGACACTAACTTCGGTTGCTGGTGCAGCTTAAACAATGTCCGCCAGCTGCTTTAAAAATGGAAACGTATTTTTTTTCTTCCTCTAAAGACTTTCACCCTCTGAAGATGAATCAACTTCCAAGAGGTCTGCCGTACTAATGAAGAAGTACTTGTGTGAGAGGCACAACGAGAGCTGGCACTTGGCAATGAGAAGTAACTACTGACTTCCTGTAATGACAAGCATACGTTAAAATATTAGTGATCATTTTACTTAATACGGACCTTCAATTTTAAACTGCGGGGTTGTTTTATAAGTAATAACCAAAAAAAATAAATTATTTATCATAATGGTTATTTATAACCAATATATTTTTCTGGTTGACATAATGGTTATTTATAACAAAAATTATATTTTTCTCAATGTAATTGGTTACGGTAATCAATATATCATAAATGCGACGATAATGGTTAAAAATTCCCAAATGCATATAAAGACCATTTTTGCATAACCTTTTATGGCAAAGGTGCAATGTTTCCCCTACAGCCCTTGCCGGAGCGACCCCGACAAAATACAGTTTTAATACCCTCCAAAAAGAATTGGACCCCATAAAGTATATATTTTCTTGATCAGTGATGAAGTCTAAGACGTTCTAGCAATGCCCATACGTCCGTCTGTGGGAAACACTATACACTCAGGTTCCAATAAAATCACTTAAATCAAATTCGCATAAAACGATACCCTAGTTTCATATAAAAACTAATGATTCGTAGCAACATTCTGAAAAATCGCATAAATTCACATTTTAGTTAAAAAATCAAAACAAAATCGCATAAAAAAAATCAACAAAAGTATATCTATTTTACAAAATAAAATTTACTTGTTGGGTGGTTAAGCAATGTCTGTATGCATTTCATTGGTGCTTTACCAAATCGTCAGTATAGACTTCAACCACAGTTTTAAAGAGTTTCAAAACTCGTATCTTATGTAAAGAATTTTAAAAAGCATTTGAGAACTCACAAATGAAAATGATTTTCAAATATATTTCATTTTGTTGTAGTAGTATTATGACAATTTGTCAAACAGTAAAATAAGAATATATATATATTATTTACTTAAACAATAAAAACAAAATCTGTTAAAAAATTAACAAAAATAAAATAATTCATTAATTACAGAAAAAAGCAAAATGAAAATGATCCAAAAATAAGCTACATTATTAAAAAAAAGCCTAAAAACATCTAAAATTTCAAAACCTGTTCAAATTCTAAAAAAAATTTTTCATATAAAAATCGCATAAATTCGAATTCGCATAGAAAAATCCGCATAAAACGAGTCCCGAGTGTGTAGTAAATTTTTGGACGTTGAAGTTACACATTATATGAATAACTATTGTAAATATGTAACAAATTGTATTCCTTAAGCCTACATTCCATAAAAATTTCATTTATAAGCTTTTACTGCGAAGGTAACATGTTCTCTGATCTTCACCTGCCCTCCCCCTTCACCCCCTTTGCCGCCTAAATAACCTTATCAAAAATTTTTTTCTACACTTAACTACACCGAAAATTTAGTTTTTACGATTTAGGTGAGATGTCTCCCCCACGGCCTTTCTAGGAGTGACCCTGTATAGAGTTTTAAAATTGGGCACAGAAATGTCTTAAGGGACCCTCAGTCTCGTTTTCGCACCTTGATACAATATATTAATACCTAAATTGCTTTTATGCTGATGGAAAGGTGTCTCAGCCATGCTTCTCCCAACAATAAATTTTGTTCTTGCTTACTTAAAACAAATACCATAAAAATGTAAATTTTAATAAGAATAAAAATAGAGTTTTTATATACTAAATATTTGGAGGGTATTTAAGGTTCGATCCTGTCTGACTCTGTTGTATCAAAGGAGCGATATGTTGGAAAATAACAATGTTTTGTGAAGTTTTAATGCTCTGGGGAAAGAGTAATCCGATGAGGCTTCGATACTAAGTTAAGCTTCAAACAGTTGTTTAATCATAAATTTTCGAAAAAATTTGGATGTTTCCAGTGGTTTAATTTTTTTTCAAAAATTGGTCATAACATTACAGCCAGGTAGATATAATATTATTAACCTCTTTTACCCATGAGGATTTATTTTTTCCCATAGCCATTGCTTTTATGTGCTCGCAACTGAATATTCTAAAATTATTTTTATATTTATACTCTTTTGTTTACCACCTGCAGTGAAACCTATACAACATTTTTCTACATTTTAAAAAGTCACTTGCACATTTCAATTTCATTAACAGATCAAATTGAAATACGAAAGATTTTCAAACATTATTCGCATCATCAACACTTTCAGTATTCATATTTTGTGTTTGATTTAAAAGCCTTATGAATTTCTATTGAATTGAGAAACAAAAACTCACTAAGAGCCAACACATAAAGGACTCTTATGCTGGTAAAACATAGGTTCGTGTGTGAATACATATATTTGTATTTGTACCCTGCACACAGCCTGGGCCAAGTGTCCCTATGTCAACATTCATTTTATAGTAACAACTGAGGTAAGTAAACACAATGTCTACAATTTTTTGTTCCATTGGTCAATATAAAAAAAGATGTAAAACGGTTGATCCTAAATGCCATCAGTGCAACTTCCCGCTATTCAGGGGTGTCAGAATCCAAGTCGATTTTGCAAACTGATATTGATTTCATTTGGTGTTATGTCGAATTAAGTCGATTTTATTATTTTCGAATGCAAATAAAACCGGTATTCGAATTTTGGTATTTGCGCTAACAGAAAATAGAAAAAGGAAATAAATTGTATCATTGAATTTTTAAAAATATAAGAAAATTATTGCTCCAACAATTCAGAAATCAAATTTCTGTTAAAATAAAAAAAATAGTTACATATTTTCTATTATGGAAAGAGCGTACATGACAAGTACGAGAGGAATTTTTGAGAGATTACAGCAATCTCTCCGCTTGAACTGCCGGAGATAATGTAAGTCCATTTGTGTGCATTCTTAAAACTGTTTTGCAGATTCATATGTTATTACCGTTTAAATCAATAACGTAACGTAACGTATGTATCTATTGTACTAGATATAACAAAGAGCTGTTGGAAGTGATTCTAGCTATTTAGCAATTCAGCCAACTGTTGCCAAAGGGAATCTACTGTTGGTTTGTTGCGTTTCCAATATCGAGTTTTGGGTACTCTTTTTATGTTCTCTCCTATCGCCGATAAACAAATTTAATAAATAATTTATTTTTATAAATTTATCCACTTAAATTAACTTAGATTTTATTGCTGAAAAACAATAAATTAAGAAGTTGAGCTTTTACCTACTTTATTTACAATCAATAAAGAAACCGACACTATTTTTAGTTAGAACAAAAACCCAAAACATTACATGTCATGAAAAGTTGCAAGTTCAATTCCGATAAAATTTAAAAGTTGTTCCAAAAAATCCACATTTAGAAAAAAACATATGTTAGTTTTTCTGAGATCTCTCAACATCTACTGGTCCGAACCAGTTACAGTTCACAGAAAATCTAAGTTTAATAGCACTCTTTGAAACGGTGGTTCGATTCGCTCAAAGTTGTGAGCGGTTCACATACTTACCCACATACACATACCACTAACTTCCCGATTTTTTTTTTTTAATGTTGATCTTCTTAGCGGAAAGTTAAAAACATTGACAATCGCTGTGGCGTGTTTCCGGTGACACGTCAACAACCATGTCAATATAAGTTTTTTTTTTCTATAAGAACAACGTTGTCACTGTGGGGTTGTCATTGTATGAGGTGCAGTTGGGTAGTAGCGCTGGAGTCAAATTATGGCATTCAATATCGATCGAAATTTAAATACATTTTAAATTCAAGTTGCGATCGATGCTGAATGATGTAATTTGCCCTCTGGTGACACAGTCAGAAGCGAATCAGTAGATTTTCACTATCGACATTTCCTTCAGGGAACTGATTGAATTTGCTAGTATGTGTATACGTTTAACGACTTCATGTGTCGGTGTTTGTAAAAGTAAACGAGTTTATAAAGCACTTCCCTTTAAACTCATTCGTTTACTGACAATATGTGATATGTTCAGGCAATGTGTCGGACATTTCAACAGTTTTTTATTTGCAATATTTTGTGTGTTGCATTGAGTGTTTTAATCATAATGTTTGTATTGTTGAGGACATTTTTAATTGTTGCCAGTGTTTGAAAACTTCTCTTATAAATGACAACAAATATGTATTCAATGCGCATACATACATTTGATCCAGACCAATTTAATAATTGTTATTCCTTAACATATGTATATGAATGTGTTTTTGGATACATCTGACTTTAATTGATCCATACACAAGGGAAGCCATACAATAGTATCCTGTTTATAAATACATATGTGTATGTTTAGTGTATTCCGTACGTACACAATTAAACTTTCACAGCACATTGCGATGGAATAGAAATATTTTTTAATGAAATCAGCTGTCTTACATTGAACATACAATTGGTTGTATAATCTAAAGGCCGAAGCTCATAGAATCCGTCATACGTTATACATCGCCTTTTTCAGCTGACAACAGCTTTCTTGTCCCATTCAGTACTTCTTCGTCAACGCAAAGTACGAAAGTTGGCCAACGTTTGACGTACGTTGAATACTTTAACATACATCAGTAAGTTTTTCAAATTATTTTGATTAATTTTATTGTGTTTTGTGTTCAGAAAAAAATAAATCGTATATAAAAATTTTTATAAAATAAATAAATTTAAGGTAAATAAATAAAATGGATAATAAACAACTTTAATATCCGTCGACAAAGTACTCATTGTGCCAACCTTCTCCGTCGGCACGTTCATGTCCGTTAAGAAAGGTAACGCATAACGTATGACGGATTCTATGTGCCATAAGAGAAGCGTGGTATCGTTTATTTACATAGTCACAGTTCAATCGTGTTAAGGAAAGTGTCATAGGTATTAGCTTTGTGTTGCATAATTTAAATTCGAGCCTTAAGTATGTCGGTGGAAAATAAGGCCAAGTTCTTGATGTAAAAAGTAGCATTTAATTTCTAGGCAAATTTACAACTTCTAAATTTTTTTCGATATTAGAGAATTCAATCTATTAAAAATGTAAAGTTCTTTTTTTAATAATAATGTTTTCACAATGAAAACATGTGTGAATTTGTTGCTGTACTTGTTCTCTATTTTTACAACACTTAATTGACAACCTGTACAACATATATTGTGTTTGTAGGAAAAAAAGAAAAAATTTTAAATAGAAATTATTTTACACTTTGTGAATGAATATTTTAAAATTATGGAACTAATTAAACAAAGTGAAGAACTTTCTTGGAAATCAAGCAGCACTCAACTTAGCACAGATTTTGTTAAAACAAATTCGAAAAAGGTTTTAGTTGGTTTTAACAAAATCATTTTGTATGGTAAAACCAGGTTATAATAGTAGGTTTCAACGGTTAAACCAGAATTTATTTGAAACCATGTCAGTGTGAAAACACTATAAATAAATAAAAAATATTTATGAATTTTTATTAGCCGAACTTCTTATGTAAATTGTTAATTTTTTCAACGGGCTTAAGTTCGAATCTGCATGACTGCAATGATTTTTTATTATTTTATTAATAAATGAATTTGTTCAAATTCTATTTATTATTTATATTAATATTGGAATATTAAGAATATTTTCAATAATTATCAAACCAGCAGAACGGATCAGTACTGATTTCGAGGCCGCTACGCCATCTCATCAGCGTTCTTTGTTCAATGTTTCCACTTTTGCAAGTGGTGCTAGTTAGCAGGAATATCAAATATTTAACCAATGTTTTTAACGAAAATTGAATATGAGAAGTTCCCACATTCATATTTTTAAGTTATTACCTTTTTGGTTAGTTCGAAATTCCCCAACCCTGACGATTCATATTCCCAATATTCCATTTGCAGTCATGCAGATTCGAACTTAAGCCCGTTGAAAAAGTTAACAATAGAAATAAAAAATATATTTTATCTCAGTTGCAAAGCAGCTATGAGTCAGTCAACACCAAGCTTTGTTGGCAATTATTTTCTAAGTGTAGTAAGACCACTGATCGTTTACTCCCTTTCGAAAATTTTGCGTCTCAGTCGCACTAGTTAATTTCAACACCTCAGATAACAGTATAGATTTACAATTCTTCTGAGGAATTTTCAGTGGTTAACTACGTTGTTACTTCCTATGTGAAGGCATAGGTCCTGTAGTCAGTCGCAGTAACGGATAAAAAACGCTTTAATAGCAACGCCGACATATAAACTGAGTCACCCGCTGGCAGCAAATTTGCTTTGCAAAGTATTTTTTACACATATACAAATATTTTATCTTTCTACATCTTCATACTTATGTATATACATAATTACTTTCTAATTGGTAACGTATTTAATAAGACAAAAGTTGTAAGTAAAGTCACTACAGTGTGGAAATCCACTAAGAAGTTTCAAAACTGAACACTAAAATTACTAAAATGTTCTAGTAAAAAATTAATAATTATTATTTTTTTTATTTATTTAGTAGTATTTAAAATACTTTCGTGTCTCATAAGATTAGTTACATAATATTTAATTTTAAATCTAAACAAAGCCTTATGTTGAAATTATTTCTCACACATGTTATAATTATTCAATTAAATGTATTAAAATTCCCCTCATTATACCCTTCACAAAAAAGTGAAAGGGTATATGTATATAGGTTTGTCATTCCGTGTGTAATTTCTTCGATATATCAATATAGGACCCCATAAAGTATATATATATTCTGGATCCTTATGAATAGCGCTGACGATTGAGCGATGTCCGTCTGTCTGTACGTGAAATCGTGTTTCCCAAGCCCCCAGAAGAGCTAAAGAGTTCGTTCTTGGACCGTTGAATTGGAAATGAACTTAAATAGAGTGGTATTGATCCGAAGTACGGTTCCAGAGCTGGGAAGCTTACACCTATTTCTCGACGCAAAATTTATTCCAAAAATCAATTATTTTTTTGAGCCTCAATGGACTATTAAAAACTAAAAATATTAAAAAATTTTTCCAGGAATGGAAAATGAAAAATTTTTTCAGCTCATTCCGTATTTTGTAGTACATGTAGTAACTATAGTTAAAAATTTTAAGTTTTTCTTTAACAAAACCTCTTTATACATCATGAAGATGTGCATTGGCCACAAAAAAAATTTTAAATTCAAATTTTGCTTCCAGGGGTGAGAAATTTAATTTTTTTTATACGTGAATGTAATCAAACAGGCAACTGGTGTTGTTTTTTTTTTGCTAACTAAAACTGTCTTATAATTTAGGAAGAACGAAATTTGTGTCACAAATTAAAAAAAAAATCAAAATTTCAAATTTCGCTCCCAGGGTTGGGAAAATTAAAGTTTTTTTTTTGGCACATGCAATATTTTGTAACACACGTAATAACCAAAATGGTTGCAAAATTTTAGTTTTTCTTAAACAAAATTACTTTATACATCATGAAGATTTGCATTGATAACAAATTAAAAAAAAATTAAAATTTCGCTTCCAGGGTTGGGAAATTGAATTTTTTTTTTCATATAAGTAACTAAAAAGGCAATTGATGTCTTTTTTTGCCAACTTAAACTATCTTATATTTTAGGAAGAACAAAATTGGTATCAAAAATTTAAAAACAAAATCAAAATTTAGAATCCAGGGTTGAACTAGTGCAATATTTTATAGTTCATGAAGGTGACCGAAATGGTTCAAAATTGTAAATTTTTCTTACATAACACTACTTTATACCTCATGAAGAGTTACATTAGTAAAAAAACGCAAAACAAGTAAAAGTGCTATATTCGGCTGTGCCGAATCTTAAATACCCTTCACAGATGTAATTCTTCTTTCTTTCTTTCTTGCCACAACAGAAAGTAGGTTTTATTAAAAAATCAAAATGATGTTATCGGTTACTTTAATATTCAAGAAAACGTTTAAATTTTTTTGATAGGAAGCTAAATGTTTGGCTTTTCTAATACCTATGAACGTCTTTTAAAAATATTATATATATTTAATTTACAAACAAAACAAAAACTCCGTTTCATGCACCCCAAAACGTTTTAATTGTCCAACCGTAGAATCGTCTTTTAGATTTTGTTGGTTTTTAATATCAGTTTACTTCTTTCTGATATATAAGGAAGGTATAATTCATCATAAAAATCAAAAATAACAAATAAAATGGCTGCTTTCATTAAACAGAACATGTCGATTTTCCAACCCTGGAATCGAATTTTTAGTTTTTTAATACTAATTTAATTTTTTCTGATACATAAAATAGGTTTAATTGACTAAAAACACAAAATTTGGAATTTATGTATGTACTTTTATGTTCCAAAAATATTTCCATTTTCCAACCCTGGAACCGAATTTTTAGTTTTTAAAATTTTTAATACCAATTTAATTCTTAGCGAAGCATAAAATAGGTTTAAGTCACTAAAAAAACCAAAATTGGGAACTTATATGGTTATTTTTATGTGCCAAAAAATTTCAATTTTCCAACGCTGGAATCGAATTTATAATTTTTTGCTACTAGTTTAATTTTTTCTAAAATATCTAATAGGTTTAATTCACTAAAAGCACAAAATTTGGAATTTATGTCTGTACTGTTATGTACGAAAAATATTTCGATTTTCCAACTCTTTAAGCGAATTTTTATATTTTTTTTACCAATGCAATTCTTAGTGTGGTGTAACATAGATTTACTTGACAAAAAAATAAAAATTTTTAAACTTCTTGGTCACTTTCATGTACCATAATATATTGCATTTGCCCAACCCTGGAGTCGAAAATTTGATTTTTTAAGATTTTAATACCAATTTCGTTCTTCCTGAATTATAAAACAGCTTTAATTAGCAAAAAGAAACAACGTCAATTGCCTTTTTGGTTACTTTGATGCAGAATAAATATTTCAATTTCCCAACCCTGGAAACGAATTTTAAATTTTTTTATCAATGAGGCATGAAATAGTTTTATTTAAGAAAAACTTAATATTTGTAACCATTTAGGTCATTTTTATGTACCACAAAATATTGCAGTTATCCAACTCTGGAATCTAAATTTTGATTTTTTTTTTAATTTTTGATACCAATTTTGTTTTTCCTGAACTAAAAAATAGTTTTAATTAGTAAAAAAAACAACGTCAATTGCCTTTTTGGTTACTTTTATGTATAAAAAATAAATTTAAATTTCGCAACCCTGGAAGCGAAATTTAAATTTTTTAAAATTTTCTTTATCAATGCAAATCTACATGAGGTATGAAGTAGTTTTGTTTAAGAAAAACTGGAATTTTGCAACCATTTTGGTTGTTACATGTACTGCAAAATATTGCATGTACCAAAAAGAATTTAATTTTTCCAAACCTGGAAACGAAATTTTATTTTATTTTTTGTTTTTTATCAGTGCAACGCTTCTTGACGTATAAAGTAGTTTTATTTACGAAAAATTGCAAATTTTTTACCATTTTGGTAAATTTTATGTACCATAAAATATTGCACTTGTCCATCCCTGGATTCGAAATTTTATTTTTGAATTTTTGATACCAATTTTGTTCTTCCTAAATTATAAAACAGCTTTAGTTAGCAAAAAACAACATCAGTTGCCTGCTGGATTACTTTCATGTATAAAAAAAAATTAAATATCCCACCCCTGGAAGCAAAATTTGGATTTAAAAAATTTTTTTTTTTGGCCAATGGAAATCTTTATGACGAATAAAGTGGTTTTGTTAAAGAAAAACTTGAAATTTTTAACAATTTTAGTTATTACATGTGCTACAAAATACGGAATAGGCCGAAAAAAAAATTTTAGTTTCCCACCCCTGGAAAAAAATTTTTTTTTTTAGTTTTTAATAAACCATTGAGGCCCCGCAAAGCACAAAATAGATTTAATTTACAAACATTAATAAAATAATTAATTTTTGGTATAAATTTTGCGTCGAGAAATAGGTGTAAGCTTCCCAGCTCTGGAACCATACTTCGGATCTTTCTGAATAGCACTCTATTTAAGTTCATTTCCAATACAACGGTCCAAGAACGAACTCCTTAGCTCTTCTGGGGGCTTGGGAAACACGATATCACGTACAGACAGACGGACATCGCTCAATCGTCATCGCTATTCATAAGGATCCAGAATATACATATATACTTTGTGGGGTCCCATGTGTATATCGAAGAAATTACACACGGAATGACAAACCTATTTATACCCTTTCACTTTTTTGTGAAGGGTATAAAAATAAAAATTTCGCTTCCAGGTAATTGAAATTTTGTTTATACATAAGAGTAACCAAAGAGTGCAACTATTATTTATTTTTCTGAAATAAAACTATTTCATGCATTGGTAAAAAATCAAAAATATAACATTTCGTTTCTAGGGTTGGGAAATTGAAATATTTTTTCTGCATAAAAGTAACCAAAAAGGCAATTGACGTTGTTGTTTTTGCTAATTAAAACTGTTTTATAATTCAGAAATTACAAAATTGTTATTAAAATCTTAAAAAATCAAAACTTCGACTCCAGGGTTGGACAAATGATATATTTTATTGTACATGAAAGTGACCAAAAAGTTTAAAAATTTTAATATTTTTGTCAAGTAAAACTATGTTACACCACACAAACAATTGCTTGGTAAAAAAATAAAAATTCGCTTTCAGAGTTTGAAAATCGAAATATTTTTGGTACATAAAAGTACCCACATAAATTCCAAGTTTTGCGTGTTTAGTGAGTTGAACCTATTTTATATTTCAGAAAAAATTAAATTAGTATTAAAATATTAAAAATTCGGTTCCAGGGTTGGAAAATCGAAATTTTTTGGTACATGAAAGTACCGCCATAAATTCTCAATTTTGGTTGTTTTCAGTGAATTAAACATATTTTATACTTCGCTAAGAATTAAACTGGTATTTTTTTTTTAATCTTGGACCAGCACTCAGGTAATGACCCCTATATATGCAACGCATTGCGCCGGAACTGAAAACGAGGGGATAGTATTGAGAGGACAGATTAGGAAAGATGAGAAGATAGACAGTTGTTTTTGTTTTTCAACCTTTTACTTCGCCGGCTAATTGTTATTAAAAACCAAAAACATCTAAAAGACGATTCCATGGTTGGACAATTAGAACTTTTTGGGGTACATGAAACGGATTGCTACTTTTTGTTTTTACATTAAACATATTTAATATTTTTGAAAGACCGTCAGAGGTATTAGAAATAACAAAAACCAAACATTTAGCTTCGTAGCCGAAAAATTTAAACTTTTTCTTAAATATAAAAGGAAACGATAACATCATTTTGATTTTTTAATTAAACCTACATTCTGTTGTGGCAAGAAAGAAAGAAAGAAGAATTACATCTGTGAAGCCGAATATAGCACTTTTACTTGTTTTTTGCTTTGCTTGGCAGCATATTATACAGGTTCAATCCATTGTAAAATATTGACCGCTGCTATCTGAAGTTTAAAGTTTTGTGAATTTCCAAGGCAGTAGGGTTGTACTTCTCCAACATATTCTATTTGGTCACACAAGTATTGTGGTGCTTCACTTATTTTCATTATACCCTCCGAAAAAGAATATGGAGTGTATATTCACTTTGTCATTCCGTTTGTAACGCAGCGAAATATCCATCTGAGACCCCATAAAGTATATATATTCTTGATCAGTGATGAAATCTAAGACGAACTGAGCGTGTCCGTCCGTCCGTCCGTCCGTGGAAATCACGATTCAGACCAAACGGAAAAAGCTAGACTCTTAAAATTTGGTATAAATATATCCTGAAGGATAGCACAGGTTAAGTTCGAAGATGGGCTAAATCGGGCAAGAGGGAAAAAAGTTCCCCTAAGAAGAACTAAACCCACCTCTAAAAAACAACATAGTTTTTAAAGTTTTTTGTAATTTTGTTAAGCATATGATATATTTTTATATTAAAGAAGGTCCAACGCGTTAAAATAAAAAAACGCCATAAAATAAAAAAAAATTTTCGACCCCGGCTTCTTTAGTGGGCGTTATTATATGCAAAAATAGTGTACAAATTTAACAAATTGCTTTACTTTAGCCAACATTCCTTAAAAATAAAATGTTTAAGCTTAAATAACGAAGCTGAGACGTAACCTGGTACTACTCTGCCCTACCCCTTGCCCCTAAATGACCCTATAAAAAAAAATTTTTTTTAATTTTGTATATACATTATATATTAATTATATTATATAATCATCCCAAGCACTTATTTTTAGAGTTTTATGGCAAAATTTAAATGCCTCCAGCACAGCCCTTGCCAGACCGACTCCGCCAAAATACGGTTTTAATACCCTTCAAAGAGAATTGGACCCCATAAAGTAAATATGTATATTCTTGATTAGTTATGAAGTCTAAGACGGTCTAGAAATGCCCATACGTTCGTCTGTGGAAAACATGATATTTTCTATTTTTGAACCCCGCCCGCTTTAGTGAGCGTTGACGTACGATATTATATAAAGCAACTCTGTCCCACCAAATTTACTAAATGTTTGGAGGGTATTTAAGATTCGACCCGGTCGAATATAACGTTGAGTCTTGTTTTTTACTACATTGAAAAAACATTTGTCGTTATTTTAAATTGACGGTTTGTATATTCGATGTTCTTTGTTTCTTGGGTCTAATATTTTGCTGTGTCTCCTTATATTTTTCGCACCCTTTACAGCATGCTGGATGAGCAAATTTTTGGCAAACAGCACAATAGAGTTTTCCTCTCTCGTTCACTAGTACCTCTTGGAGAGAATTTCCAATTTCGTGGTTTTGACGTCACTTAACACACACATCTTCTTGGTAGGTAGCTGCAAACGTTTTTTTCATAACGCATTCAATTGCGCTATGGAAAAAACGTTGGCAGTTTCTGCATTGGGGTATTTCTGGCTTTCGTATTGCTTCCCAGATTACACATCGGTAGAGGATACCTTTAATTTTTTTCAGTTCATGAACTTTGCTATCTGCCGATATTTGAACTATGTAAATAGGTAATGCTTGAACACTATTTGAGGACCTTTTAGTTGTAAATGGGTTTACTTTAAGAAATTGTAAGTTGTCATTTTGGTGTTGCATAAGTTCACTTAAGATATGTTTAGGTTCAATGTTAGTGCTTAATCTCTGTAAAAAATCTTACCTTTCTTAGGGTGTAAAAGTTATAAACTTTGTTTTTGTTTTTTTTTTTAAATAAGCTTTAATTTTATAATAGTTGTCCATGAAATTGGCGTATAGCGCTTTTTTGCTTTTATTAAACTCTTTTACTTTGAATTCGTTTATCGTAAGCCCATCCTTAATAAATTCAATGAGATTTTTAGATTCGAAGTTAAAAAATGTTAATTGGTAGTTTATCTTCCTGTTCGTATTATATATACATGCATATATGTACATATATACATATGTATGTCTTCATTACTTTTATCCGACATCTTTTATCACTGTGTAGTACGTACTAAAAAAATTACGGTGTAGCACAAAACAATAATGTAGACATTTGATATTATTTATTCTTTGAAATAAAATAATTTCTTTAAACTTTTACAACCAATGTTAATGGAATTTATTTAACAATTCTTTAGACCTCACGAGTTTATTATTACTTATTTTTTTATATTCAAGAAAAATCCACTTAAATGGCCGATTTTTTACGATTAAGTATAAATGGTCGAACATCCGTCAATTCGAATATTTTTCTATTTTTCTAGTGATACCTTAAAAATTTATGCACCAGCACATACATATGTATGTATGTACATACTATAAATAGATATTTTATTTATGGAGCAGCGGTTAAGGATATTTTCCAGTCGATTGTCTTCCTATGAATTTCAGTGTACTTTTTTACCCAGGTAATCAGTTTTAAACTCGGGTGCAAATGAAGAGTTCATATTCTCATCAAGTTTGGCGAAGTGAATGTGTGTGTAATCGTGCTGTGGGTTGATGATTTCATGCAAAAGTTCATGTTACCGTTTGTGCGGCGAAACATACCACAAGCTCGAACATACGGAGAAATATGTTTGCACGGGGCAATGATATTGTTAGATGTTCAAACATCCTTGTGTATGTGTGTATGGTTAATGAATGAGTGCATTTAAGTACATATATAGATTTTGCTATTATAGGTTAATTTTCCTTTGAAAATATGCTTTGTGACTACTCATCCATTCAATAGATTCATCGAACTGGCAGCAAGTAGTTGATTCGCTTCAATGATTCTATTTGTAGTCCATCCATCTCGTTATAAGTAACTCACATTTGTTAACGTATCCTTGCAGACTCCTTAAAATACACATACACAGAGATGTGTATCAGCGCAAGCACACACCTCACCTAATTGAAATGTTTTGAATTGTTATGTTATGTGTATTTCGTATTTTGAATACTTGTGGGTTTAATTGTTTGTTCAAGTATGCAAATGTTGCCTCTTTGGCTAATGCTTCTTTTTTTACTATTACAACTACTACCGCTCTTGTTTCATCAATGTCATTATTGAAGTAAGGACACTGTAGAACGCTAAAACACTATAACTAAGTTCTAACTTGACTTTGATACAAACCGTTCTATTTTTTTGCCTGCGATGTCGCAAAATCACATAATGTATACGAAGCTTCACTTGGCGTTCAAAAGTTCGAAAATCTCAATCCACACATAATTTTTTACCATCGAAACCATTTATTTTCAATGGCAGCTCCAGTTATAGCAATTTTTGCATGGGAGTGCAATTTGCTATTTATATGCCTTTAAATGCTCAAACGATAAAATATTGACCTTTTAAAATCTTACCACAAATTTAATAGACTACTGTAAAGTAATTAATGTTTTAACTTGTTAAATGTGTTATTTTAAAACAATACTGATAATATATTAGTATCTTTCTAAAAATATGTGGTTATACTCGTACATACATACATATTGTCGCGTTTCTTCTCAAACCACGTAAGCGCCATTTTTCCCAAATTGACTCCTTTGGGGATTCTAGTAGAAAATAATCTTTGCCATCTGTCTACAATCTCACCTTGACGACTTTGTTAAAAAAAAGTTAGGTCCATTTCGAAAACCTCGTAAGCGCCATACAAAATGACATTTGTATTGAAAATTTAACTTTTTTTATGTTAATTGTTGGAAATGCATATTAAAGTCTTAGGCACAATTTCTTTTCTAGAGCCAGAGAAAATATAAGAAAAATTTGAAGTCAATCAGAGCATTTTTGTTGGCGCGATAGTCTCTCAAAGTTAGTAACTTTGAAAACCTCGTAAGCGCCATACAAAATAACGTTTAATTTAAAAATATATATATATATCTTTGTATTTATCGAAAGGAAGAAAAACGAACAGATTTTCTTCATATAATAGATAATGCCAGAGTGTATCCGTCCCCTTACAAGGTTCAGTATATAGAACACAGTTTTTTCAAAGACTAAAAAAATCAAGTTTTATCAATCCATAAGACCTGGAATAAAAACGGATGATCGGCAAGTAATTGACATAAAGTGTTTAATATATGTGACCTTATCCGAGAAAAGGGACCTAGCTGTTAAGTTTTTCTGTACTTCTTGTTGTCCGTATGAGTGACAATCTCAAAAACGGGGAAGACTTTTAGCTTGACAAGTTTAGTTGTTTGTTTTCCTTATTTTGCTTTGTCTAAGTAAATTTTTTATTAAAAGTGCAAAAATCTTTTTAAAAGTTATTAAAATTAAATGTTTTTGTATTCATTTTATTTATTTGTTTTTATTTGCCTACGATAACATAATGTACGACAGTTAACAAAAATTAGTAGCTACTATTGCACACTAGATGGTGTTGAGTGTACTTCTATCCCTACAAGAACAATGATGGGTTGTTATATACATCAGAAGTTTCCATCCCTTTATTAACGGCAATATGAAAAAACTGATGTAAGCATTCGTGTACGTGTGATCTTGTGTCCCTCTCACTCATGTAAACTTCGTGAACTAGTAAAACATGCAGCTGACCTGCTCACTCCGCAGTATTTTACTAATCAGTAATGATGTAAACATCGTTATAGCTGATAAATCAGTGCTGATGTAGACATAGTTAGTGCCGACAAATCAGTACAGATATGGACATCATCATAGGTGACAAATCAGTACTGATGTATACATCGTCATAGCTGAAAAATCAGTACTAATGTACAAACCACTCATCCCTGATTGGTACATCATGAATAAAAAAAAATTTTATTTGAATGTGTTTTAAATAAATATTTAATTAGAATTAACAAAGAAAAATTAAAAAACAACAAAATCAAAAAGTAATAAAACACTAACAAAGAATTATTAAAAACAATGTAAAATAATAAAATAACATAAAAAAACCAATGTATAATTAAAAAAAAATAACAAAATAAAAGTGGTGGATTTTGTCCACCGCCTTTTTTTGTACCCTCTCGAAATCTATCGAGAATTGCTGGGGAAAAACATCTGAAATTAAAAAAGTAAAAGTGCTATATTCGGCTGTGCCGAATCTTAAATACCTTTCATAGATGTAATTATTCTTTCTTTCTTTCTTGCTAAAACAGAAAGTAACTTTAATTAAAAAATAATTAAAAAAACAAAATGATATTATCAGTTACTTTTATATTTAAGACAACGTTTAAATTTTTTGGTTGGGAAGCTAAATGTTTGGCTCTTTTTACTTCTAATACCTCTGAACGTCTTTCAAAAATATTAAATATGTTTAATTTACAAACAATAAGAAAAAATCCGTGTCATGTACCCCAAAAGGTTCTAATTGTCCAAACGTAGAATAGTTTTTTAGATTTTCTTGGTTTTTAATACCAATTTATTTCTTCCTGACATATAAAGTAGGTATAATTCATCATAAGAATCAAAAATAACAAATTATGTGGTTACTTTTATGAATGAGGAAATGTCGATATTTCAACCCTGATATTGGATTTTTATTTATTATTTTAGTTTTTAGTACCAATTTAACTCTTCCCGAAGTATAAAAAAGATTTCATTCGCACACAACCAAAATAAGGAACTTATATGGCTACTTTTATGTACTATAAAATTTCGATTTTCCAACCCTAGAACCGAATTTTTAATACCAAATTAATTCTTCCTGAAGTATAAAATAGGTTTAATTCACTAAAAAAACAAAATTTGGAATTTATGTGGGTACTTTTATGTAACAGAAATATTTAGTTTTTCCAACTCTGGAGGCGAATGTTTATTTTTTTACCAATGCACTTCTTAGTGAATTTTTAATCTTTTTGGTCACTTTCATGTACCATAATATATTTTAATAATGATGTTCATGCAACTCTTAATAATGAGGTTTATTTACGAAAAACTTAAAATTTGTAACCATTTTGGTCACTTTCATGTACTACAAAATATTGCAGTTATCCAAGCCTGGAATCGAAATTTTGATTTGTTTTAATATTTTTTTACCAATTTTGTTTTTCCTGAATTAAAAAATAAATTTAATTAGTAAAAAACCGACGCTAGTTGGCTTCTTTGTTACTTTTATGTATAAAAAAAATTCAAATCCCTGGGAGCGAAATTTTAATTTTTGTCTTCTTTTTACCAATGCAAGTTTTCATTGCTTATAAAGTGGTTTTATTTGCAAAAATTTTAAAATTAACAACAATTTTTGTCACTTTCATGTTCTACAATAAATTGCATGTACCAAAAAAACTTTAAATTTTCCAGCCCTGGAATTGAAATTAAATTTTTTTTTGCTTTTTATATATGCGACTCTTCATGAGGTATAAAGTAGTTTTATTGAAGAAACATTTTAAATTATTAACCATTTTGGTTACTTTTATGTATAAAAAGTTTCAGTTTCCCACCCCTGGAAGCGAAATTTTAATTTTTAAGATTTGTTTATCAATGCAGATCTTCATGAAGTATAAAGTGATTTTATTTAAGAGAAACTCAAAATTTATAACAATTTTGGTTATTACATGTACATACTACAAAATATTGCATGTACCAAAAAAAACTTTTATTTTCCCAACCCTGGAAGCGAAATTTTATTTGTTTATTTTTTATCACTGCAATTCTTCTGGAGGTATAAAGAAGTATTATTTAAGACACATTTCAATTTTTTAACCATTTTGGCCACTTTCATGTACTACAATATATTGCACTTGTCCAACCCTGCATTCAAAATTTTGATTATTTTTTTGTCAATACAAATCTTCATGACGTATAAAGAGGTTTTGTTAAAGAAAAACTTGAAATTTTTAACAATTTTATTTACTACATGTGATACAAAATACGGAATGGGCCGAAAAAAACAATTTTATTTCCCATCCCTGGAAAAAAAATTTTAATATTTTTAGTTTTTAATAGACCACTGAGGCTTCCCAAAGCACGAAATAGGTTTAATTTACAAACATTAAAAAAAATAAATGGTCTTTGGTATAAATTTTGCGTCGAGAAATAGGTGTAAGCTTCCCAGCTCTGGAACAGTACATCGAATTTCAATACCACTCTATTTAAGTTGTTTTCCAATCCAACGATCCAAGAACGAAGTCTCTAGCTCTTCTGGGGGCTTGGAAAAACGTACAGACGGACGTTTTCTTTAATAAAGTCGTCTAGGTGAGATTGTAGACAGATGGCAAAGGCTATTTTCTACTAGAATCCCCAAAGGGATCAATTTGGGAAAAATGGCGCTTACGTGGCTTAAGAAGAAACGCGACAATCAGGTATATGATAAAAATCGTTTTCGTCGTCAAAACTTTTTCAAATCGGCAAAACATGATGTGTTACCCTACGTCGATTTCTTGCAACGATTTCATATTCCACTTTGTTTCAATAAAAAAAATACCATTTTAACATATGACGAATTTCGATAATGTCGGCTTAAATCCATTTTTAAATCGGCACTTTTTACTTGAACGAAAGACGAAGCAGCTTAACGAAAATGTAAGTAAAACTATATAAAAACAAGTAAAAGTGCTATATTCGGCTGTGCCGAATCTTAAATACCCTTCACAGATGTAATTCTTCTTTCTTTCTTTCTTGCCACAACAGAAAGTAGGTTTAATTAAAAAATCAAAATGATGTTATCGGTTACTTTTATATATAAGAAAACGTTTAAATTTTTCGGCTAGGAAGCTAAATGTTTGGCTCTTCTTATTTCTGTTACCTCTGAACGTCTTTTAAAAATATTAAATATGTTTAATTTACAAACAAAAAGAAAAAATCTGTTTCATGTACCCCAAAAAGTTCTAATTGTCCAACCGCAGAATCGTCTTTTAAATTTTTTTGGCTTTCAATTCATTCACAAAAAACCAAAATTAGGAACTTATATGGCTAAGTTTTGTGTACTAAAAAATTTCGATTATCCAACCCTGAAACCGAATTTTTAGTTTATAAAATTTTTAATACAAATTTAATTCTTAGCGAAGTATAAAATATGTTTAATATACTGAAAAAACCAAAATTGGGAATATACTTATGTCGGTACTTTCATGTACCAAAAAATTTAGATTTTCCAACCTTGTTAAAGAATTTTTAATACTAATTTAATTTTTTTTGAAATATAAATTAGGTTTAACTAACTAAAAACACAAAATTTGGAATTTATGTACCAAAAATATTTCGTTTTTCAAACTCTGGAAGCGAATTTTTATTTTCTTACCAATGCAATTCTTAGTGTGGTGTAACATAGTTTTACTTGCCAAAAAAATTAAAATTTTTAAACTTTTTAGTCACTTTCATGTACCATAAAATATTTTATTTGTCCAACGCTGGAGTCGAAGCTTTGATTTTTTAAGATTTTAATGCCAATTTTATTCTTCCTGAATTATAAAACAGTTTTAATTAGCAAAAAAAAAAACAACGTCACTTACCTTTTTGGTTACTTTTCTGCAGAAAACATATTTCAATTTCCCAACCCTGGAAGCGAAATTTAATTTTTTTTTACCAGTGCAACTCTTAATTTGTTACCATTCTGGTCACTTTCATGTACTACAAAATATTGCAATTACCCAACTCTGAAATCTAAATTTTGATTTTTGTTTTAATTTCTGATACCAATTTTGTTTTTCCTGAACTAAAAAATAGTTTTAATTAGTAAAAAACCGACGTTAAATGCCTTTTTGGTTACTTTTATGTATAAAAAAATTCAATTTCCCAGCCCTGGAGGCGAAAGTTTAATTTTTTTTACCGATGTTAGTCATTGCGCGGTATAAAGTCGGTCTATATAAGAAAAACTTAAAATTTGCAACCATTTTGGTCACTTTCATGTACTACAATATATTGCATGTACCAAAAAAAACTTTCAACTTCCCAACCCGGGAAGTGAAGTTTTAATCTTCATGAGGTATAAAGTAGGGTTATTAAAAAATATTTACAATTTTGAACCATATTGGTCACCTTCATGAACCATAAAATATTGCACTTGTCCAACCCTGGATTCGAAATTTTTATTTTTTTTTGAAATGTTTGATACCAATTTTGTTCTTCCTAAAATATAAAATAGTTTTAGTTAGCAAAAAAAACAACGTCCTTTGGCTACTGTTATGTATAAAAAAATTTTAATATCCCAACCCTGGAAGCGAAATTTTAATTTTTTAAATTTTTTATCAATGCAAATCTTCATGAGGTATAAAGTAGTTTTGTTTAAGAAAAACTCAAATTTTGCAACCATTTTGGTTATTACACGTACTACAAAATATTGCATGTACCAAAAAACCTTTCATTTTCCCAACCCTGGAAGCGAGTTTTTAATTTTTTTTATCAGTGCAACGCTTCTTGAGGTATAAAGAAATATTTTTTAAGAAAAATTTAAAATTTTTAATAATTTTGGTCACTTTAATGTACTATTAAATATTGCACTTGTCCATCCCTGGATTCGAAATATTATTTTTTAATTTTTGATACCAATTTTGTTCTTCCTAAATTATAACACAGTTTTAGTTAGCAAAAAAAAACATCAGTTGCCTGTTTGATTACTTTCACGTATAAAAAATGCAATTTCCCACCCCTGGAAGCAAAATTTGAATAAAAAAAATTTTTTTTTTGCCAATGCAAATCTTCATGACGTATAAAGTGGTTTTGTTAAAGAAAAACTTGAAATTGTTAACAATTTTAGTTACTACATGTACTACTAAATACGGAATGGGCCGAAAAAAATTTTGAATTTCCCATCCCTGGAAAAAAAATTTTTATTTTTTTAGTTTTTAATAGACCATTGAGGCTTCCCAAAGCACGAAATAGGTTTAGTTTACAAACATAAAAAATATAATTGATTTTTAGTATAAATTTTGCGTCGATTAATAGGTGTAAGCTTCCCAGCTCTGGAACCATACTTCGGATCTTTCTGAATAGCAATAGTACTGTATTTAAGTTCATTTCCTATCCAACGGTCCAAGAACGAAGTCTCTAGCTCTTCTGGAGACTTGGGAAAACCGATTTCACTTACAGAAGGACGGACAGACGGACATTGCTCAATCGTCATCGCTATTCATAAGGATCCAGAATATATTTACTTTATGGGGTCCCATACTGATATCGATGAAATTACACACGGAATGACAAACCTAGATATACCCTTTCAGTTTTTTGTGAAGGGTATAATAAAAAAAGTGGTTTTTTGTTACAAACATCTGCAGTGGAAATCATAAGAATAATATCCAGGAAGATGTCTTAATCCAGTTAATGGAAAACCATCCAGATCCAGGGGTTTTACCAAAGTACGCAGTGCACAGTAGTTCAGAATTGTTTTTCATTGGCCAAACCTCTGTAACTTTTTAAACAATAACGATTTTTTAGTAGTTCTTTTTTTAGTCAATAGATAACATCTTAAGCTTTTATCGAGTTTAGGTTTTATTAAGATCGGTACAGTAGCTGTTAAGAAATTTAAGCTTAAAGTTCAATTTTCGATCTGTTTTTCTTAATTCTTTTTTGTAACTCCGTTTCAAATCTGCCAACTAATTTTTGACCCACTACCTCTTAACCGAATTGGCTCTAATTTGGGAAACAAGTCAATATTGGACGACAATATAATATTTTGTTGTCCTTAGGGTGGCCCCTATTTTCATTGAGGTATTTTCCGTATTTTCATTTGGATGACACAAATTTTAGCTTTATGCTCAACAATACTTACATATTTCTTAGTTTTTGATCAATTTTAACAGTGTAACTTAATTTTTCTTTGATTATATATTTACTAATAGTCATGAATAGATTGTAAATGAATAAAATAACATTTAATATTAATAAATAAAATAACATTTAATATTGTATACTTTATTTCATTCAAATATTAAATGCAAATTATAATTATTATTCATTTGGCTGGAATATTTCCTGTAAATATTCTATATTCTGCTCTGTATTACTTCTGTCCTGTAGCAGTGCCTTAGCTTCGGCATGTATGTCCGAATGATTCACTTTCCATTGACTTAGAATAATGCTACAGATGAAATCTCCAATTGGTAATAAATGGTGCTTAATGACACCCTCTCCATGATAAAGAAATTTTTAAGAATAGTTGGATATACATATACATATGTATAAATATAGCAACGGTTTCCTTGGCATAATCACAAAATCAGTAATTGTTTTAAATTTCGAAATAACATCTATATAAATACCTGTTATATCAGATGTAGTTTCGGGATATAAAAGGAATCTTCTTGCGGTATTGTCAGCGTTTGTATTGCCTGATCCTTGTTTTGGTTGATCTATAATTAACCCGTGTTTGAGAAATGCATATTGAACTTGTTTCTTTTTCAATTTTCTTTTCTCTTTGTTGGTGTCATTATATCTTACTGATCCTGAAGATCCGAAGTCCAAATCATAGCTAATTTTCAGTATGTGTTCCATGAACCTTATCCTCGTATGTGGCGGTGATAATCCAAATTCAAATGCTTCAATACTATCTACTGGCTTTGTCGGTTCTTGGTTTAACTGACTTGATGTTGCTCATTCAAAGAAAAATTCTAGGAAGTTTTTTAAACGGATGTCAATCATTTGATAAAAAATTTATACCACTAATAACTTTCCTCTCTTTTTCTCTACGTTTGCTATCTGCAATTTGTATTTATGGCAGTGAATGGTTTTCAAAGTAAATTTACTAGCAATTCTGATAGAATTTTGTTTGTAAAAATTTTGAGTATTTATATTAAAATGAAAAAAGTGTTCTGCAGGCGGGTCCGGGCGGTTGCAAAAGTATATACTATATAGGCTTAAAGAAAACACTTTTGCCTTTTTTTGGATGGTTTCGATTTTTGTTCCTTTTTTGTCCTTCAAAAGTTATACACTATTAAACTTAAAATTTTACGAATATATGAGGGTTTCAAATTTATTACATAACACCCTATCTACAAATTATACAGGGTGCGCAAATACCATTTGTTAAAAACAAGAGTCCACCCAACATAACAAAACAAACCGCAGCCCATTATCAATAATAGTTTTCAAGAAATCGTAGTTATTATGACATCAAATATTAATTTTTTTTATTTCTAAATTAATTTAAATTCTTTGCATTTAGCAGCATGCCACGGCTACTACTGCGAATATTTTGACAACATTTTTCGGCTACCTTAGTTTTGATCTGTTTCCTTTCTGACGGCATAAAAATTTTAAGAATCTATGTCAAGAAAAAATATAGGTTTTGGCCTATGAAAATTGATTCTGAGACACCATTCAACGTGGATGTAGAGAGTTTATGGTCTGATTTAACCAGATTTCAATAGCCATGGACCGCCAACGCATCACACTACTGGCTGGAAGAAAGTAGGTTTTAATGCATTTATGCGTTTACAAAATGATCATTAAAAATACGTATTCCATAAATTTAATTAAGGTATGGCGCGACTGGAAGACCTGTATTAAGAAGAAAATTGCATCAAGTAAACATGAAGCAATTTCAACTGGAAACTGCTACTTGAATTGGAAGTGGAATGGATGTGCGGGTCAAATGGTTTCCAATATTATTTAAAATAATTACAAACCCCTCTTTACCCAAACGAAAACATTCAACAAATCTGTTTATATCAATGCGTACATACATCAATATGTATGTACATATGATATAGAACTGTTTTTGCATACAAATAAAATTCTAAATTTCTTCTGGTAAACTCAACGGATCTGATTTGTCTCTTAAACATCTTCTTCTTAAATTTTCAGTCTTCCCCCTTACTTTCTTCAAAAAGAATTAGAGAAACTGCAGCAGCAAAGGCCATTTTATTAATTTAAAATCTATATTTTAAATTTCAATTTAAATATTTGACAAATGTTATTCACAAAACACAAAGTGAAGAGTTGTATTATAAGATTTTGTAGTTTTCTAATTACAACAATTATATGGAAATGAAACATAAATGGAATATCAAATCGATCGAAATCTATCACACACTAGTCGATTTAGAAAAGCGATTTACTTTTTAAATCGATCGACTTCTATCACATACCTGATAAAATATGTTTAAGTTATAAACAAAAAGAAAAATTCATTTCAGTTGGTTACTTCTATGCAGCAAAAAAAAGTTCCATTGTCCAACCCTGAAACCGTTGAAGTATAAAATAGATTTAAAACACAGAAAAAACCAAAATTAGTAATCTAAAGTAACCAAACTTTTATGTATCAAAAAATATTATCAATTGTCCAACACTGGAGATCATTTTTATATCCAAAATAGAATATGGAGGGCATATTCACTTCGTCATTCCGTTTGTAACGCAGCGATATATCCATCTGAGACCCCATAAAGTATATATGTATATTCTTGATCAGTGATGAAATCTGAGACGATCTAGCAATGCCCATACATTCGTCTGTGCAAAACATGTTATAGACTAGTTTTGAGCCCCGCCCCCTTTAGTTGGCGTTGACGTACGATATTATAAGCAAAAATAGTGTAAACATTGAACAATTTTTATTCCTTAAGCCTATAAGAAGCTGAGATGTTGCCTGATCATTCAGAGGTGATGTTGCCTGATCATTCCTCGGCCCTTCCCGGAATGACTCTCTCAAAATAGAGATTTCAAATTGGATACTGAGATGTCTTAAAGAAACTCTGTCCCACTAAGTTAAACATTTTAAATTTACTTACTAAATATTTGGAGGGTATTTAAGATTCGACCCGGTCGAATATAACGTTTTTACTTGTTTTTTTATGAGTTTTAATAGAAATGATTGTCTCAATGAAGCATGAACTAGTTTTAAGAACAAACAAAAATTAGTACTCGTTTTGCTTACTTTTATGTACCAACAAAAATTTGATTGTCCAAGCTTGGAATACAATTTTTGATTTTTTTGGTTTTTAATACCAATTTGATTCTATAAAATACATATGTAGGTTTAATTCACCAACAAAAAATAAAATAAAAAAATTAGGATCTTATGTGGTTATTTTTATACATATATAAAACAAGTCGTTTTTGCGACTCAGGAATCGAATTTTTAATTTTTTTGATTTTTAATATCAATTTAATTCTTCCTAAAGTATCAAATAAACCTATTTCATCAATAAACCTATTTACTAAAAAACACAAAATTAGGAACATATATGGTATCTTTTTAATTTTTTTTGGTTTTTAATACCAATTTAATTTTTAATAAGTTTAAAAAAAAGTTTTAATTAGCAAAAAACCAACAAGAAAATATACATCAACTGCCTTTTTGGCTACTTTTGGTATCGAATTTTCGGTTATTTTGCTTATTAATACTAATGCAACTCTTAATGATATAAAATAGTTTTATTTAACAAAAAATTGATCACATGAACCAGAAATATTTCAATTGTCCAACCCTGGAATCGAATTTTGGATTTTTTTTAATTTTAATACCATTTTCTCTGTTTCATCTTTGGTTAGTTTTAATCGAAATTAAAATTTTTTAGAATTTTAATAAAAATTTAGTTACTTCCGAAGCATAAAATAGGTTTAATTAACAAAAGTACAAAAAATAATTAGTTTTGTTAGTTATTTTTCCCCCACAAATAGGTCTAAGCTTCCCAGCTCTGGAACCCACCAAATTCAATACAGCACAAAATTTTGCGAAAAAAATTACTATTATGATGATATTAGTATCTATATATCATAAAAGCAATGTAGTAAAGATTAAAAAAGTCTTGCAGAAAAATAGCTTCTCGTTAATTTGGCAACGAACATAATAAAAAATGCGATCGAAGATATTAATAAACCACCAGTGGATAAAATTTAAAAAAACGTACAAATCAACAACACACATTCCCGGTTTTTCCGAAAGAATCATTAAATCTGACATATCTGATAGCCACAATATCAATATTGCATTAAGAACCGATGATACCATTAATATGTTATTTTTAAATACAAACTCGAAAATAGATAAATTATATAATATATACATATTATATATACATATTATACATATTTTATATATTACATACATATAAAACTTCATTTTGCCGGGGTCGCTCCGGCAAGGGCCGTAGGGGAGACACTTCACATCTGCACTAAAACTCTAGAAATAAATATTTGGGATAATTATATGTAAATTTTTTTTATAGGGTCATTTAGTGGGTAAAGGAGGAGGAGGGGGCAGGGCAGAGGACTACCAGGTTACGTCTCGGCTTGGTCATTAAAGCTTAAAAATTTTATTTGCAAGGAATATAGGCTTATGTAAAACATTTTGTTAAATTTTTACACTATTTTTACATATAATAACGCCTACTAAAGGGGGCGGGGTTCAAATTTATTTTATGGCTCCAAGTTTAACGCATTGGACCTTCTTTGACATAAAAACATATAATTTGCTTAACAAAATTACAAAACATTTTAAAAGCTATTTTGTTATTTAGAGGTTGGTTAGTTCTTCTTAAGGGAACTTTTGTCCCTCTGGCCCGATTCAGCCCATTTACAAACTTGACCTGGTCGGATTCCTGGATGTGGTGTGTGGATGAATCTAAAAGGACTGCTGTATTTTTTTTGGAACGAAGGATAATAATGTAAAGTCCTTGGTGAAAGCGTAAAGTGAACTCGAAACTTCTCTTTCTTTGTTTGGCAAAAAACATGCAGGGATCTCCCTCTTATTATACCCTTCACAAAAAAGTGAAAGGGTATATATAGGTATAGTATCAGTATAGGACCCCATAATGTATATATATTCTGTATCCTTTTGAATAGCGATGACGATTGAGCGATGTCCGTCTGTTCATCCGTCTGTACGTGAAATCAGTTTTCCCAAGCCCCCTGAAGAGCTAGGGACTTCGTTCTTGGATCGTTGGATTGGAAATGAACTTAAATAGAATGATATTGAAATTCAGAAAGAAGCTTACACCTATTTCTCGATGCAAAATTTATACCAAAAATCAATTATTTTTTTTAATGTTTGTAAGTTAAACCTATTTCGTGGTTTGGGAAACCTAATGGTCTATTAAAAACTAAAAAAAAATTTCCAGGGATGGGAAATTAAAAATTTTTTTTCGGCCCATTCCGTATTTTGTATTACATGTTGTAACTAAATTCTTTTAATAATTTTAAGTTTTTCTTTAGCAATGCCTCTTTATACGTCATGAAGATTTGCATTGGCCAAAAAAAAAATTTAAATTCAAATTTTGTTTCCAGGGGTGGGAAATTGAATTTTTTTATTGAGGAAGAACAAAATTGGTATCAAAAATTAAAAAAAATCAAAATTTCGATCCAGGGTTGGACAAGTGTAATATTTTATAGTACATAAAAGTGACCAAAATGTTTAAGAGTTGTAAATTTGTCGTAAATAAAACTACTTTATACCTCATAAAGAGTTGCATTGGTAAAAAAAAAACAAAACAAAAAATAAAATTCCAGGGTTGGGAAAATGGAAGTTTTTTTTATACATGCGATATTTTGTATGCACAATAACCAAAATGGTTACAAAATTTGAATTTTTCGTAAACAAAACTACTTTGTACCTCATGAAAATTTGTATTGATAAAAAAAATTTTTGAAAATTTTAATATCGCTTTCAGGGTTGGGAAATTGATATGTTTTGTATACATAAAATTAACCAAAAAGGCAATTGACGTTGTTTTTTTTGCGAAATAAAACTATTTTATATTTTAGGAAAAACAAAATTGGTATAAAAAATTTCCAAAAAAATCAGAATTTCGAATCTAGGGCTGGACAAGTGCAATATTTTATAGTTCATGTGACCAAAGTGGTTCAAAATTTTAAATTTTTCTTAAATTACAGTACTTTCTACCTAACGAAGAATAGCATTGGTAAAAAAATTTTAATTTCGTTTCCAGGGCTGGGAAATTGAAATTTTTTATACGTAAAAGTAACCAAAAAAGCAACTAACGTCGGTTTTACACTAATTAAAACTATTTTTTAGTTCAGGAAAATCAAAATTGGTATCAAAAATTCAAAAAGAATCTAAATTTAAATTCCACAGTTGGATAACTGCAATATTTTGTAGTACATGCAGGTGACCAAAATGGCTACAAATATTAAGTTTTTCTTAAATAAAACTATTTCATGCCGCATTAAGAGTTTCATTGGTAAAAAAACAAAAACAAATAAAATTTCGTTTCTAGGGTTGGAATTGATATATCTTTTATGCATAAAAGTAACACAAAAGGCAATTAACGTTGTTGTTTTTGCTAACTATTTTATAATTCAGGAAGAACAAAATTGGCATTAAAATCTTCAAAAATCAAAAATTTCGACTCCAAGGTTGGGCAAATGAAATATTTTGTATTGTCTACATGAAAGTGACCAAAAAAGTTTAAATATTTTAATTATTTTGTCAAGTAAAACTATGTTACACCTCACTAAAAATTCCATTGGTAAAAAAATAAAAATTCGCTACCAGTACCCACATAAATTCCAAATTTTGTTTTTTTATACTTCAGGAAGAATTAATTTGGTATAAAAAATTTTGAAATTCAAAATTCGGTTCCATGGTTGGAAAATCGAGATTTTTCGGTAGATAAAAGTAACCATATAACTTCCCAATTTTGGTTTTTTCAGTGAATTAAACCTGTTTTAAGAATTAAATTGGTATTAAAAATTCTACAAATTAAAAATTCGGTTCCAGGGCTGGAAAATCTAAATTTTTTAGTACATATAAGTAGCCATATAAGTTCCTAATTTTGGTTTTTTGTGAGTGAAATCTCTTTTATTCTTGGGGAAGAGTTAAATTAGTATTAAAAACCAAAAAAAAAAAATTAAAAATCCAATTTCACGGTTGGAATATCGAAATTTTTTTATTCATAAAAGTAACCATATAATTTGCTATTTTTGATTTTTATGATGAATTATAACCTACTTTATATATCAGGAAGAAATAAATTGGTATTAAAAACCAAAAAAATCTAAAGACGATTCTACGGTTGGACAATTAGAACGGAACGGAATTTTTCTTTTTGTTTGTAAATTAAACATATTTAATATTTTTGAAAGACGTTCAAAGGTATTAGAAATAAGAAGAGCCAAACATTTAGCTTTCCAGTCAAAAAATTAAAACATTTTCTTAAATATAAAAGTAACTGATAACATCATTTTGATATTTTAATTAAACTTACTTTCTGTTTTAGCAAGAAAGAAAGAAGAATTACATCTGTGAAGGGTATTTAAGATTCGGCACAGCCTAATATAGCACTTTTACTTGTTTTTTTCAGTGTTCCAAGATAGGTTAGTTTATTTTTTAGCAACACTTCCATTAGCGGAATGGAACTAAACCGCTGTAATGTTACGGTTTGAGCCTTCAACAGCTTTCACAAGAAGTAAGACTGATTGCGATGGCACCGATAATTTCTTCTCTTCTTCATTTAGTCCTATTCCATCAGAATTTTTACCATAGTAGATGTATTGTAGGTCTAAAAAGTTCGTGCGTCACATAAAATCATGATCTTTAGCCCATATTTAGCAGGTTTTGGTGGCATGTAGATTACAAATTTGCAACGACCTCTAAATGGAACCATCTCGTCAATGCACATATAGGCGCCAGG
Organism: Linnaemya tessellans; assembly: GCA_951800035.1. Classification (NCBI taxonomy): domain Eukaryota; kingdom Metazoa; phylum Arthropoda; class Insecta; order Diptera; family Tachinidae; genus Linnaemya; species Linnaemya tessellans. The sequence continues at coordinate 93,184,429 of OX637535.1, read as the reverse complement.
GGAGTACTGAGCTTGAGAATTTAAGATGAACTTGTTAAATAAATTTGATATAGGAGCCAGGGGATCCTCTTTTAAAAGTTCTTGTCTGGTCATAAGATCATCAAACCTCAAACAGTTGACTAAACATGAAAATCTATACTTAGACATAACGCAGCGAAATATTTCACGGCCTGTGCCATCAGTAGAAAATACTGTATTGAGATCGGAGTCGTTGCATTTAAACACCGACGAATAATATAAGAGCCCTATGAATGCTCTCATTTCAATCTCATTCGTGTCCATAAGTTCTGGTCGGCAGTTATTTTTGAACTTGCTCCTATACATATTAAGCTTTTGGTTTGTACTTACTATCAAGTTTGAAAGCATAGACTGATCAAAAAATTTTGTCCAAAGACCAACATAACTTTAAAATTTTGTGAAAGTTACAATGTTTGGTAGCCTTAGAATATTATGAGCTGGAACTCTAGAATGTCTTGGACCCTCCTGATCAGACCACACAAAGCCATTTTTACATCTGTAAAAATTCTCACTTATGGAAACCCCGCTTCCAGAGAAATTTCGCCGTGAAATATATTTTGTTCTGCTTCAAAATCTGGATCATTTACAGCGTCGTCGCCGCTGAAATCTTCGCCCTCTTCATCAATTTCTTCGAGCCAATCAGTAATTTCCTGTTCGCTGCTTTTAAAGCCCCAGCTGATGTTCTTTTATGCGAAGTCATTTCCTCTGAGCTTACTACTGCAAACATATAAGTGATAATAATAGTCAGAATACTATTTTACTGTCGTGAGGTCTGAGAGACAATATGTAATTTTACGATATTACTGATGTGAGGTCTGCAAGACCATATTGAATTTCACAATAAGTGCCAAAAGAAATCGCCCTATTGGTAGATGCTCTTATTATTGCAAATGGCGGCCAATGTCAAATCTGTTTTGACATTGGTGAACTAGACGGTTGTAAAATACAAGTGAACAAGCCATGGAGCAATCCCCATCCTCAATCTCGAGGACGAAGTGGACGATTTTTCGACCAAAATCATAATGAGCGATGAGGGTCATTTCCAGCTCAGCGTGAACAAGCAAAACTATCGCTTCTGGGGCACCGAAAATCGGTATACGAGTGATGCACAAGGAGCCATTACACCCGCTCAAAGTGACTGCATGGTGCGCTGTTCACGCTGCAGGAATCTTTAGGCCCACCTTGTACATATATAGGAGTAAAACGGTAAATAAGTAGCAAATAAATATTTTATTTGATGAAATGCTTGATAATCCAGACGTTGCAAGAGGACTTGTAAGAGAAAATAAAGCCAAGGTGTCTGACTTTTGAGATATGGTCAAAGAAAAACCAAATAGCATTGGCCCACCAGTAAAAATAGCCCCAGAATGGAAATTTATAAAACTAATTGCATCCGGGTATACAAAAAAGAAATGTTCAATAAAGAATATAAGTTTTCGCCAGCCGAGGAAAGCATTTTGGAAATGCTTGGCACAAAAGAAGCGCCAGATGTCGTAGAAGGCACCCGGACATTTGGTTTAAAATACACAAAATTAGTAGATGAAACATAAATAATAATAACAAATTTCCGGATAAAAATAAAATTTGATTAATATCAGGCAAGGAAAAAAATATATGGTACATGTGGTTTTTTCTAAAAATGTCTTCGGTCTTAAAGCTAATTTATAAGTTTATATACATATATATTTTATATTTAGTAAAAATAAACAAAAAATTTAATTAAACATTTTTCAGAGTTTGTTTATTTTCATTAAATATTTTTTATAACTAATTCAAATTCGTAAAGGTACAAAAAAGCCATTTTTACATCTGTAAAAATTCTCACTTATGGAAACCCCGCTTCCAGAGAAATTTCGCCGTCAAATATATTTTGTTCTGCTTCAAAATCTGGATCATTTACAGCGTCGTCGCCGCTGAAATCTTCGCCCTCTTCATCAATTTCTTCGAGCCAATCAGTAATTTCCTGTTCGCTGCTTTTAAAGTCCCAGCTGATGTTCTTTTATGCGAAGTCATTTCCTCTGAGCTTACTACTGCAAACATATAAGTGATAATAATAGTCAGAATACTATTTTACTGTCGTGAGGTCTGAGAGACAATATGTAATTTTACGATATTACTGATGTGAGGTCTGCAAGACCATATTGAATTTCACAATAAGTGCCAAAAGAAATCGCCCTATTGGTAGATGCTCTTATTATTGCAAATGGCGGCCAATGTCAAATCTGTTTTGACATTGGTGAACTAGACGGTTGTAAAATACAAGTGAACAAGCCATGGAGCAATCCCCATCCTCAATCTCGAGGACGAAGTGGACGATTTTTCGACCAAAATCATAATGAGCGATGAGGGTCATTTCCAGCTCAGCGTGAACAAGCAAAACTATCGCTTCTGGGGCACCGAAAATCGGTATACGAGTGATGCACAAGGAGCCATTACACCCGCTCAAAGTGACTGCATGGTGCGCTGTTCACGCTGCAGGAATCTTTAGGCCCACCTTGTACATATATAGGAGTAAAACGGTAAATAAGTAGCAAATAAATATTTTATTTGATGAAATGCTTGATAATCCAGACGTTGCAAGAGGACTTGTAAGAGAAAATAAAGCCAAGGTGTCTGACTTTTGAGATATGGTCAAAGAAAAACCAAATAGCATTGGCCCACCAGTAAAAATAGCCCCAGAATGGAAATTTATAAAACTAATTGCATCCGGGTATACAAAAAAGAAATGTTCAATAAAGAATATAAGTTTTCGCCAGCCGAGGAAAGCATTTTGGAAATGCTTGGCACAAAAGAAGCGCCAGATGTCGTAGAAGGCACCCGGACATTTGGTTTAAAATACACAAAATTAGTAGATGAAACATAAATAATAATAACAAATTTCCGGATAAAAATAAAATTTGATTAATATCAGGCAAGGAAAAAAATATATGGTACATGTGGTTTTTTCTAAAAATGTCTTCGGTCTTAAAGCTAATTTATAAGTTTATATACATATATATTTTATATTTAGTAAAAATAAACAAAAAATTTAATTAAACATTTTTCAGAGTTTGTTTATTTTCATTAAATATTTTTTATAACTAATTCAAATTCGTAAAGGTACAAAAAAGCCATTTTTACATCTGTAAAAATTCTCACTTATGGAAACCCCGCTTCCAGAGAAATTTCGCCGTCAAATATATTTTGTTCTGCTTCAAAATCTGGATCATTTACAGCGTCGTCGCCGCTGAAATCTTCGCCCTCTTCATCAATTTCTTCGAGCCAATCAGTAATTTCCTGTTCGCTGCTTTTAAAGTCCCAGCTGATGTTCTTTTATGCGAAGTCATTTCCTCTGAGCTTACTACTGCAAACATATAAGTGATAATAATAGTCAGAATACTATTTTACTGTCGTGAGATCTGAGAGACAATATGTAATTTTACGATATTACTGATGTGAGGTCTGCAAGACCATATTGAATTTCACAATAATACTGACGTGGTGGTCTGCTGGCTGCTTACACTAATGTTGATGTGCGGGTATAATAGACCAGATACGGGCGTTTCATAGCACAATTGTGCTGAGATCATTCACACGTATTCTTACCCTCTTTAATTTAGTCGTCGATGAGACAGCGACGAATGAATATCAGGCGGATGCTTACGAATTTTTTAATATTTTTTTCCAGAATATTTGTCCAGCAAACAATTTCAGTCATGATGATATGCAAAAAACATTTTGTCATAAAAAATGCTTTCGATAACATACAATTCCTGTTATACAATTTTTCTCCAATAACGGACTATACTAATTCTCCTAATTTAGTAAAACACTTAGTCTTATTAATTAGTCTGTGTAAAATATCAAAAATATTTTGAATATGTTTCCCATATGAAAATAATCTTCCATGCCGACAAATAGCAAAGATTATTAAGTTTGATACATCCAACCGCGTATTTTTCTTTTTTGCGAATATTCATTGCTATGCTCCAGCAAACAAGCATTCTTTTATATATTTTTTTCTTGAATGGAAAACATAACAAATTATAGTCCTATATTTTTTAATTTTTTTCATTTGACGGTTTGCTTAGAAAAAGTTCTATTTTTAATTAATAATTTTACGTAATCAACGTTTTTTTTCAACTTAGAAAATATTGGTACTTACATATGTGTAGATATATAATGCACCATTATCTTTCAAACGCTTGGCTTTTTGTTTGGTGTGTAGCTCGCAAGCTCAACACATACACAATTTACCAATACATTGACGGTGCCCACCACTGTAATAGACCATTTACTACGCAGTGAAGCTCGTGCCTTGCCCAAGATTGCTCATTTCACACTGAGCGACGTAGAAGCATGAATAGAAAAGGTAACGAGAGCGTAGAGATCGTAACTTGGAATTTTACAAAGTTACGCACGATTGTTTTCTTTGCGAGATCTGTCAGACCACACGTCAGTTGCAGAGGGTTAATACAGGAATTTTTTAGGGTAGCTGTGATAATTTGTTCTGCAGATAAGTTAACGTTCAAACATAAGATTGAGAATTTTTTACAGACGTATAAGTCACTTACAAAAGATCAGGAGAAAAAAAATGTTTGAATTTAATTATGGATATTCAGGATATATATGGTCCGTAAGTTGTTAAATTTAGTTACTTTTAGTGTTGGTTCTCTTATTCAAGTGAGTAGAACGATTGAACCAAATATATTATTAGAAAAATTTAAAATTGATATTGCCTTTTTACAAGATACGCATTTCTCTACGAATTCAAATATATATCTTGATAGTTATCCTGAATTAAGACATAATGGGACATTAGGTGTAGCTCTTAGGAAAGGGATATGTTTTTCACAGGTAATTAATAATGGGCTTCGATTTCCAAATTCAATTGCGTCGGTTGTTATTTCCATAAACAGCAGTGTTAAAAAAATTGTTTGTGGCTTAATTTATTTTCATTCTAATTGCAATTGAAGGAATATGTGTGAGGGAATATCTTTAATTTTAGAGATGTCCAATGTTTACCATGGATTGGTTTTAGGTGGTGATTTAAATGCGAAGCACATTTCTTAGGGTGACACAATTAATAATTACAATGGCGAAGTGCTTTTAAATTGGCTTCAGAACAAATCCATTTCTGTTAGAAGAATTTGTAATTCGATTCCTTCATATCTGGGCGGTTCTTCACATTTAGATCACTTCATTGTTAGGAATCGGGCTTTAGATATTTTAAACATTTAGACTACCTACTTTTTCTGGCCACTTACCGGATGGATTAAGTATATATATTCTGGAGTATGATTTTATTTTAACGGCTCCTGGTGATTATGTCTCATATAGGAATACTAATTGTAGCAAATTTTAGGCTGATGTATGTAACACTTTATCAGATCATTTTCCTCCTAAGAGTAGACATTTATCTGTCTTAGAAATAGATTATTTTCTAGAAGAATTCTACAGTTAATTTTGTAGCACAAATTCATTCTAACAATGTCAGGGCTTTAAACGAAATATTTGCTCCTTCAGATAAATTAAGGAAGATGCTCCGAATTAAATATAACTGGCAGATGGAATTAAAGAAAATTCATAACAGGACTTTAAATGGAAGACTTCCACAGTATTTGCTAATTTCTAAACAGAGCGATTTATTAAAAGTAATTATAAAAGAACAGATTGAAAATGAACAGGCGCAGTTATGCAATAGAAAATTGAGAGATATTAGACCTGGTTCATGGGCATATAAGAAAATATTCAGAATTACAGGAAATTAGAATCGGGGTTGTGTTAAGGACATATCAGTAAATGGTAACAACATATTAGAAGTGAATAACAAAATGAATGCTTTTAAGAATCATTTTGAGAATATTTTTGTGGGCATTGCACCTAGCACAGATATATCAGAGATAACTGAATCAATAAATCAGGTAATATTACAGGTCCCGGAGCCTTTCCCATTTAATGATAATAATACAGTACTAAAAAATTTCATATATTTAAAGTTTACAGATTTAAATTTTGTATCAAATATTTATCGGGTTATTAATAACAAAAAATCTTCTGGCATAGATAAAATTTCTAATTATATATTCAGCCTTATCATGAATAAAATTTCTCATGGTATCATGAATAAAATGTGTTGGAAAAATTTTCGAATGCTTACATTTTTAACCTACGAAAAAAATTGCTTGTGAATGTGTTTTCATTCATACGATTGTGAATAGATCACATGTGAAAAATTTGTCTTTCAGGAAGGGTTGAAATATGTACGTTTTAATTAAAAAGAAAACCTTTAAAATGCATAAATTTTATTTATTTTATAAACAAAGTGGGCCAAAAGAAATCGCCCTATTGGTAGATGCTCTTATTATTGCAAATGGCGGCCAATGTCAAATCTGTTTTGGCATTGGTGAACTAGACGGTTGTAAAATACAAGTGAACAAGCCATGGAGCAATCTCCATCCTCAATCTCGAGGACGAAGTGGACGATTTTTCGACCAAAATCATAATGAGCGATGAGGGTAATTTCCAGCTCAGCGTGAACAAGCAAAACTATCGCTTCTGGGGCACCGAAAATCGGTATACGAGTGATGCACAAGGAGCCATTACACCGCTCAAAGTGACTGCATGGTGCGCTGTTCATGCTGCAGGAATCTTTAGGCCCACCTTGTACATATATAGGAGTAAAACGGTAAATAATTAGCAAATAAATATTTTATTTGATGAAATGCTTGATAATCCAGACGTTGCAAGAGGACTTGTAAGAGAAAATAAAGCCAAGGTGTCTGACTTTTGAGATATGGTCAAAGAAAAACCAAATAGCATTGGCCCACCTGTAAAAATAGCCCCAGAATGGAAATTTATAAAACTAATTGCATCCGGGTATACAAAAAAGAAATGTTCAATAAAGAATATAAGTTTTCGCCAGCCGAGGAAAGCATTTTGGAAATGCTTGGCACAAAAGAAGCGCCAGATGTCGTAGAAGGCACCCGGACATTTGGTTTAAAATACACAAAATTAGTAGATGAAACATAAATAATAATAACAAATTTCCGGATAAAAATAAAATTTGATTAATATCAGGCAAGGAAAAAAATATATGGTACATGTGGTTTTTTCTAAAAATGTCTTCGGTCTTAAAGCTAATTTATAAGTTTATATACATATATATTTTATATTTAGTAAAAATAAACAAAAAATTTAATTAAACATTTTTCAGAGTTTGTTTATTTTCATTAAATATTTTTTATAACTAATTCAAATTCGTAAAGGTACAAATTAAAATTCAAAATTTAAAGCTAATTAAATATATTCTAATAAGATATAAATTTTAATAATGCGTGTATCCTCCTCGATTTTTAATTACTTCATTTAACCGAAGTGGCATAGAGTTTATTAATTTTCGTCCCATTTTTTATTAAAGCTTATTTCATCTCCTTTAAGGAGTTATAAGTCATTCCACTTTTTATATTTCGGCACTTATAATTCCCCAGAGGTTTTCAACAGGATTTAGATCGGAACTAAGTGGTGGCCAGTCCAAAACAGCTATATTCTTTTCTTCAAAATATGCTTTGGTCCTTTTGGCTACATGTATAGGGGCGTTGTCTTGCTGAAAAGTAAAATTATTTCCATAATTTTTTTCAGCAAATTCAATGAAAACATTGTCTAGTAATTCCACATAGTTCTCTGCATTCATTTTATGAGAAATAAACCAAATTGGAGAACGTGCTCTCCAGATCTTCATTTAAAATTTGATTAATCCTTCTCTTGGTTACATTTAGTCCCAGCTCCGACTTCATTTGGGTACAACTAAAATTATTTGTGATAGCTAAGCGCTTTATTGGCCGTTTATCGCACTCAGTCAGTATTGGGCTTTCTACCAGTGCCGTATGATTTTGGATCCACCAAATAATTTTGTACGGTCGTCTTAGATCTCTTAACTCGGTTTGCTATAGACCTTATTGGGTGCCCATTTTCTCTCAACAATTCAATCTGCGTACCTTCTACTAACGAAGGTTGGGTTCCACGGAGCATTTCTACCTAAAATTCAATACCGTTCACCCAAAGAAAAATTATTTAACTGTTTATAGTAATATTCTTTTATACTTAAGCCTAGTACTCTGTTTGAATTTGTGGAATATGTTGCGCAACATGACTTATTTCAGTTTCAGTTTTTTTCCTTTTTAATTGAAATTATGTTTTCCATTTTCAATGAGAAATTTTTTTTTCGTTCGAAATAAATAACATTCATGTTGTTTCACATGTTTTTCATAATTAAAACAGAGTACTAGTCTAGCAACATTTTTCCACAAATATTTCGATTGAATATTTTTTGTATGGGTTCTGTCAGAATTTCACATGAAATTTGAAACAGAATACTAGGCTTAACGCCAAATACTATTTTTCAAATTTTGTTTCAGTTGTAATTTATTAGATAAATCGGTTAAACATTTTACTTGTACCATATAATTATTTCATATGACAACAACGATATAAACAAGGAATATAAAAATAACGGTAAATTCATGATGTCGATATAAGAGAATATATTAGCTGTGTTCATTTACTAAAAATTTTTACAAATTTGTAACAATTGTTACTAGAAAGCGTTCATTAACCCAAAAAATTTGCAACGAGAGATCGGCGAAAGAGCGTAAAAAATTGGGATACAGAAAAATTATTGCAAGTTTTTACAAGTAAAATTTTTACTAAAACAATATTTCTAAATTAAGTTGAAAATAAAAATATTTTGGAAAATTTATGAAATTGTAAACTTTTAAAACAATAAAAAGTATTAAAAAGATAACAAATTTATTTTTGTGTAACTTAGGAACTACAGAAGCAAAATAAGATGTCTAATGGAATTGAACTAAGCTAAGATACTGTGTTATCTGGTACATCAGTGGCAAAGGATGTTCCGGCATTTTTAGTGTTGTAGATATTATGAGTACCTAGCTACTCGGTAATTTACACTAAGCAGGCAAATAATTCAATTAGTTCAGATATATATTTGCAAATAAGTTTAAATTAACACATAATTTATTAAATTACTTTTTTACTGCTTTTGGGGTTTTAATCGTGGCAGCAACATGATATTTTATTTTGGATAAAGCTTTTTATTACAATAAAAATTTGTATTGCTTAAATTTTTTTCCTTTAAAATATGTATTTTACCCGTTTCTCGCCGGATGTTTATTATTATAGCCTATACGTTTTTGTGTTCAAATGTTTGGAAACGATTGCAAAGGCAGGGTATTGATGTTAGACAACAACTAACAAAAATTCTCCTTTTTAACTCACATTTGCTTGCGCAAACTGTTATAACGAATAAACTAATTAAAAATAAGATATTTTATTAATTCATTTTATTCAAAAGTAGCTAATTACACTTATCGTGTTTAGCGTATTTCGGCTACGCCTAGAACTAGATTAAATAAAATTGCAAACCTTTTCATTATTCTATTACAAGCCGTACTCGAAAAACGCCAGTCCCGAGAATGCTGAATATAAATGACCATAATCACATTATTTTTATAATAATATGTATATATGTATAATTTGTCCAATATATATAGGGGTAGTTATTGAGTACTCATATATACCTATATATTACAACACTACTTTAACTTGCAAATTTTAGCTAGTAAAGTGTTCATTTACTTTTTCACATTTTTGAAAGTAATTGTGGAAAATTTCTTGTTACTCTCTCGTTACTAATTTTTACTAGTAAAGTAATTGAACACACCTATTATTGTTGGGAAGAGAATTGATGCAGCATTGTAATAAATAGTATTAAAAATTAAAGTTCTTACTACTACTTAATCAAAACATGTAAAATAAATGTGTACCATATATTTTCTTCCTTGTCGTACATTAAGACACATACCCGTATTTGCTAAACATAAACAATGATAAGTAAATAAAGAGAAGCTTTAGTAACCATTTAACCCCTTATTTAAGCGGTCAGCTGACGATCTTTGAACATACAACTGCCAGCGATTGACATTGTCGTGTACTAAAGAAAAGAGGAACAGCATCCTTCTTCGTCGGTCCTGTATCACCAAATTGGCCGGCGAAGTTAATACTACAAAAAAAATCTTAAATGAAATTTATTTGTTGGTGGCCAAGCAATGTCTATATGCATTTCACTGGTGCTTTACCAATAATTATAAAATATAGACATTGCTTGACCACCAAAAATAAATTTAATTTAAAATAGTATTGTGATAACAATTGTTATATCCCCTGAGTACTGGTCCGAGTAAAAAAAGTAAGAAAAAAGATTTGTGCTGTTGTTTTTAATATATGTGAAAGCGCATAGAGAAAGGGACCTAAGGGTAAAAAAGAATCAATTTGCACTTTTTTTTGATGTGGACAACATCTGAGCATCGAATGAGACTGATTCCATGCCCCAAAAGTGTTCCCTCCCATTTTTAAATTTTTTTTGTAATTTTGTTAAGCAAATGATACATTTTTACGTCAAATGTCGGTGAAATGTCTCCCTCACAGCCCTTGCCAGAGCAACCCCGCCAAAATAGAGTTTTAATACCCTCCAGAGAGAATTGGGCCCCATAAAGTATATATATCAGTGATGAAGTCTAAAACGCTCTAGCAATGCCCATACATTCGTCAGTGGAAAACATGTTATAGTCTATTTTTGGGCCCCGCCTCCTTTAGTAGGCGTTGGCGTACGATATTATATGCAAAAATAGTGTAAATATTGAACAATTTTTATTCCTTAAGCCTATAAGAAACTGAGGTGTTCTCTGATCTTGCAGATGTGAAACGTCGCTACCATCGGCCATTCCCGGAATGACTCTCTCAAAATAGGGATTTAAAAATGGCTACAGAGATGCCATAAAGGAACTCTTTCCCACCAAGTTAAACATTGTAAATTTACTTACTAAATATTTGGAGGGTATTTAAGATTCGTCCCGGTCGAATACAACGTTTTTACTTGATTTGTTGCACACAAAAAATTTGAAGAGAGTTAAGATAGTAAATGTTATACATGGTATTCCCTAAAGCTATATTTGCCACGGCTAGCGCAAAGCGCGCATCGCATACAATTTTCGCTCTTTTTCATTTTCTTAAACAGATACTTCCAGTTCTGGTTGCTTCTGGGCATCTTCGCAATCTGGAATAGAAGTCACTAATCAATTTCTTTACTAAAGCTGCCCGAAAATCAATCGGAGTAAATTTTTTCGCAAAGCAAACATGAGTTTGCTGTATATCACGTAGTTGGGCAAGTATGTTTGCCTCTGGTCGTTATAGGGTTAATTAATTTTTTTTACACAAAAAATCGAGAAACAATGGAATTGTCAACATCAAGCTTCATTGGCAATTATTTTCTAAGTGAAGCCAGACCTCTGATCGTTTACTCACTTTTGAGAGTTTTGCATCTCACTCGCACTAGTTAATTTCAATACCTCAGATTTACAGCTTTTCTGAGGAATTTTTCGTGGTTAACTACGTTGCTACTTCCTATGTGAACGCATAGGTCGTGTACAGTCAGTCACAGTAACGGAAAAAATACGGGTTAATAACATCGCCGGCATATGGTCTAGTCACTCCGTCGGCATCTGTACACCAATACTTTGCAAATTTACCTCGTAAAGTATTCTACGAACAAATAAATAAATTTTTCGATACGAGAATTACAGAAATTCCTCCAGCTTCAAATATTCATATATATGAAAGTCACTTAAAAGCTACAGAGTTCATATTTCAAGAAAGAAAACCTTCCAACACGGCTATATTACTTGGAGATTTTAAACTGCCAAACGTTATATGGGGCAAAGAATCCGACTCAAACTTTTGTAATCCCTCAACCGGCTCCGAATCAAATTTTTTCTAGTCGACTCTCTTGCTGATCGTGGACTTTTTCAATTAAATGGTACCATGAATTCACTTGAAAGATTACTGGATTTAATATTTGTTGATCATCCAGAAAATTTCACCGTAAAACGTACGATTCGCCCATTGACACCTGAAGATCCTTACCACCCTACCTTGGAGATCAGTTTATTCCTGCAAACTCAAGTACAATCTAGACGTGTCCTAAATTATTTTAGAAAGTTTGATTTTAAGAAAGCAGTTTTTAACAAATTGAATAGTCTCTTAATAAAGGAAAATTGGTTTGAGTTTACCCCATCCACTAATTTATGTCCGCAACAGGTCGATAAAATTCTGGATAAATTTTATAAAGGATTATTTGACTGCTTTGAGAAATCCATTCCATTGACTAAATGTAATAATAATAATAATGTTCCCCCATGGAACACTACGCGTCTTGCGAAGTTAAACATTTTAAAGAATAAATATTGCAAGGCATTTAAAAAATCAGGCTCAAATTCAGATTATGTGAAATATTCAACATCAGGAGCAACTTATAAGTTACTAAATACCAAATACTACCATAATTATCTTTCCAAGGTTAAAGCAGGCTTTAAACACAATCCTAAATTGTTCTACCAGTTCGTTAACTCAAAACGCAGACTTTCTGGTTTTCCATCCTTCACGAAATTTAATGATAATAAATTTTCAAGCGACCCAGAAATTTGTGACATGTTGGCCGATTTTTTCTCTACGTCATTTTCACTAAAAAAAAAGCAACGTATTGTCCAGTTATCCATATATAATTCCTGAAGCTACACAAATTATTTCGCCAAAAGTAACATACAACTACTATTATAAATGCTATACGAAATTTGAAATGTTCCGAAAAGTATGGTCTAGATGGCGTTCCTAGCTGTATTCTTCAAAGGTTCTTATATCCTCTAATTATACCCTTGACTTTCCTACTTAATATATCACTATCGAATGGTTATTTTCTTATCTCTTATTATTCCATTGTTTAAGTCCGGAAGTAGAACTGACATCTCAAATTACAGAGGTATTGCGAAATTAAGAGATATTCCCAAGTTTTTAAAAAAAATAGTAACTGTGGAAATCACGATTCTGTCCCAACGAAAAGAGCTAGACTCTTAAAATTTGGTTTAAATGTATCTTGAAGGATATCACAGGCTAAGTTCGTAGATAGGCTGAATCGGGCAATAGGGAAAAAAGTTCCCCCAAGAAGAACTAAACCAACCTCATTTTTAAAGTTTTTTTGTAATTGTGTTAAGCAAATGATATATTTTTATATAAAAAAAGGTCCAACATGTTAAACTTGGAGCCATAAGTCCAAAAAAATAATTTTTGGACCCCTCCCCTTTAGTAGGCGTTATTCTATGCAAAAATAATGTAAAAATTTAACAAATTGTTTTACTTAAGCCTACATTTCTTAAAAATAACTTTTTTAAGCTTTAATGATGAAGCTGAGACGTAACCTGGTACTACTCTGCCCTACCCCCTCCTCTCCCTTTGCCCACTAAATGACCCTATAAAAAAATTAACATATTAAATGTTGTATATAATTATCCCAAACATTTATATTTAGTTTTATGACAAAGGTGAAATGTCTCCCCCACAGCCCTTGCCAGAGTGACTGCCAAAATACAGTTTTAATACCCTCCAACGAGAATTGGAGCCCATAAGCTATATATATTCTTGATCAGTCATGAAGCCTAAGACGGTCTAGCAATGCCTATACGTTCCTCTGTGTGAAAACATGATATTCAGGGTTGTTGTAGAATCTGATTGTTATCAGAATCAGAATTGAAATCGACACAGAATTCATTTTGGTGTCACAGAAACAGATATTTATCGTTTTTGTGTTCGAATCGGAATTGTGTCAGAACTGGGTGTCACAGAATCTGTTTTTATCGTTTTTTTTATCAGAAATAATCTGATCAGCTGACAGGTGGCAGATTTGTATATTTGTTTAGGCGGTAAATACAATTTGGCTCACAATGTAAGTAAATTTATTTATTTTTATTTATTAAACTAAAAAAGCAAAAATTTTCATTATTATTTTATCACCAATAGGGGAAAACATAGGAATCAAACACAAAATGAGATACTTTTAAAGTTTATGGAAGAGAATAAGGATATAGCAAGCGGTTACACTAAGCGCGATAAGGTGCTGGTAGAGTCGCTTTGGCAAGAGTTATCTCAATCTCTCAACAGTGCTGGACCACCGACTAAGGATGCAAATGGTTGGAAAAAGGTAAGTAATTTTTAAATTTTGTGAATAGGTTTTTTTAGACTTAAAAGATTTTTATATGGGCAGATATGGACGGAATGGAAAAGCGAAATTAAAAAGAAGCTAGCACATAATAGGTCAGAGTCTCGTGCAACTGGGGGAGGCTTGTTCAATAAATTCCAGCTCACGCCAACAGAAGAAGCTATTGTGCAAATGTGTGGAATAAATACAACAGTTGAAGGTGTCTCGGGAATATCGCTGGGCACTGTTGATTATTCTGAACTTGCCTTACATGATGACATTCCAACGAGTTCTAAAAGAATACTGAAAACGCCAACTATTTGCAGTACACCGAAAAGAGCAAGACCAGAGAGCGTAGCAGCGTTGATTGAAAAGTTTTTAGATGAAGACGGTAAAAGAAAAAATGAACTGAACGATAAAATCGATCATCTCATTTCGATTCAAAAAGAACATTCGAGCTCATTCAGACGCGTATACCGCGCTATAGAACAAAACCATGAAGCTGTGGCAAATTCCGTGAAAGAATTAAAACATGAATTTGTAAGTTTAAGTTCCCGAATTTTGAAAGTGATGCAGGAGAAAAACGAAATAAAAAAAAAGCAACTGGAACTAGAAGTATTAAAATTTAACTTGCAAAACAATAACAGTGAGAAAAACTGATTTCAAAAACAACTATTTGTGTACCTTATTTTATATAACTATTTATGCTACTTATAAGACTGATCTAAGTGCAAAAAGAACTGTGTTACATTGAATTTCTAAAATAAAAACATCAAAAAGTCTATAATTTCTTGTAATTTATTTAAATAATTTTATAAACTGTTTGCAATTTCTTCTCTTATTCTTTGCCCTTCATTTTGAAGTGACACTGTTGGCATCAATAAATCATTGTCCTCTGATAGCTCTTCGGATTCAAAACCAATTTCATCTCCTTCGTATGAAATTTTATAACTTCTGCATATGTTATGCAGGGCGCTGCAAACATTGACTATTTGTACCACTTTTTGTGGACTGTAATGCAGTGTACCCATCAAACATCGAAAACGGCTTTTCAGAACTCCTATTGTCCGCTCTACAATGTTACGAGCCGCAGCATGAGCTATATTAAATTTATGCTCTCTTGTGTTGAATGCTGCATTTCGATATGGAGTTAATAAAAAAGCCTCTATAGCATACCCGCAATCTCCTAACAATTTTGACGTTCGGTCACCATTCTGAAATTCTGTCAGAAAATGTTGACGGGCCTTGCTGATGTTCCAAACAAAAGCGTCGTGACTTGAGCCTGGATACCGTGCGTCTATTGCTCGAATTAGCATGACACTATCGCATATCTGGAAATGAAATATATATAAAACAACTATTTTCAAAAAAATTGTTATTAGTTTCTACTTACAATCATGGCATTCATACTGAAATACCCCTTTCTATTAAAAAATAAATGCTCATCCACAGCAGGTTTTATAATTTTGATGTGCGTCCCATCAATACAACCAACTATAGAAGGAATTCTATATTTGGTGAAGAAATGGTTCCTACATCTTCCTTTTTCATTGTCATCCATTGTTAGCTTCACCCACTGAGGGCACACATGCCTTTGCAGAACCTTTAGTACGTTGCTTAAGACAATTGACACCGTACTTCTGGCGAGACAAACGGAACTATCATTTCCTATTGATTTTTGATATGATCCTTCTGCCAAAAAGCGCAATGTCGCAGCTAGCTGAACAATACAGGAAATGTTTGAAGGAGGCAAATGAACTTTGACAATGTTCAACAGCATTTGAAACGCCTCTTTGTTTAAGCGGAATTGGCTAATAAATCTGTATATATTATAGTTAAAAAATCTTTGGCATTCTTGTACATACTATATGTGTACTTACGCTGTTTCCGGCAGCTCCAATGGGTTGGCGTAATCCCTTAATATCTTCCGTTTCACTTTTTCATTGCTGTTTTCCTCAATCAATATGTATAAAGCTACTGCCTCTACCATTTTATTACCGATTTTTTAATATATAAAAAACTATTTATCAAAATATGTGTGTAAATTTAGTGCAAAATGTAAACAACAGCACAACCAAAACAAAACAGCTGATTCGAATATGGGTTTTATTTATTTTCGAATCAGCGCAAAACCAAGACGATTTCATGACACCAATTCAAATCAGAATTGATTTTCAATTCTGATAATTCACAATTCTGACTTGGATTCTGCAACAACCCTGATTGTCTATTTTGTGAACCCACCCCTTTAGTGGGCGTTTACGTACGATAATATATAAATCAACTCTGTCCCACCAAGTCAAACATTTTAAATTTACTTACTAAATATTTGGAGGGTATTTAAGATTCGACCCGGTCGAATATACCGTTTTTACTTGTTTTTGTCTTGCACCAGCACTCAGGGATGACCCCTACATATGCAGTGCATTGCGCCGGAAGTGTAAAGAAGGGGATAGTATTGACGGGACAGATAGAGAAAGATGACTGCCAATTATGTTCAGTGACCAGTGCTAAGCATTCATCATTGAAAACAGGCTGGTAACAATTAACACAACCATGCACTAATCAGAAGAATTCAACACAATATTTTAAGACGCGGAGTTGAACTCAGGACCCTCCACTTCATAGTCTCGTGTTCTACTACTTCAGCCAGCAGCACCCACTATTTCAACATGGATTTAGAAAAGGTCACCCTACAGATACTAATCTTTTGGAATTTTACTCCTCAATTATAAGTTCACTCTGCTCTAGCAGACAAACTGACACCATTTATACAGACTTTAGCAAGGCATTCTGCAAAGTGAATCATGATATACATATCACTATATAACATATATCTAAATTAAATATATTTATTTATTTATTTAGTTTATGGATTAATTCCTTACAAACTATATTATTACAATAAACCAGAAATCTGGTATTAAAATTTAGTTATTTAAAAATAGTATTATATTCATTTTTATAGTATATATATCTAATGAAAAATCGATAAAATTATACATTTCATTAAAGCAACAACATAATCTTCTTAGTGGATCAGACATAGCAAAGTTGGTACGAAAAGTTCTAACAAATAATGGTTGAAATGATCGTAATGAGCGTTGTGGAATGTTAAACGTGACATTGCTCAATAAAAACTCGGAGCAGATTCTACCATTTATTAAGTTATAAGAAAAAGCTACATTGAGCATTATTCTCCGGCTTCTTAAAGTAGGCAGGTTAATTACAGCTAATCTTGTTGAATACGGCGGAAGTTGAGTTAGGTCATGGTAAATGTTTCTTAAGCAGAAAATAAGAAACTGTTTTTGAACAGACTCAATGCGATCAATATGTATTTGGTAGTAAGGATCCCAAATGATGGAACCATACTCTAGAATTGGCCTTACGAGTGATATGTACAGTTGTCTTGTTATGAAAGTATCGTTGAATTCCTTCGACCATCGTTTCACAAAAGCTAAAATGCTACGCGCTTTGTTCACAGACATCGTTATATGTTGCACAAAACTTAGTTTTGAGTCTAACAATATGCCCAAATCCATAAATGTTTCAACAGTGTCTAAGCAGTACAAATCGAACTTGTAAGCAAATACAGAACCACGAACTCTTGAAAAATTTAGATGTTTACATTTTTTTAAATTTAACTCCATTAAATTAATTTTACACCATTTGTAAAAATTATCCAGGTCATTCTGTAGAAGAAGATGATCAGCTGGCTGTTTAATACTTAAAAATATCTTAACGTCGTCAGCATACATCAATACGTTGCAGTGTTTAATTGCCTCCGGTAGATCATTTATAAAAAGTAAAAATAGAATTGGGCCAAGGTGACTACCTTGTGGCACACCAGATTTAACTTGAATACTTCTTGACACTGCATTATTAAATTTAACAGATTGCGTTCTGCATACAAGATATGACTTTATCCACGAGATGAAAATATTACTAAAACCCAATAAATCCAATTTTTTTAATAAAAGAATATGATTTACTTTGTCAAAAGCTTTACTAAAATCGGTGTATATTGCGTCAGTATGGTAGCCATTATTGAAAGCTTGGTTTACTAATGTTGTAAGCTGGAGAATATTGGTTGCAGTGGAACATCCTTTACGAAAACCATGTTGTAATGGGGATAAAATAGGATAAACTTGATGGGTTATACAATCAATCATACATTTTTCGAACAGCTTGGGTAAATCACTCAGTTTTGCAATACCTCTGTAATTGCTGATATCAGACTTGTTTCCAGACTTAAACAAGGGAATAATAAACGATTTTTTCCATATTTTAGGAAAGTAACCGCATTTTAATGATGTATTAAAAATTATGGACAAAGGCATTGCTAGAGCTGAAGCGCAGTTTTTTAGAACACAACTAGGAATCCCGTCGGGGCCGCTAATCTTGGATGACTTAGTTTTATTTAAACAATTAAAGATGTGACTGGTAGTTATTACAGGTGGCGAAATAGTAAAATTATCAACGATTTTGTATGGGTAGATAGTGTTCTTTTCATACGTAACAGTGGAGTATGTTGAAGCAAAATATTTCGCAAACATGTTGCTAACTGTAGGCTCATCACTGGACTCGGAACGTAAATATTTCATTACTTTTGGAAAGCCCGAAGCTCTTCTTTTACAGTTTACAAAGTTGAAAAACGATTTAGGGTTATGGGCAAAGTTAAGTTTGGTGACATGAAGATAGTTTTTATACATCTGTACATTTAGTAAATTATATTTCGCACGTAGAACTGAATATTTACTAAAATAAAACGAGGATCCAGTGCTTTTGTACTTCTTGTAGTATTTATTCTTTTTGTTTTTTAACGCTGAAAGTTGTCTAGAATTCCACGGTGGACCGCCATTTAAATGAGGTATATACTTAGGAATACATTCCTCCATATAGCCAAACATAATTTTATAAAAAATGTTAACCATAGTGTCTACTGAATCCCACATACTATTCGGTGTAGACAACAGCTGAAGCCAATTGGTATTACAAATTAGATTATTCAATTCATTGTAGTTACAACGATTAAAACAGAAAATCTTTTCATTTTTACTAGAATTTTTAGTTTGATTAGTATAATGTAAATTGCAACTAATTTCAATCGTTGGATGATAACGATCTTCCGGCAATACAAGAGGATCTGTACGGTTTAAAGTAAATTCAGCTGGCTCATTCACAAATACCAAATCTATTAGTTTACCCAAATAGTTCTGTATTCCATTGATTTGGTGAAGCCCCACGCCGGATAAATTATTAAAAATGTCATTTTCATTTTCATCAAGTATTACGGGTAAATAACAGTAGCATTCATTGGAGAACTCCCAGCTAATGTGAGGTAAATTAAAGTCACCAAATACAAGTATTAAATCTGCAGCATTTATTGTGGAAGACACCATTTTAATAGCATCAGTATGGTATTTGTATAGAATTGGATCAGATTGAGGTGGGATATAAGAACATGTTATGAATATGCTAATCTTGTTAACTTTAAGAACCACAGCGATAAACTCTAAATCAACAGGTAAGCTAATTCTTATTTCTTCCGCTGGAAAATGATTTGCGACGGCAATTAGTACTCCACCACCTGTAGTAGTTGTAATTCTATCGCGACGAAATATATTAAATTTATCACAAAGTATCTCTGTGTTTAAAAAGGTATTATTCAGCCAAGTTTCGGTAAATACAATAACATGATGATTGATGCAGAAACTTTGTAAGAAAAGTTTAGTGAGTTTAGTTTTTAATCCACGGACATTCTGATATAATAGGTGCAGCTGATTATCGGAACAAAATATTAGTTTTTTGGAACATCTGATTCTTTAGGAGAAATACGAGCAATATTTCTTTTCTGTTGGTATGAAGTGTGCTCATATTCTCGAACTAATGCGTGTTGAGGCCAAAAAGATTGCTCAATAACTTTATTAAAATGCTCAAACGGAATTGTAACTTTAAAAGATGTTATACTTCTTTCTTGCGCATATCTAAATTTATGGACAAAGATATCGACATTTATATTAAGTTTAGACTTAATGAAATACTCAATATCCTCAGACGTTGTATCAGCAGCAAATCGGGATATAAATATATGCTTGTTGGGAGGAATTACGTGCAATTCCCTGTGAGAAGCGGGCACAATGATATTACTATTAACCCTCCCGGCAGATAGACGTTGATTGTTGTTACAATTTGGGGCAAAAACCTGGTCAACAGCTTGCACAGGGGTTGAAATATTATCAGGAACGCATTGTGACGATACACCAGGTTTTTCAATATGCAAGTTTGTGTTTGACGAATAATCCATAACATGAGCGGCAGCTTTATCCGAAGTAACACTGATACTATTTAAAGTATTTTTCGGTGTATGCGTAGCATTATTTTCATTTTGAATATGTATTACATCTTTATTTTTATTGTTGTTGTTTTTCCTAGCCGACTTTCTACGCTTAGGAGAAGATTGGATAGGAGATTTCAAATTTTCCAATGACTTGTAGTCATCAAAAAGTTTGCCATAGTTCGAAATACTATCCGAAAGCTTGATTGCTTCATTCTGGAGCTCAACAAATTTTGTTTTAGTTCCTTCAAAGAATCTGTAAAAACGAACATCAATCTTTTTACACCCATTGCAACACCAACGTAGAGACTCGCTCTTAGATACAGCATCAGCTACAATTACTGATAGTCCACTACATATAAAATGGCATAGGTTGTGGCACAGCCAGCAGCAAATCATATTATCATAATCCGTATCAAGAGTACAAGCTTTATTTATGCAAGACATATTATGAGTATTTATTATAATAAAAAAAATCGTAGAGTAAATGTTCGCTGGGTTCAACAAAATAATATACTAGTCAACAGATGGCGACACAGAAACAAATCAGATTCACAAACCAGTTAAGGTTGATATAAAATGTATCACAGCACAGCAGAAACAGCTGATCACACAGGTGGCAAAAAAATTGTCACTTGCTAAAAACGAAGTACGTATGTATAAACGTAATGTGTATGTATGTTCGTATATTTGTGATAATATGTATGTATGGATACTTAGCACCAATGATGATGTTAAATTGATTTCTCCTTTTAATAATACCAACAGTTCAGCTTAGTAACCAATCGTATATCTCATTCAGCAACAAATCACAGGTCCAAATAAGCACAGTTCCAAATTTATTGATATAAAATTAAGCACTTTTTATAAATTTTTTACGGAGCTAAATTTATAGGATTTGCTCCTGTTTTTTTTAAATGGATGTCCACTTATCTTAAGGACAGACATCAGTGCGTGCTGTTTAGGAAATATATTCCCAAAAATATTCTTGTGCCTTCTGGAGTTCCTCAAGGTAGCCATTTGAACCCGCTACTGTTCCTTATATTCATTAATGATCTGCCATCCTGCATGCAACATTCTAATGTACGCTGATGACGTAATTTGTCTCCTTTAGTTCAAAGGGATTTGGATCATTTTTGTCACTGGTGCAATGTAAACCTAATGGAGTTAAACTTAAAAAAATTTAAATAGAGGAAGTTCGATTCCCTGCACATATAGAATTAATGGACATATAGTTGATCTGGGAGTACTGCTTGATAGTAAGCTAACGGTTAATTCACACATTTCTGAAGGAATCAACAAAACGAAGGGAGCACTTGGTTTCATTAAACGTTGTGACGATCCGTATGTCACAAGGCAATTGTACACATACTTTGTGAGACCAATTTTGGAATATTGCCCTGTGGTCTGGGACCCATAGTATTATGTTCATATAAGAAAAATTTAATCAGTTCAAAAACAATTTCTTCTATTTTGTCTCAGAAGCTTGACCGGGAATGCTAACCTTCTGTGATATTATATTCCGCTCAAGCTCCAATATTTTCGTTCAAACTATGCCAATTTCGCTCCATTTCGTCGTACGTCTGCTGAATTCAACAATTGTTTAAATTTTATTGACTTTTCACCTCATCCGGATACCATCAAAAGAAATATTATGAACTATTTGAATAGTTATTCCTACATCTACAAATTATATAAATTTTAATTCAATCTATGCATGTAGTTAATTAAGTTTATCACGAATAAGCCTGCAAGAGTTTATTTCATAGACTAAAGAAATAAGTAAAATAAAAAAGTCGTTTAAATGTTATTGCAAAAAAGCAACACATGAAGAAAAAATTTTTCTTAGTTTTTTTTATATTTTTCAAGATTTATCGGTCCGACTGCTTCCAATTCACATCAAATCTATGTTCTTAAAACGAGATCAGGCTCGATTCGGATTAGTCATTACAAGTTAAATGCGAGTCACACACAAATACATACATACAGACATAGCGACGGCTTCTGAGGAGTAGTAAAACGTGGGTTTAAGAAGTTTGGATTAGCAGCTGAAGACAATTTAAAAGCAGACAGCTATGGAAATCACAAAATTATTATGCAGCTGAATTATATGGTGTTCAGACATACGCCTTAATTGAGTTTATCGTAATTAACAGCATTATTGGACTCAATTACTCATACAAAATTTTAATTAGCTAATTGATCAATTAACGCTTAATTGTCTATAAGATTGAGCAAGGTCTAAAATGCAGCACTGTAAAAGTTTGTTTAGTGAGCACCATAATGCCTACTGAACAAACTTTATGAAATTTGAGAACTCATATGTTAACAAATTCACAGAAAAACATGACGAGTCAAGTTGAGGGTGAGTTTATAAAATAAATTTTTTTAATTAACAATTAAAACAAATGAAAAATAAACAAATAAAAACGTTATATTTGACCGGGTCGAATATTAAATACACTCCAAATATTTAGTAAGTGAATTTAAAATGTTTAACTTGATGAGACAGAGTTCCTTTATATATCGCCCACTAAAGGGGGCGGGGTTCAAAAACAGATAATATCATCACCACAGACGAACGTATGGGCATTGCTAGACCGTCTTAGACTTCATCACTAATCAAGAATATACATATATACTTTTTGTGTCCAATTCTCTTTGGAGGGTATAAAAACGGTATTTTGGCGGGGTCGCTCTGGCAAGGGCTGTGGGGGAAACATTTCACCTTTGTCATAAAACTCTAAAAATAAATGCTTGGGGCAATTATACACAAAATAAATTTTTTTATTTATTTTTTATAGGGTCATATAGGGGGTAGGGCAGAAATCGGCAGTCATAAGACTCTAAAAATTAATCCTTGGGATAATTGTATACAAAATTAATTTATTTTTTCTTTGGTAGGGTCATTTAGGTGGTGAAGGGGGAGGAGGGGGTAGGACAGAGTAGTACTAGGTTTCGGCTCAGTTTCGTCGCTTAAAAACAGCTTAAAAATTTTATTTTTCAGGAATGTAGGCTTAAGTAAAACAATTCGTTAAATTTTTATGCTATTTTTGCATATAATAACGCCCACTAAAGTGGGCGGGGTCAAACATTTTTTTTATTCAATGACTCCAAGTTTAAGGCGTTGGACCGTATTTGACATAAAAATATATCATTTGCTTAACAATATATTCAAAAAACTTTAAATATGATGTTGTTTTTTCTGGGTTGGTTTAGTTCTTCTTAAGGGAACTTTTTTCCCTCTAGCCCGAATTAGCCCATATTCGAACTTAAGGTTCTAAGGTTCAAAATATATTTATACCAAATTTCAAGAGTCTAGCTCTTTTCGTTTGGACTGAATCGTGATTTCCACAGACGGACGGACGGACATGCTCAGATCGTCTTAGATTTCATCACTGATGAAGAATATATTTATATACTTTATGGGGTCTGAGAAGGATATTTCGATGCGTTACAAACGGAATGACAAAGTGAATATACTCTCCAAATTCTTTTTTGGAGTCTATAAAAATTTATTTCGTACAACAACAGGTCCAAAGGCAAAAAGAAAGCGCATTTTATGGAACGACGCCAGTGAAGCAGGAATGTAAGCAACACCTTTTGTCAGGTGCTGTCTAACGCTAATTGAGTTAGCTATATTGAGTATGTGTGAACACTTTTCAATTAACTTATTATTGACTCAATTAAAAATGCATGTCTAAACACCATATTAGAATTTAACCATTGTCCTGTTGATTTATATATCAACACTGTTTAGGTCGATAAAACCCGTTAAGAAATACAAAAATAAACTGATCATATGTTAAGTTCATAAATAAGAGTAGTAGGGATGCCAAAAGGGAAATCCCAAATTCCGGGATTTTTCGAGACTACCAAATCCCGGATCCCGGTATTTAAAAAAAACCTTGGATTTTTATTACAAAGAAAAATAAACTAAAATAATTTATTTTAATTGTATCTGATGCACAGTATCATTTCACAACGTAGTCATTGCTTGTGATAAACTGTTTAAACAATAAAATGATGCCGCTGAAAGCTAATTCTTGTTAAATGAGATTTTACCTATCAATTGCGATTTAAGTAAATTTTTGTACAATTCACTTCAGAAAAAAAAACTGAAGAAGAAGAACTGTGTACTCATCAGCAGCACCATTTGAAGAACCCAAGTAAATATTACATTATGATAATAACTTAGAATTTATCTAATAAAAATAGAAATAAAGTTCATCTTGTTTCACCGAAGGTATTACATTTAACAATTCATTAGCATTACACGAGATCGATAAAAGTATAACTGACGATGAATTGGAAGATTATGAAGTTTCAATGGCTCGAAAATTAATTAAAGATATAAAAAAAATCTTCAAAGTCAAATATAACATCTGGGACATATAACCGATCTGGAGGCAAAAATTTTGATTAACGGCTACAAGTGTTGGAAAGAATAGACGATCTAGATTATCTGACGAAACATTGGACGATTTGATTTTTACTCGTATAAGAAGGAACTTGAAGAAACAATCAATTTTTAGTGATACTGATTTTGGCAACTTCCAAAATCGGTCTCGATTGCCATTTTTAAAGAGTAGTCATTTGAAGAAAAAAGTGTTCTTTTGGGAGTGCTCATATATTAGAGCAGGGAAAGGCAACCTATACTATTACATTTTGCGATTGTATTACTTATATACTCTCTGTTTCGCTAATAAATCCTTGGTTCTATGGTTCAAAATTTGAGTTTCAATTACTGAAAACTCCTTTTGTGATCGAACAACAAAAGAATTCCTTCAGTTAATTCCCAGTAACAAAACTTTAAATTTATAAGTGTTTTAATTTATACACACGCTTGGTTTGAGCTTTCAATATTAACTATCTTTTTATTTTTCAATTTACAAAATCTTATATTCTTATTTTCTTTTCGTGGTGAATAATAAATACATAGGTGCCGTTTAATGAGAACAATAGCACACAGTTTTTGTTGTTGCTGATCGATATTCAGGTTTTAAATTCATAAGCAAAAAAAACGCTCTTGACAACAAAATTATGTTTAACTGTTCTGCACCAAAATAATTAATATTACATTTTATTAGGGTGCTATCAAAAAATTAAATGTTAAACAAACATTAGGGATTTTAAATATCAAAATGATTAATAAGAAACAAAAATAATACAAGTAAGTATACTCTTTATTGCGATCTGAACCAACATACTCCGCCCGTTGAAAGGCCTTACTTTCAAGATAGATTAAGAGAAGGTAAAGGAGCAACTTTATGGATAGGACGACAAAATAGAGTATTTTTCGATTTGAGTTCTACTACTCGGACCCTTCCGTCGGTGCCACTTATAGCCTTTATGACACGAGCGAGTTGCCATTGTTGAGGTGGAGTATTGTCGTCATGAACAATAACCAGTTGACCTTCTATCACGTTAGGTACTGACTTTAACCATTTAGTGCGCTCCTGAAGCGATAAAAGATAATCCTTCGACCAAGTTTTCCAAAATTGTTGCTTTAAAAAGGTAATGCGCTGCCACTGGTTAAGGGAGCCTGGTTTGCTGAGGTCGAACGCTACATCAGGAAGAGCTACTAATCTAGACCCAATTAGCAAGTGACCTGGTGTGAGAGCTTCGCCATCATTGGGATCGTCTGACAGTGGTGCGATAGGCCTCGAGTTTAAAATGGCTTCGACTTCTATTACCAGTGTCTGCAATTCTTCAAATGTAAGATGAGGTTGACTGACATTTTTGAGAAGCAATGTTTTTGCTGACTTCACCGCAGCTTCCCATAAACCTCCAAAATGTGGAGCACGAGGGGGTATAAAACAAAATGTTATGCCTTTCTGCGCGGACCAAGTTTGAATATCATTGATGACGTTCTCCGTGAGTAACAAGTTTTTTAATACGGCCAACTTGTTACACGCACCAACGAAATTTGTTGCATTATCGCAATAGATTTTTTGCGGTATTCCCCTTCGACCAACAAATCTTTTGAGACACAAAAGAAAGTTGTTTGTGGAAAGGTCTGACACCAGCTCCAAATGTGTGGCTTTTGAGCTGAAACAAACAAAAACAGCAATATAAGTTTTGTAGGGTGTCTTACCACGAATACGATATGTAGTTAAGAATGGGCCACAAAAGTCGACACCTGTTACCAAAAATGGTCGATGTGCCTGGAGCCTATCCGCAGGCAAATTGCCCATTATCTGTTCCATTAATTTGGGCTTATACCGGAAGCAGTGTACACAATTGCGTACCACTTTTCGAACTAAGTCTCGAGCATTAGTAATCCAAATTTTCTGGCGAATAATTCCCAACAATATCTTTGCTCCAGCGTGTAAATTTATGCGATGAATGTGCTCTATGTACAACAATATAAAGCGATGATTTTTCGGAGCCAGTGCAGGAAACCGAGCTTCATATGGGATAGGAGCTTTAGCGAGTCTTCCACCGACGCGAAGTATATGTATATTGGTCGGATGAATTTCGATGCAATCTAAAAACGGTGTTAATTTTTGCAACGAGGGTTTCAAAATCTTTCCTTCGGAAACTAACGTGATGTCTTCTTTGAAGTGAAGGCTTTGAATGTGAGCAATTATACGCCAAAAGGTTTGGTCCAACTCATTTGAGCCAATATGTATAACATCTTCGATTTTTAAATTAGGTTTTGCTGGACATCTGTTGAATATGCGATAAATATAAGATATAATGCGAATTAATTTGTAGTATGAGGAATGTCTTTCAATTAGTTCTTCCAATAGACATGAAGTTGCTTTCGTGCACTTAAATGTTGTTGCTTTTCGTTGTTCGAGAATTTCATGCTGAATTTCTTCATCAGTACTTGGCCATGTAGAGTGATGATTTTGAAGAAAAGGAGGACCATGCAGCCATATTGTTGATGGTAACTCTCGAGCGCTACAACCACGTGACACGATATCTGCGGGATTGTTTTTTGATGAAACATGTTTCCAGTGAACATCTCTGGTGTTATCCTGGAGTTCCGATACTCGATTGGCGACGAAACAATTTAAAGTTGATGAGTGAAGCTTGAGCCACTGAAGAACAATTTTTGAATCGGTCCAAAAACAAATTGACGATACATAATTCTCCAATTTAAATTTTATCTTGTTCCACGTTCTGCTCAATAAGACTGTAGCACATAATTCAAGTCGCGGCAGAGATTGCACTTTTATTGGTGCTATTTTCGATTTAGCAATTAACAAATTTATTTTGTATTGACCTTGATCCAAAACTCGAAAGTAAATGCAGCAGCCGTATGCTCGTTGGGATGCATCGGCAAACCCATGAATTTCACCGCGAACCTCTAAATTTGTAAATACATACCGAGGGATTTCAATTGCGTCAATGAAGGGAAGGTCTTCTTGTATTTCGAGCCACAAAGATTTCAAATTGTCGCCAATGACGTCATCCCAGCCTAAATTTTGCAACCATATTTCTTGAAGTATAATTTTGCATCGTATAACAATTGGGCTCAAAATTCCGAGGAGGTCGTAGATTTTTGAAACAAGCGATAAAATCGACCTTTTCGTTGGGTTGTGAATATCTCGTAGTTCAAAGCGATAACAAAAGATGTCCTGACTTGTTTTCCAAGACATACCTAAAGTTTTTGTAACTTCGTCTTTTGAACTTTTAATGGTAACCTCATCTTCAGGGGTTGTGGTAATCTCCTTGCAGTTACTGCTCCATTTTGCCAATTCAAGTCCATGAAATTTCAAGATTTGTATCAGTTCTGACCTTTTTGTCAGCAGTGTCTCAACATCATTTGCTCCAGTGAGAATATCATCCACATAAATATCCTCTCGTAAAGTTTTAGAACCTTGAGGAAACGTTGAGCAATATTTTTCTGCAATGAAAAACAAACTACGGATTGCTAAAAATGGTGCTGATGACAAACCATATGTAACCGTATTGAGCTGAAAAACCTTTAAAGGTTCTTCTTTATTGCTTCTCCATAAAATAAGCTGATACTTGCGATCACGCTCATCAACTTCAAACTGCCGATACATTTTTGAAATATCTGCTGTGAGAGCAAATTTATTAAGACGAAACGAAAAAAGAGTTGTAATGAGGTCTTGTTGAATGGTGGGACCAACCATTAAAATATCATTCAAAGATATATTTGATGAGCTACAAGCAGATCCGTCAAAGACTACGCGAAGTTTTGTGGTTGTACTTTGAGGCCGAAGCACACAATGATGTGGAATGACAAAGTGTGTACCGACTAATGGTTGCTTGTAAAGTGACATATGACCAAGCAACAAGTATTCATCCATAAATTGGACATACATGTTTTTTAACAGCAAATCACGATCTAAACGTCTTTCGACTGATAAAAAACGCTTTCGAGCCATTTCAAATGAATTTCCAAGTAATGCAGGCGATTCTTTGAAGGGCAACCGAACTTGAATTTTTCCATTGGGCTTAACAATTATATTTTCAATGAAATGATTTTCACATGCTGTTTCTTCGTCGGTGAGTTTTGAAGGCATGCTGATAAATTCTTCAACTTCCCAAAATTTTCTTAAGGTGGAGTCAAGCGAGTCGTCGGCGGAGCTACAAGCTAAATTGCATGTAAGTGGAGCTGAAGTAGATTGGGGTGCAAAACTTCCACCTACTATCCATCCAAACACAGTGTTTTTTAACGTAGGTTTGCCATCACCTAAAGAAATTCTCCCATCGACTAATAAATTCAAAAATATTTCTGTGCTAATAAGCAAATCAATACGCTGAGGCTTATAAAATAGCGGATCGGCAAGCTGCAAAGTTTTTGTGATATCCCATTGGGAACTTTCAATGTATTCACCCGGCTGTCGAGACGAAATTGATTTTGTGACTGCGAACTGCGATGACCATTCAAATGCGTTTAAACGAGATTTTATGGTCACATTAGCGAAAGATTTAATTTTTGTTCGAACCTCGCCAATACCGGAAACTTCCTGAGTATAAGGTTGCAATTTCAAACTTAGCCTCTTAGCGGTTTCTTCCGTAATAAAATTTATTTCCGAACATGAATCAAGTAGAGCCCTGACGGGTTGAAATGCGCCACAAGAGTCTTTTATTAAAACGATTGCAGTGGGAATGAGAGCTCTTTTAAATGCTCTAGTCATAAAAGATGCTGGATTGTTTTTTACTAATTCAAATTGATTAGTTGTTGGGGAACAACTTGGCAGGGTTGTATCTAATAAGTTGTTTGCTGACGAAAGTCCATTTTCAGGATGAGTATAAATATGTAGCAAGGTATGGTGTGATGACTTACATACTCTGCATCGAGATTTTGAGGGGCATTTAGAAACTAAATGACCTTTATTGAGGCAGTTAATACACTGCCCATTGCGCTTTATGAAATGAAAGCGTTCCGAAACGAGAAGGTTTGAAAACGATAAACAATTGGTTATATTGTGGCTCGATGAACCACAATAAGAACAGTTTGAGCTTGAGTGAACGAAAGTATGCGATGAGTGACTAAAGTTGGGTTTTGGTTTTGGTTTTGCGCCTTTTGGTTTCTCAGAAACGTCAAGCTTTTTTGCATTGCTTTGCAAAAACTGGCTACGATGGCTTAAGAGCTCATAAAATGTATCCCATGAGAGCAGGGATTTAAAGTCTTGTTTCTCATCATAATTTAATTTAGAATCTTCATCTAATTTTGACAACACGATATGACTAAGTACACCGTTTAGTACTTCCATTTCTGTGCCAATCGACAACAATGACCCTCGAATTGCTGAAACGGTATCTATTATTTTTCGCAAAGATTCACTATCTCCCTTTGTCATATTAGGAATCCCAAACAATGCACTAATATGTTCTAGAAATATAAGCACTTTATTATCATACCTTTCCTTTAGTCTTTGTAGAGCCTTTGGATAGTTGTCCTCTGTTACCTGGTATGGTTCCACAACAGCTAGCGCGGGGCCGGATAAACAGTTGAGCAAATAGGTGAACTTATCAATTTTAGAAAT
This sequence comes from Linnaemya tessellans, assembly GCA_951800035.1. NCBI lineage: Eukaryota > Metazoa > Arthropoda > Insecta > Diptera > Tachinidae > Linnaemya > Linnaemya tessellans. The sequence continues at coordinate 93,154,017 of OX637535.1, read as the reverse complement.
AGTGGCATTTTCATCAACCATTTTGTTGAAACTGGTAATAAATCGTTCATATTCTGCATATTTGCCTTCGAATTTTGGTAACTTCAATGAAGGAAGGCGTGACAGTTGTGGAGTGGCTACAATAGAAGCATTCATAAAGCTGGCATCCATAGATAACGAGCTACGATGAGGTTTTAAGTATTCCAATAACTTTGCCTTAGTGGTGATGAATAAATCTTCGTGTTCACTTCGCGCAATGTCGGTAGGGGAAACGTTTTCAATTTTAGTTTGGATATGGCTCAATTGCTTAAAATAGGATTCTAAAATTTCTAAGCGGCATTCAAGAATTGTAGGATCAATTTTTTCGCCATCTTTCTCAACCTTTTTCTTTAAATTAGTGATGTTCTTTTTCATATTAGCACGCTCTTGTTTGAGCGATGATAGTTCAGAGCTACCTTGAGCTTCAATTTCGTTTTTCTCCATGTTGTATTTACGACAGGAACCAGCAACCACAGTGGATTTATTAGGACCTCAAATAATTTTACGGTTCGAAATCAACAAATAAAAAGAGCAGTAATAAAGGTTCGAAAAGTTTAATTATGCACTTTAGAACTGCAGTCCTGTCACGGTCGCCAAAATGTTTCGCTAATAAATCCTTGGTTCTATGGTTCAAAATTTGAGTTTCAATTACTGAAAACTCCTTTTGTGATCGAACAACAAAAGAATTCCTTCAGTTAATTCCCAGTAACAAAACTTTAAATTTATAAGTGTTTTAATTTATACACACGCTTGGTTTGAGCTTTCAATATTAACTATCTTTTTATTTTTCAATTTACAAAATCTTATATTCTTATTTTCTTTTCGTGGTGAATAATAAATACATAGGTGCCGTTTAATGAGAACAATAGCACACAGTTTTTGTTGTTGCTGATCGATATTCAGGTTTTAAATTCATAAGCAAAAAAAACGCTCTTGACAACAAAATTATGTTTAACTGTTCTGCACCAAAATAATTAATATTACATTTTATTAGGGTGCTATCAAAAAATTAAATGTTAAACAAACATTAGGGATTTTAAATATCAAAATGATTAATAAGAAACAAAAATAATACAAGTAAGTATACTCTTTATTGCGATCTGAACCAACACTCTCTGAGCTCTCGCCACGAATCGGTCTTCCCAATCAACTTCATCACTTCTCCCCAATTAAAACTTTAAAATCTCCAAAAGCTAACTTAATTTTTTATGGGTATTTGCAATATATTAGAAAATTAGTATCGGCATGGCATTGGAGCAAAATGATGTTTGTGGCTCTGTATGCAGTGATGGTGAGTAAAAAATAAAGTTTTGTAGGACATCTGACAAAGAGTAATGCAAATACACATGTGTATATGTTCATTGCATTATTCACCAGCAGGCATTATTTGCAAAAAGTTTGAATGTAATGAACACTATGAATTGTGGTTCAAAATGTTAACAAAACACGAGGTGATCATAAGGGAATGTCATTTATAATTATCCGCATCTCTTCATACTTTTCGCCAAAGCATTTACCTTTTCCTGTACTAGAATCAGCAATCATTTTTTTCATAAAGATTTCTCCACACTGATCGGGCTCACATTGCTTTCTGGCAACGCTGATTCTTAAAGTATGCGATAAACACAACCTGCCTGTTTGAATGCTGAAACTAGACTGATTGAAATTGTTTACAGCTCTACAATGCGTGTACACACGTACGTAACATAAGAGTAAATGAAAAGGCGCCGCGCCCTACATTTGCCTTTCCCTGTATTAGAGTATTAATATTATCGCGAGTCCATTGTACATACATACATATATATATATATATATATATATATATATATATATATATATATGTGTATATATATATGCATATATAGATATATATATATATATATATACATATATATATATATATACAATATATAATATATATATATATATATATATATATATATATATATATATATATATATATATATATATATATATATATGTACATATATATATATATATATATATATATATGTATATATGTATATATATATATATATATATATATTATATTATTATATATTATTACATATATATATATATATATATATATATATATATATATTATATATACATATATATATATATATATATATATATATATATATATATATTATACATATATTATATTTATATATATATATATATATATATATATATATATATAAATATATATATATATATATATATATATATATATATATATATATATATTAGGCTTCCAATTATTTTTCAAAGTTGAAATTTGTTTCACGCCCACCCCAGATTGGTTCGAATTGCTAAAAAAAAATTTCCCTGGAAAATCTGCAAAATACCGGATTTTTGACTTTGAGTAAAAGTCATAGATCAAACTCAGAGGAACAACTTTTGCTCACAATTTTTTTTTTGCCTCTCTAATGCCTACCGAATTAAAACAAGTAAAAGTGCTATATTCGGTTGTGCCGAATCTTAAATACCCTTCACAGATGTAATTCTTCTTTCTTTCTTGCTAAAACAGAAAGTAGGTTTTATTAAAAATAAACAAAATGATGTTATCGGTTACTTTTATATTTAAGAAAACGTTTAAATTTTTTTGGGTAGGAAGCTAAATGTTTGACTCTTCTTATTTCTAATACCTCTGAACGTCTTGCAAAAATACTAAATATGATTAATTTACAAACAAAATGAAAAAATCTGTTTCATGTACCCCAAAAAGTTCTAATTGTCCAACTGTCTTTTAGATTTTTTTGGTTTTTAATACCAATTTATTTCTTACTGATATAATTCATTATAGAAATCAAAAATAGCAAATTATATTGTTACTTTTATGAATCAGAAAATGTCGATATTCTAACCCTGATATTGAATTTTTAATTTTTTTAGTTCTCAATACCAATTTAACTCTTCCCGTATAAAATATGATTTCATTCACAAAAAACCAACATTATGAACTTATATCGGTACTTTTATGTACTAAAAAATTTCGATTTTCCAACCCTGGAACCGAATTTTTAATTTTAAAAATTTTAATACCAATTTAATTTTTAGCGAAGTATAAAAAAGGTTTAATTCAATGAAAAAACCCAAAACTGGGAACTTATATGGTTATTTATATGTACCAAAACATTTCGATTTTCCAACCCTGGGACCGAATTTTTAATGCCAATTTAATTCTTAATGAAGTATAAAATATGCCTAATTCACTGAAAAAACAAAGTTTGAAATTTATGTGGGTAATTTTATGTACCAAAAAATTTAGATTTTCCAACCCTGGAACTGAATTTTTAATATTTTAATACATACTAATTCAATTTTTCCTGATATATAAAATAGGTTTAATTCACTAAAAACAGAAAATTTGGAATGTATGTGGGTACCCTTATGTACCAAAAATATTTCGATTTTCCAACTCTGGAAGCAAATTTTTATTTTTTTACCAATGGAATTTTTAGTGAGATGAAACATAGCTTTACTTGACAAAAAAATTTAAATTTTTAAACTTTTTGGTCACTTTCATGTACAATAAAATATATCATTTGTCCAACCCTGGAGTCGAAATTTTTATTTTTTAAAAATCGAATACCAATTTTGTTCTTTCTGAATTATAAAACAGTTTTAATTAGCATAAACAACAACGTCAATTGCCTTTTTGATTACTTTTATGTAGAAAACATATATCAATTTCCCAACCCTGGAAGCGAAATTTAAATTTTTTTTGTTTTTTTACCAATGCAACTCTTAATGAGGCATGAAATAGTTTTATTTAAGAAAAAATTAATATTTGTAACCATTTTGGTCACTTTCATGTACTACAAAATATTGCAGTTATCCAACTCTGGAATCTAAATTTTGATTTTTTTTTAATTTTTGGTACCAACTTTGTTTTTCCTGAACTAACTAATAGTTTTAATTAGTAAAAAACCTACGTTAGTTGCCTTTTTGGTTACTTTTATGTATAAAAAATTTAAATTTTCCAGCCCTGGAAGGGAAATTTTATTTTTTTTTTACCAATGCTAGTCTTCATTAGGTATAAAGTCGTTTTATTTAAAAAAAAACTTAAAATTTGCAACCATTTTGGTCACTTTCATGTGCAACAATATATTGCATGTACCAAAAAAACTTTCAATTTCCCAACCCTGGAAGTGAAATTTTAATATTTTGTTTGTTTTTTTACCAATGCAACTCTTCATGAGGTATAAACTAGTGTTATTTAAGAAAAATTTACAATTTGAACCATTTTGGTCACCTTCATGAACTATAAAATATTGCACTTGTTCAACCCTGAATTCGAAATATTGATTTTTTTTTAATTTCTGATACTAATTTTGTTCTTCCTAAAATATAAAATAGTTTTAGTTAGCAAAAAAAACCTCAATTGCCTCTGGTTACTTTTATGTATAAAAAAAATTCCAATTTCCCACCCCTGGAAACGAAATTTTAATTTAAACAAATTTTTTTTTGGCCAATGGAAATCTTCATGACGTATAAAGAGGTTTTGTTTAAGACAAAACTTTACATTTTAAACAATATTAGTTACTACATGTACTACAAAATACGGTATATAATTATTAATTTCCCATCCCTAGAAAATTTTTTCTCATTTATTTAGTTTTTAATAAATGAGAAAAAATTTAAGTTTTCATTGAGGCTTCCCAAAGCACGAAATAGGTTTAATTTACAAATATTAAAAAAAAGTGATTTTTTGTATAAATTTTGCGTCGAGAAATAGGTGTAAGCTTCCCAGCTCTGGAACCATACTTCGGATACTTTCTGAATTTCAATAGCACTCTATTCAAGTTCATTTCCAATCCAACGACCCAAGAACGAAGTCTCTAGCTCTTCTGGGGGCTTGGGAAAACCTATTTCACGTACAGACGGACGGACAGACGGACGGACAGACGGACATCGCTCAATCGTCATCGCTATTCACAAGGATCCCGAATATATATACTTTATGGGGTCCCATGTGCATATCGAAGAAATTACACACGGAATGACAAACCTACATATATATGCCCTTTCACTTTTTCGTGAAGGGTATAAATATATATAAAAACGGTTGGCCTTAAATGCCATCCGCACAACTTCCCACTACTTTGAACCCTTTAAAATGGTATTACTTTAATTTTAAAACTGTTAATGGATCAGCCGATGTAGTTCTTCGATACCTAGTAAAAGAATCCAGAACACTGATTGATCACATATGCATATAAATTTGGATTGTCTTAAAAAATTCACATCTTTCGAATTTTTCGTTCGCGTATCTCACATACGCGTAAAGCGATTTTGACGCGGTTGATAACGTAGTTTTTTATTGTCAAGAAAAGCGGTTTTTTATACTATATTTCTCGAAATCTACTGTGACGAACCAGTTCAAACTCATCGTAGTTTGAAAGAAGCCTTTGTAACATGACTAGCATGGTTCGAACACTATTTGATTAGGTATATAATTTCAGAATTTACTTCAAAAACTCAATTTCATGAATTTTTTTTTCGGTTCCGAAATGGTAGCGCTCGATGTGGGTCTTTAATGTCAAGATCGGATTACTTTTTGGAGTCGATCAGAAAAACTGTTTAAAAGTTTTTCCAAAAAACAATTTTGATATTTGTATATGAACCTGGCCGAACCGGTTCCAATTTACGCGACTTGTTTGGTTGGATTCGGTTCACCCGTTAAAAAGATAAAAGCGGGTCACATACTTACTACACACACACATACATTGTGACGGCTTCTGAGGAGTACTCAGGAAAGCTTCCTATGAACTCAGAACGTCGAGATCTTGTGAAAGCTCAATTTTTTTCAGAACGGGGTAAAACCAGTAACTTCCCACTTTTTGAAAGTTTTAAATTTTCTTAGTTTTATTGACATATCATTCATTTTCAGATTAGATGCTCTTAATTGTTTGTCCAGACCTAATTTGGAATTTCATAGAGCTTAGATAATGTTAATAGAAAGATTTCGATATCATGGGTTTGACGAGAAACAGAAAAATTGTAAGTGCTATAATTGTGCAACATAGAAAATCATGCGAAAGGTTAATAATTATTAAGGACGCCGAAGTCTGTCTAATATAAAAAATGGCCTTTTTATATAAAAGTTTTAGTACTGTACACAATGAAATGCAGTATCACTTTTCTAAATATTTAACTCTTTGATTAAAATAGTTTTAATTAAAAAAAATTAGTAACCTATTTGGTGCTTGTATTTACCAAAAAAAAGTGTCTACTATCTAATCTGGCATCGTACTTTTGATATTTGTTAGAAATTTAAGTTTTAATGAAGTATAAACTAAGGTCAACTAAGAAAAACACAAAAAAAAATAATTCGTTTTGCTAGTTACTGTTTATTCCAGAATAGGTTTAAGCTTTCCAGCTCTGGAACCGTATTTTGGATATTTCTGATTTTCAAGAACACTTAATTTAGGAGCTTCGCAAAGCCGATTACACCTACAGACAGACGGACAATGTCTAGTCTGCTTTCCTCTATATAAGGTCCTAGAATATATTAATGTTAAGCAAATTACCTATTCACTCTTTTGTGAAGGGTATAAAAATTAGGTTAGCATTTGTAACATTATCTTTTACAATTAATAATATACTAAAAGCACATTTTTTGAAAATATTTAACATATTTAGATAAATTTGAAAGTTTTGAATGTAGAGCTTTTTACGGCTTAAAAGAAAAATATATATTTTCAAAGTTTTGTTCCGTGTACTCACTTAGAATTGTGGTATGCCACATTTTAAAATAAAAGACAAACTAATTATATGAAGAATGGAGAAACAAAATGGATTTATATCGAATAAAATTAGTTTGCTGTGTTTTTTACAATTTTCAAATCCTATAGTTTTGCTTGTGTAATTAATTCATTTTTAGGAGTTTATGTATACACTAACCCCGGTATTCATAAAAAAATAAAACGTATTTGAAATCTGTTTTAAGAAAATTTAGTATGAAAAAATTTGATTAAAAATACATTTCAAACTCATTTTAAATTTTATGAATACCGGGGTAAGAGATTTTGCTCTTTTGGAATTAGGTTGTGTAAGGCGTTGGCGTTTACGCCAATGGATTTTTTTGTACAAGATTAAAGAAACATACACGCAGTTTTCTTTAATCTACTACGAAATGCGACTGAGGCGTAAACGCCAACGCCTTACACAATCAGGGGGAATAAGTGATGTTTCTATTAGTGCGTTGAGCTAACCACCCAGCAAGAACTTAAAATCGAAGGCAAACTTAGATAGTACCTAATATTTCAGAAGAGTGAGCAGCACAGAAATATGTGTCTATTGTCGAGAAAATTAATTAGTTAATTAGGGTATATATAGGTTTGTCATTCCGTGTGTAATTTCTTCCATATCAATATGGGACCCCATAAAGTATATATATATTCTGGATCCTTATGAATAGCGATGACGATTGAGCGATGTCCGTCTGTACGTGAAATTTTCCCAAATCCGCAGAAGAGCTAGAGACTTCGTTCTTGGACCGTTGGATTGGAAATGAACTTAAATAGAGTGGTATTGAAATTCAGAAAGATCCGATGTACGGTTCCAGAGCTGAGAAGATTACACCTATTTCTCGATGCAAAATTTATACCAAAAATCAATTATTTGTTTTAATGTTTGTAAATTAAACCTATTTCGTGCTTTGGGAAGCCTCAATGGTCTATTAAAAACTAAAAAAATTAAAATTTTTTTCCAGGGATGGGAAATAAAATTCTTTTTTTCGGCCCATTCCGTATTTTGTAGTACATTTAGTAACTAAAATTTTTGAAAATTTCAAGTTTTTCTTTAACAAAACCTCTTTATACGTCATGAAGATTTGCATTGACCAAAAAACAAAAATCAAAATTTCGAATCCAGGGTTAGACAAGTGCAATATTTTGTAGCACATGAAAGTGGCTAAAATGGTTAAAAAATTTAAATTTCTCTTAAATAAAACTACTTTATACCTCCAGAGGACTTGCACTGATAAAAAATAAACAAATAAAATTTCGCTTCCAGGGTTGGGAAAATGAAACTTTTTTTGGCACATGCAATATTTTGTAGTACATGTAATAACCAGAATTGTTAAAAATTTTGAGTTTCTCTTAAATAAAATTACTTTATATAACTCATGAAGACTTGCATTGATAAAAAAATTTTAAAAATTAAAATTTCGGTTCCAGGGGTTACTTTTATACATAAAAGTAACCAAAATGGTTAAAAATTTAAAATGTTTCTTCAATAAAACTACTTTATACCTCATGAAGAGTCGCATTTATAAAAAAGAAAAAAAAATTAAATTTCAATTCCAGGGCTGGGAAATTGAAAGTTTTTTTGGTACATGCAATGTATGTATTGTAGAACATGAAAGTGGCAAAAATGGTTGCTAATTTTAAGATTTTTGCAAATAAAACTACTTTATAAGTAATGGAAACTAGCATTGGTATAAAAAGAAGACAAAAATTTAAATTTCGCTCCCAGGGATGGGAAATTGAAATTTTTTTATACATAAAAGTAACAAAAAAGCCAACTAACGTCGGTTTTTTACTAATTAAAACTATTTTTTAATTCAGGAAAAACAAAATTGGTATCAAATATTAAAACAAACCAAAATTTCGATTCCAGAGTTGGATAACTGCAATATTTTGTAGTACATGAAAGTGACCAAAATGGTTACAAATTTTAAGTTTTTCTTAAATAAACCTTATTATTAAGAGTTGCATGAACTTCATTATTAAAATATTTTATGGTACATGAAAGTGACCAGAAAGTTTAAAAATTCACTAAGAATTGCATTTTGTCTTTAAAATAATTATGAAGCTGACTTCAGAGCAGCATTTGAATCCGTGAAGTCTGCTGTCATCTAAGTGTTTAGAACTTAAGAAAGGAAAAGAATAAAGTCACGCTTCAGTCTTGTACCAACTGTTCGTTTGTACGTTTTTATGGGGTAAATAAATTTTTAACAGAAATCTAACTCATTTCATCTTATTCTACACCCTTTTAGAATCCACTCTTGAGCCCAAACCCGTTTTTTGCCACACTAGGTCCCTTTTCTCGGAGAAGGTGACATATATTTATCTATATATATATACATATATATAGATATATGGTTAGTTTTTATTTGCAAAGGATATTTTTAAAATTTTATAGAATATATCCGCATTTAATTCTGAAAGTTCAAACTTATTATATACATATATCTATGCACATATGTCCTCTTCGGTCCCACTGTGCATTTCAGCAATTATTGAAACATGTATGCATGTGCATTACCATGAAATTCATAAATTTTTTTCAACAAAATTCATTGAGGCATTAATGATTAAACATTTATCAGTGATTAGAGCAATGTCAACAAATTTTAGTATATTCCTGCTTGTTTTTGTGTATATAAATAATTTAAAACATAAAATTGGTTATTTAGAAGTAGAACAGAGCTTATGGAGAAAAATTATTTACTAACGATTGTTATTGCGGTTTTAAGGAAAATAGCTAAATGAATTTTATCATGTTGTTTTGTGTATTGACATGTTTTCTGTTGATATTTGGAGAACAAATCATGGCAGAATTCAGTGGCATGGGATATTATCCATACAGCTACAGTGGAATAGGAGGCTTATTTGGGAGACCAAATGTGTATCCATCGTATGGCTACTATCCTCAATATCCAATGTATGGTTCCTATCCGTGTTTTACAAGCATTTACTGCGGTGGCTACGGTGTCACTTACAATGGATATCCATATTACCAAAACGGATTCAGTAAGTTTACTGTTTCATTAATATACAGCAAGATTTACATACGAGGACTGTGGTCAGACTATTTAAAACATAATTTTTTTTATTTAGATGCTGCTTTTGCTGGCAGCAGCAGCAGTAGTGGCTTTTCAACTTATTTTGGATTCAATGGTGGCTTCTTTGGTTAACTCTTGTAAATACGTACTATTTGATACAAACGATTTCACACTATATATTGTTATTGTTTTTATGTTGAATAAAGTTACCTTTAGCCATGTTTTCATATTCCTGGATTGAATTCGAACTAATGGTTGTTGGTAGAAAATGTTACCAAGGTTTTATTTTAATCGTTTTGATGATAACGGCTAGCAAGATTCAGGAAACTTTATATACTCTTCTAGCCTAATATAGAAGTTTAATATAGTAGTTTGTATAAATAGCTAAGCCGTCTTTATCATATAGTATATTCTGATGGCCAGGAATAATAGTAAGACAATATCTAAATAGTAAATAGACACTTTTTCCGCCGTCTTGCCACTCTTTGTCTCCTTTCATTTTACCAACTAAATCTTAAAATTTTGTGATATTTTGGTACTTTTTGCACTTTTTATACATACCCTTTACAAAAAAAAGTGAAAGGGTATATCTAGATTTGTCATTCCATGTGTAATTTCTTCGATATTCACATGGGACCCCATAAAGTATATATATTCTGGATCCTTCTGAATAGCGATGTCCGTCTGTCTGTAGGTGAAATCGGGTTTCCCAAGCCCCCAGAAGAGCTAGGGACTTCCTTCTTGGACCGTTGGATTGGAAATGAACTTAAATAGAGTGGTATTGAAATTCGAACAAAAGTCCGAAGTACGGTTTAAGAGCTGGAAAGCTTACAGCTATTTCTCGACGCAAAATTAATACCAAAAACCAATTATTTTTTTGGTTGTTTGTATATTAAACCTATTTCATGTTTTAGGAAGCCTCAATGGTCTTTTAAAAACTAAAAAAAAAAAATTCCAGGGATGGGAATGTAAAAGTTTTTGTTGGCACATGCAGTATTTTGTTGTACATGTAATAACTAAAATTGTTACAAAGTTTTAGTTTTTTTTAAACAAAACTACTTTATACCTCATAAAGATTTGCATTGATAAAAAAATTTTAAAAAATTAAAATTTCGCTGCCAGGGTTGGGAAGTTACCAAAAAGACAATTAACGTTGTTTTTTTTTTTGCTAGCTAAGACTATTTTATATTTTAGGAAGAACAAAATTGGTATCAAAAATTTAAAATAAAATCAAAATTTCGAATCCAGGGTTGGACAAGTGCAATATTTCATGGTTCATGAAGGTGACCAAAATGGTTAAAAATTGTAAATTTTTCTTAAATAATACTACTTTAAACCTCATGAAGAGTTGCATTGATAAATATACAAAAAAATATCAATATAAAATGTTCGTTAAAATTCTTACTACATACAAATTTAAGCTATGGCTTGAACTACCAATAAAAAATTGGAAAAACGTTCACATGTACAAAAGTATAAAATTCAAACCAAAAAAGTTTGACTTAGGTATGATGGAACAAAAAATTCAGAAAAAGGGGGCATGAAGAAAAATAATCAAACGGTAACACGGGTATTATAACAATAACATGTTAACATCAGGTTGATACAGTTCTCGTACATGATCACTGATGATGAAAGGGTTGCGTCTTTCGAAAACAGCTGTTCTGCTCTGCTGTGTAAGTTGAATAAAACTGATGTTGACTTTCCTTTGTGCCTTGGAATATTTATCATGTCTTTCTTAGATTTAAAAATAAATTTCGAACAATTAGCCTATAGAATCTTAATTCAATTTAATATAGTAATATAAAATGTTCGTTAAAATTCTTACTACAAAAAAAAAAATCATAATTTCGACTCCAGTGACAAAAAAGTTTAAAAAATTATAATTTTTTTGTCAAGTTAAACTATGTTACACCTCACTAAGAATTGCATTGGTAAAAAAACAAAAATTCGCTTCCAGAGTTGGAAACTCGAAATATTTTTGGTTAAAAGTACCCACATAAATTCCAAATTTTGTGTTTTTGATGAATTAAACCTACTTTATACTTTAAGAAAAATTAGTTTTGAAAAATTACATTCCAGGGTTGGAAAATCAAAGTTTTTCGGTATATAAAAGTACCCGCACAAATTCCAAATTTTTTTTATTTTATACTTCAGGAAAAATTAAATTGGTATTAAAAATTCGGTTCCAGGGTTGGAACATCGAAATTCTTTGGTACATAAAAGTAACAATATGAGTTCCCAATTTTGGTTTTTTTCAGTGAATTAAACCTATTTTATTCTTCGCTAAGAATTACATTGGTCAAAATATTAAATTGGTAAAATTAAAAATCCAATTTCAGGGTTGGAATATCGACATTTTTTATTCATAAAAGTAACCATATAATTTGCTATTTTTGATTTTTATTGTGAATTATACCTACGTTACTTATCAGGAAGAAATAAATTGGTGTTAAAAACCAAAAAAATCTAAAATACTATTCAACGGTTGGACAATTAGAACTTTTTGGGGTACATGAAACGGATTTTTACTTTTTGTTTTTAAAATAAAGATATTTAATATTTTTGAAAGACGTTCAGAGGTATTCGATATAAGAAAAGCCAAACATTTAGCTTCCCAGCCGAAACATTTTAACGTTTTCTTACATATAAAAGTAACCGATAATTTTTTGCACAAACAAAATACGCTTTGCTTTTTCTTTTGTTGTATTCTTGTACTGGCGAAATTATCTAATAGTTGGGCCATTGCTATATGTATGTTTATAATGTACATATATACATTACTAGGCGTAACCACCAAAGAATTGCTTAAGCGGCAGGCTGTTCAAAAATCCTTTTATAACGAAAATCTGGTATCTACGATAATTTGGATCATTCGTCAAAATATCAAAGTACCGTTACAGAAATACAGCAAGTGAAATTTTAGCTTCAGTGCAATTTTCCTTTGAATTTCAATTTATTTATATATTTTGTAACTGTTAAGTGTCACTTAAGCTAAAATTCTTTTTTCCAAATAGTTGCTCTATTAGTCCCAAAACTTCGCGAATATTAATGAAATTATCGAAAAATAGCTTGCTAAAGAAAAAAATTATCACTTTTAAAATATTTTGCTTACAATAACTGATTTTGTACGACATCAAGAATATCCTAAAATGTGTTAACCTCCACAAACATGAAAATTCAATAAAACTATTAATATTAAATATTACTGTTCACTACAATGCATCCACTGTAAAGGCCGTGTCAGATAAAACTTTTGCTTCGCGTTGCGTTATAGTTTCACTTTGACATTTAAGATGAAATATATGTACATACCTATATGAAACATGTCACATAAAGTACTTTTAACGTAACGCGAAGCGTAAAGTTGGGCAACTCTCATCTTTTTGCGTGCTTTGACAATCAGCGGGAATCTTTTTTTTTATTTTGCCAAATTCGGACTTGAATTTTAAATAGCTGAATGTGTTTTAATAAAAGCTAAATATATATGTACAATTTATGCAATAAATATAAAAAAATATGTATAATACCAAAATTATCAGCCACTTTTTATGGAAAAGAAACACGGGTGTTGTCAAAGTTTTTATTGTGACATACACCTTTTGCTTTGCGCTTTTCTGTTAAAGTTAGAAACGTCACGCAAAGCGAAAAAGTTCTATCTGACTCGGCCTTAAGGTTCTAATTCAACTTAAAGGGAAAATAATGAAAAATATTTCTTCTATAAGGTTAGTTTTTGTCGCTTAAGCTTTTTTCATGGGTGCTTTTAAATAACAGCCGCATTAAAGTCGAAAACTTTTTAATAAGCTTTTATAAGTATGTAGTACATCTGTAAAAATACCGGTGCTTCAAAGTCTACTTTGAAGTTATTCGATTGCGTGCAGGATAGGGTGAAGGTAGGGTAGCCAACTATGTTGCCACTCTGGAGCATCGGCGCTACGGGCTGTTCTACCGTATGATTAGGTGAAGCACCAATGAAATGCATATAGATATTACGTAAACATCTACAAATAAATTTTATTTAAAATAAAATTATGACAGTATGTCAAATCGAAAATTTCATAAGAGTTTAATATAGATTTTATTTTTCATTTTGCCTTATACATATATATTTTTATTGCTATCCAATGATTTTCTTATTGTATAAAGGTATAGCAAAATAAAATAGATTCATATCGCATATAAATTATTTGTTGGGTTGGTTTTGTAAAGGCCGTGTTAGATACAACTGACACTCTAAAGGGATTTAGACATGGTCAAAATACTTGCTGTGAAGTTCGTGTACGTGGGGTTGAATATAGCTAACTCAATTTGCGTTTGACAGCAGCTGACAAAACGTGTTGTTTACATTTTCCTTGTAAAAATTTGCGGTTAAAATTTTGTGAAAATGGGACAAAGTTTGGCTTTTAAAAACAGTTCGCTTTTGTTGTACGTAATTTTTTATTTTTCATTTGTTTTAATTGTTAATTAAAAAATTTTATTTTAAAAACTCACCCTCAACTCGCCATTTTTTTTCTGTGAATTTTTTTACATATGACTTGTCTAATTTCTTAAAGTTTGTTCAATAGGCATTATGGTGCTCAATAAACAAACTTTTACAGTGCTGCGTTTTAGGCTTTGCTCATTTTTATAGACAATTAAGCGTTAATTGATCAATTAGCTAATTAAAATTTTGCATGGAGATTTGAGCCCAATAATGCTGTTAATTGCGATAAACTCAATTAAGGCGTATGTCTGAACACCATATTAGTGTCATTCAGAAAAACTTATGGCATGTTTCTACATAACAAGTGACTCAAAAATGTTAGTCAATTGAGTAAAAAAATTTGTTTTGGGTTTTTGTAACACAAATGTCAACTTTTCTTGATAACGTAAACTAGTAGTTTATTGTGATTTCTGTATTGCAATCTCAATTGTCACTAATGTCAAAAACAGGCAAGCAAAAATAATTACTTGTGTGCATAAAATATATTGGTTTAAAAATTTTCATAAAAAAAAATAAGTTCGTTTGCCAAAAAATAAAATAAAATAGAAATATATATACCAAATATAATTATGGATATAAACAATAAGAAATGGTAAGTATCCATATAAGAATACGGATATGTACATACATATGTATATAATAACAAACAAAATTCCAGTCTCAAGAAAACCAACATAAGTCAATTCCAAAAGTTGGTTGAGCTAATGGAGGAACACCCACAACTTGCTACTGGCAGTCCTACATTTGGCAGCACTAGAGTGATGGTAGACGAAACGTGGGATAACGTTGCAAAAAAAATAAACGCTTTCGGGCCTCCAGTAAGAAGTGGATCGGAATGGAAAAGGGTATTGTGTTAACATACCTTTAATTGTCTAACTATTCACTATATGTATCTATATTAGGTGTGGCACGATCAAAAGTGCAGAGTGAAAAAGAAAATTAGTGAAAACAACAAAAGTCTTCACGCAACTGGTGGCGGCTCATGTGCAATAAATAACTTGACGCAATTGGAACTGCATATTGACAGAATATGTCATCTCTCATCGGCAGCAGCACCTGCTGGTACTACTTTGGGTTTGCCTTGTGCTCCTAAATTAGTTGAAATAACACCGCCTAGACGTTGTGCTAAAATAGCTGTTGTAACACCCACCGTTTCAAAACAAGTGGATGGTAATACAAAGTCACAAATCGAGCACTCATCCGAAGTATTTAAAGAAAATGCACCTGACGTATTTCAGGAGCACTCGTATATATCACCTATAATTAATACAAGTCAATCACTACCGTTAACACTACGAAAAATAATACCAACCTCAACCCCTAAAAAACAACCACTTCCGAACAATAGAAAGAGAAAATATAACGAAAGGACATCAGAGAGAATCCAACAAAATGAAATGCAAAATAAAACGTTGGATATAATGAATAAGCATGCTGAAGCAGCTAAAATTCAAGCTGAAGCAGCTAAAATTGAGGCTGAAGCAGCAAGAGTTCATGTCGAAGTAGCTAAAGACCAGGCTAAAGCCCTAAAAGAGATTTCCGAGTCAACAAGAGAAATTAAAAAGTCATTAATTGGTTTAATTAAGTACCTCCAGGAGGAAGATTAATTTATTTCTTAATTACTTTTATTGCTTACCTCAAGTCTTTTTTTAAATACGAGTATTTAACCTTTATCAAACTTACCCAGTACCTTAGTATATTGCTTTTAATGTAATGAAAATACTTTTTAATTTGTTGAAGTGTTACAAATTAGTTTTTAATGAATTGTTTTTTCTTTTGTTCAATAAACATAAAAACATGTGTACATAAGTAAATCATAAATTAGTGCTTTTAAAATTTTTAAATTTCATAAATAATTAATTTTTTTGGTTTATAAATTTCTTATTATATCAGCTCGTATTGCTCGGGCATCTGCTTCCTCGGTAAGGGCTTCATCATGAGCTTGCGCATTGTCGTCAGTACTTTCAAGCAGTTCGCTACCAAAAAGTTCCCAATTGTTTCGGTAAAAAATACAAATGTTGTGTAGTATACAACAAGAGTTGATAATTTTGGTAGCCTTTTCAGCATCATAGTGTAATCCCCGAGATCCTATGATGCACCTAAAACGGTTTTTTAAAACACCATTGCATCTCTCAATGACATTTCTTGCTTTGCAGTGTTTCTCATTGTATTTCTTCTCTTGGGCAGTTGTGGGATTCCTTACAGGCGTCATCAAGTAAGGCTGCAACTTATAGCCAGAATCACCTATTTTGAAAAATTGTTATAGTTGAAACTCAAATACTAATACCGTTCATATTACCTAAAAGCCATGTATTTCGTTTCCCATTTAAATAGCAGGATTGAAAATAATGATTTGCCGCACTTTGGTCCCAAACAAATGCATCGTGGTTGGCTCCTGGATGTCGTGCATCCACGTACTTTATGACCATATTTTGGTCGCAATATAAAAAAAATTTAAATACATGTATGTTTAGCTTTTTTCCTTATTCCTTATTTGACAGAATGGATTTATTGTCTTTGATACTTACCAACATTACGTTTAAACTATAGTAACCTTTCCTATTGTAATAAAGATGATTTCGTTCGTTGCCAGGAGCTTTTATGCGAACATGTGTGCCATCCACACTAGACTTGTACCGAACTCTTTCATTAGCTCGTTTTTGACAAGAACCTATGATCAAACCCATTTAAATTATATTGGTTTCATTAAAGGTTCTTGTCAAAAACGAGCTAATGAAAGAGTTCGGTACAAGTCTAATCCACACAACCCACGATACCGGGAATAGAAGAAGTTTCATAAAAACTTTCTTTTGTTTTATTATCTTCTTCCAAGCTCCTATCCAATTTAATCCATTTACGTCCCAGATGCTCCACAAAGATGATTAGTAATTCACTAATTATTTTTGAAACGTTGGATTTTGACATGGAAGAAACGTACTCGTTTCCCACTGATGCTTGATAGCCACCAGTAGCCAAAAAAGTTAAAAACGTAGAAAGTTTTATAAGCGCCGGTATGTGGGTAGTCCGATATGCCGGTTTCAGTCTTGGGCTGGTTTCTTCAAGTAGCATTGAAAATACTTCTTTATTGATGCGAAATGTAGCAATGAATCTGAAAATTACATATATACACATGTATGTAAATAAAATGAAGCTACATCTTTGTTTTACTTACCGCTCTTCCGGCAAATCCAATACATTTAATGCATCACGGACATTTCTACGGCACAAACGCAAATCCACAATGTCACTATCACTCTCGCTGGAAGCGGAATCAAAGTTTATTTCAATAGATGGAAACATCTTAAATAATTAAATTTAAATTTTGGTGCATTTTATCTGCAAACAATTATTCACGTACATATATTTATCTTTTTAAATAAAAAACAGCTGCTTTTATGTTTGCTATAGAGTAGCCACTGCATATTAAAGAATCATTTTTGTATGGAAAAAAGTAACCACAATACGAAAATATTAAGTATGGCAATCCTGCAATTTAACAAACGAAAAGCACTACGTAAGTTAGACAAGTGAGATATAAATACTCATTTTCTTACGTACTTGTCTGGGTGCTACTTGTTTGCCTGAACATTTACTTGCTATATGGAAACATGCCATTAATGTAGGTTTACTATTCACTATTAAGAGAAATTCCTTATACTACATTTACACCTACGCAAAATCTAGTAGATTTCACATCAAATCTCGAAGAAAATCTCTGCCGTTTACACTAGTGCTTTTTGACGTATTATTGGATTTCATTTGCATAACAAACACAGCTGGCTGAAGAAGAAAATTTCAACTTTTATTTTATTTTATTAAAAAAATGGAAGACAAAAAAAAGATTTTAACATAGTATACATCTACATATAAAAAAAATCAATTGAAATTGGTATCGCTACGTAAGAAAAAACAGCAGCATTTGTTAAACATACGGTTTCAAAAAATGCTGCAAATGTATTACGCACAATTATTGCACAGCAGACTGAAATGGGCACATGTAAGTACATAAAATAATTATATATAATTTTACTACATAAATACGTTTGTATTGCAGACCCGTCATGGCTCCTTTTATGAGGAAGATGTTCCTATTATGCCGGAAGAAACATAGAAAATTTCCGAATGAGCCGGCAGACATTTCAATTACTGTGCTCGAAGCTGATGTCGATGGAAAGAACAAATACAAGATTTAGGAAATGTATTCCACTTGAAAAGCGTGTAGCTATTGCACTTTATTCTCTTAAGTCTTCTTCCGAATATGCCTCTATAGCCCACATGTTTGGTGTTTCAAAAGCCAGTGTATGTATGATTTTAAAGGAGTTTTGCATTGAAGTTTGGAGAAACCTTTCTGATGAACATTTACCTTCAAATTTTATAAATGAAATTAAAATAATGGAATGTGTTGAAGCATTCAAGAAACTGGGCTTTCCGCAATGCTTTGGAGCAATAGGTTGGTACATTATTTTATACATACATACTATACACACATATATTGTATTTTCTTTTTAAACTTTTACAGATGGATGTCATTTTGAAGTGCATCCACCTTTCGCAGAAACTTCTGATTATTACAATTATAAGGGTTGGTATTCCACGATTTTGCTAGCTGTTGTCGACTACAGGTATAGATTTTTATACATTAATGTCGGATGTCCAGGCCGATGTAACGACTCAAGCATATTCGAGAGATCAATTTTTAGAAGCAAAATGCGGGACCCATTATTTAAAAACCAATCTGTAGTTTATGGTGGAGTAAGAGTTCCTGTTTTATTAATAGGCGATTCTGCATTTCGGTTATCCCAATGCATGATGAAGCCATACCCCTTCCACGTAAACGCTTCCCAAACACAGAAAAATTTCAATTACCAACTATCAAAATGCCGTAGAGTTGTTGAAAATGCATTTGGACATTTGAAAGCCAGATATCGCCGTCTTGGAAAAGGTATAGACAATAAAATTGACAATGTCAATAATATTATTAAATGTTGTTGTGTACTACACAACTTTTTAAATAATAATAATGAAATGTTTAACAGTAATTGGGAAAAAGTTAATGAAGTAGAAAAAGAGCAGCCAAATGCTGAAGAGTTTACCTACGACTACAACATAAAAGGAGAACAAATAAGGGACTCAATTGCCAATTTTTTAATTTAATCATGTTGTTTTAATTAAATAAATGAATAAAATAAAGTACAAACTAAAAATTTTTAAAAACAAAACAGGAATTCAGACTTAAGTTTTTCATATATACTAGCCTACATATTATAATCTAATTTTAATTTGAAAATAAATAAAAACTTAAAACATTACATAACACTCCAAATTTTTTAATTTTTAGTTTACAAAATAATACCACATATGCATACATTTTAAAGCTGTGTCATTTTTTGTTTGACTTTAACATTAGAACTCAAATTGCTAATTATTTCACAAATACAAAACACAATAACAAAATTTTAAATGTCGTAAAGTAACATTATTTCTGAAATGAAGAGAAATAATTATTTTCGGCCCAAGATTTATAAAATAGTTATATGTACATACCATTTGTTCAAAAGTTGTTTCAGTATTTGGTTTCGTTCCCTCTCAATTTCTACCATTTCTTCCTGTAGTTGTATAATTTTGTTGTCCACTTCCCTATTTTTTAGTAGCTCTTTTTCTATAATGTCCGTAGACTGTTGAATTTTGTTCAAAACTTCAGTCTGGAAATTCGTTTTCTTTTTATATTTTTTAGGAGTTAGATCCTCCTCATCACATTCCTCAACCAATGTTTCCACTCCAAAGTCGATCAAAGAATCGTCAAAACTTGTGGAGCAGGAAGGCTCTATTAAAAATCAAAAATTATATCCATACATAAACAAATGATTTGAAGAGCAAACACAACAATTGTATTTATACCTATACTTTCGTCCATTATTGTTTCTATCAAATTGGATTTGAATGTTCCTAAGATGGAGTGGACCCTTTCGTAATGTGACCAACTGGAAGGTGAACCACCAGAAGGCCCAACTTTACGCTTTTCATCTCTAAATTTTGAATTAAATATAAGTTAAAGTTTTGGTTACACATATTTGTTTGTCAAAACTCATACCTGTACTTGTTTGTGAAGTTATGAATCTTCACCCTTATTTCTTCGGATGTAAAATCAAACCCATTGCTCTTCATACCTTCCGCAATTTCTTCAAAAATGTGTTTATTTTTTCTATTCCCCCGTAGTTCTCCGATGAAGTCGCTCCAAAGAGTAATAAGTAGAGCTTCCTCGTTTGAATTCCAAGATTTTTTTTTCTTATATGAACGTTTCCTACAAATTAAATTCGTGCTACAATTGTTTTTATATACGAAAGTACATATGCATGTAATACTACTTACACTTTATTTATTATTGCTTTATCCATGTTGAAACCACTTATTTTAAAGTTATATTTTAATGATGCTGCAAATCACAGAATACGTTGTTTGTTTAAACCGCGCGTTGTTTTTTGTTACAAATGTCAAAATTTTCTTGGTCAGCGCTGTATATTTCAGTACAAAAGCAAGAAATACATGGTTGCATCATTCAGTATTGCAAGATTTTGAGAGATTTTGACAAAATCTAGTTCGTAAGTTGATTTTGTTTTGTATGGGAAATCTAGTAGAAATGAGCTAGATTTCGCTCAAAATCTCATAAGTACCAGATTTTGCGTAGGTGTAAATGTAGTATTAAAGTATTATTCACATAATAAAATGATTATTAGCTTAATTTGCAGACTATAACGGCATATTAAATGTTGAAATTTTAAAGTACGTGGGACCCTACTTTAAAGCTATATTAAAATTACATTTCTGTGCTGACTGTTCATTTGTTTAGATGTACAAAAAATTATTTCTAAAAAATATAATACATTTTTGTGATTTATCGCGTTAAAATGGATACAATAAATGTTATTAGAAGAATTGGTAAAATAATTCGTGGTTTGATTTTATTTAGTTGCATTTTAACAGATTTCATCACTAACATTTCCAAGTTCAGTCGCCCGAGAGTATATAAAGAGAGGTTCGACCCATTCTCTCTTCCTGACACGGAATTTAAAAAGAAATATCGTTTCAACAAAGAAACAGTAAAAAAAAATACAAATTCTGTAAAACAAGATATTTTGTTGGATACTAAAGGATGTGGAACATCAGCAGAGTTGCAAGTTTTAATAGCTTTGCGCAGTTGGGGACGAAGAGAGGTAGGTTTCATATTTAATGATACATACTTGATACAAAAATTTACTTTCAGGTGCAGGGTGATGCATATATCCATTGAATATCATGTCCTCTCCCAATGCAGTGTAAGCAGAATTTGTGCTAGAGTCTCCCGCGCCATTGCGAAACTTGCCAAAGACAAAATTAAAATGCCTGCATCTGTAGAAGAAGAAGCAAGAGTTTCTAGAAAATGTTAAGAAATTCGTAATTTCCCAAGAGTTATTGGTGCCATTGGCGAAACTCATATAAAAATTAAAAAAACCGGAGGAGAGCTGGCCCAATATTACATTAACAGAAAAGGGTTTTATTCTTTAAACGTGCAGGTAATCAAAATGAATGAAATCTTCTTTATTATAATATAAACAGGTGATCTGCGATGCTGAGTTTAAAATTCAAGATATAGTAGCAAGATGGAGAGGAAGTACACACGATTGTCAAATTTTCAATGAGTCGAAAATAAAAGAGCGTTTTGAAAACAGGGAGTTTAAGGGGCGTTTGCTTGGCGACTCTGGTTACAAGCTTACGCCGTACTTATTTACACCGATACTTCGTCCCAAAACCGCTAAGAAAATAAATTATAATAACGCTCATATAGCGACCCGCGGTACAGTGAAGCGATGTTTTGGAGTTTGGAAACAGAGATTCCGTTGCCTGCTTGGTGGCATGACGATTAGTTTCGAAAATTTAAAAATACTAATCGTAGCTCTAGCAGTGCTCCACAACATTGCTTTAGAGGAGAAAGATGATCTTCCAGGTAAATCTTAAAAAAAAAAAATTTTTATCTACTGCCTTATTATGTAATTAATTTTTAGATGACGTAATTTCAGAAGAGATGACACTGGAAATTAGATAACAGCTTTCATAGAAAAGTATTTTTGACTTAAATTAAACATTTACATATATTTGATTTTGTCTTTTTTATAGAAAAAATATTTGTCCATATGTATCATTTACATAGATTATATACATCTATGTATATTTTGATAATATTAGGTTAGAGGGCCGTTGTCCCTGGCGGGACAATCCACTTGGGTCCGTCAATTCGGTCCCTTTTGTGTTTTATTTTAATAAATTCCATCATTTATTAAAATAAAACATCACATAAACATAAATATAACAGAGAAAAAAAATAATTCAGTAAACAATAACATACAAAAAACAAGAAAGTAAAATGCTTTTAAACATAACCTATAAAAAATACAAAATAATTCAGTATTTAGCTAATAACTAAAATAACATACTGTACATAATTCAACTTGGTTTGTGTTGACAATTTTTAATTTTTTTCCTCTATTAAGTTGAACTCCCTATCAAAATTTCTGTTCCTTTTCTTTTCAGCATCTATTTGAAGCTAGTGCAGCTCTATTTGTAGCTCGTGCAATTCTCTCCTGCATTCGATTTCAAAATTCGTTAAATTTGCAATGTTGTATGCAGTTGAATCCTGATTCCCTCTGTGTTTTCTGAAAAGAAAAATTGTAAAAATTCAACAATATACTTGTATGTAAAATCATACATAGGTACATACCTCTTTTGTTTTTGAAGTTGTGCTGGAATTGCATTTTTCTTCAGATGGAGTAGTGTGTGGAATTACCATGGCACTGGAAGATGTTGATATGTCCTTCCTTTCTAAGACCTGAAAAGAAATATTTATTATTATACCAAACATTCTTATTTATTTGCATGCATAAAAAAACTGTTGTAATAAAAGTTCTTTCAACAAAAAGGTATAAATGCAATGACTGAGAGGCTTAACAATTACGTATATATGTATATAGACACAGTATATAAATTAGATTAAATAAAAACGCATATACATATGTGTGTATGCATATATATATATATATATATATATATATATATACAGGGTGGGCCAAAAGAAACCAAGGGGTGTAAAAGTTTAATAACTTTTTTGTGTATTAACTTTTTTTTATTTTTTCTTTCAGATTATATAGACAACACTTGGAGAATTTATAATGGAGAGGTTCACAACTGAACAGAAAACCAGAACAATAGAATTTTATTATTTAAACCAGAGATCAATTATTTTAACGCAAAGAGAGAAAATTTGATTATGAGTGGTGAAGCTCATTTTCATTTGAATGGCTTTGTTATTAAGCAGAACTGTAGGTTCTGGGGTTCTCAAAATCCAAGAGCCATTCATCAACGCCAAATGCACCCCATCAAGTGTACAGTATGGTGTGGGATCACATCTGAAAATGTCATTGGGCCCTACTTCTTCGAGAATGAAGATAGAAGTGCTGTAACCGTAAATGGAGAGCGGTATCGGTTTATAATAGAAAATTGTTTACGTCCTGCTCTTGAAAACAGACCTGGTATGTGGTTTTAGTAGGACGGAGCCACTGCCCGAGACACAATGGCACTTTTAAGTCAAATTTTTGGAGAGCGAAAATTTCTCGAAATTCGGAAATTATTTGGCCAGCGCGATCGCCAGACTTGACAGCACCCGACTATTTTCTTTGGGGTTTTTTGAAGGAGCGAGTGTATGTGAACAAGTTTAGAAAGATGTTATGGAAAATGCTCTAAAAAGAGCCCATCAGTGCGAAGCTGAAAACGGTGGTCATTTAAGAGACATCATTTTTCATACTTAGTGTAAAAAAATTTCCATTTTATATATTATATAATCTGAAAGAAAAAATAAAAAAAAATTAATAAACAAAAAAGTTATTAAACTTTTACACCCCTTGGTTTCTTTTGGCCCACCCTATATATATATATATATATATATATATATATATATATATATATATATATATATATATATATAATTTTAAATCGTTTTGTGTAGATTTTGTTTTTTATTGTGCCTTTTTTATTTACTTTTATTGTTTGCCAACGGCGGACTAATTGTATGAAATTGGTTTGTTCTGTTTTCTTGAATTTCAAATCCTATGGTTTTGCTTGTGTAATTCTCAATTCATTTTTGGGAGTTTATGATAAGCTTAGAGGTTTTGTTATTTTGGAATTAGGCTAAAGTCTACTGATGATTTGGTGTAAGAACCAATGAAATGCAGGCATATCGACATACTTGACCACAAAAAAAAATTCTTTTGAAAACACTGCAATATATATATATATATATATATATATATATATATATATATATATATATATATACATATATATATACATATATATATATACATATATATATATATATATACATATATATATATATACATATATATATATATATATACATATATATATATATATATATATATATATATATATATTTATATTATATATATTTATTTATATATATATATATATATATATATATATATATATATACATATATATATATATATATATATATATTTATATATATATATATATATATATTTATATATATATATATTTATATATATATATATATATATATATATATATTTATATATATATATAAATATATATGTATATATATATATATATATATATATATATATTTATATATATATATAAATATATATGTATATATATATATATATATATATATATATATGTATATATATATATATATATATATGTATATATATATATATATATATATATATATATATATATATATATGTATATACATATATATATATATATATATATATAAATAAATATATATAATATAAATATATATATATATATATATATATATATATATATAATATAAATATATATATATATATATATATATATATATATATATATATAAATAAATATATATAATATAAATATATATATATATATATATATATATATGTATATATATATATATATATATATATATATATATATTGCAGTGTTTTCAAAAGAATTTTTTTTTAACTTGGAAAAGCCCTTCATATTCAACAGACACAAAATCGACCTACCTGCTCTTTAGGGGTGTCTTTTGTTTGGTTCAATATATTTTCACGACAATCCAACAGCGAATTACTACTACCAGCTTCTTCCGCATTCTCAAAGGCAAACATTTAAAACAAGCATGTCAGGCATGTTCCAGAAAAGTAGTAGAATGAAAGTAAAATACGATTTGAAAAGTCAACTTTTTATTTCTGATGTTCTGCAAAAGTAGCGGTTTAGTGTTACATATTCTCATATAAAAAGCACTTCGAAAAAAAAATTGTTAACAGTTGATACATACATATGATTTTAAAATTAAAAATATAATTTTCCTTTATATTTCATAAAATTATTAATTGTGTTTTTCGCATAAAAACTAAACAAGTCGTCTAAAAATATATAAAATAAATAATGAATGTGGTTTTAGTGTCCATGGTGCATAAACACATTGAACTCGCGAAAGCAAAATTGTAGAGGAGGATTTGGCTAGATTACTCAATTCCTTCGGATATCAACGACGCCATGTAAGTACACAAATATATGTGCTTATTTACATACATACATATATGTATATACTTTTAATGAACATTTTATATGCTAAACTTATTTATGTATGTAGGTTTTTACAGAATTACCGCATTAATATGGATGTATTTCGTATCGTTTTAAATTGTGTTAAGTCTAGGCTGCCCGAGTCTTCCATCCGGGCACAAATACATCTTGCTGCCACATTGAGCTTTTTGGCAGAAGGCGGATTTCAACGTTCAAATCGCGTGCTTATTATTTCAGAAAATCATATTTGTCCTAGGTGGATTATGTTAATCATGACAGACGATGATCGTAACTTGTCTAAGCGTCATTTTATACGCTGTGTAATAGGATGCGTTGACGGCACTCACATGGAAATTACTAAGCCGCACAATGATGGAAACCTGTTCAAACAGAAAAGGTTACTATAGCATAAATGCTATGGTTGTGAGTATTTCCAAACTACTATAAAATAAAGCGTCATGTTTATTTACTTTTTTATAGATTTGTGATTATAACATCTTTATAAAAGTGATCGATGCCCGTCGACCCGGTTCTAGACACGATTCCATTATTTGGAGCGTCAGTAATGCTTGGAGTTACTTTTCCCGTTGCTATGGAGAAAGAGGTAACTGGTTGTTGGGTGACGTGCATAGGCTATGTTTTTCAACCGTTTTTACTAACTCCGTATAGGGATCCGCACGCTGGTACACGTCAACACAAATTTAAAGAAAGACATGCATCAGCACGGAATGTAGTTGGTGTGTTGAAAAGCCGCTTTCGGCTCTCGGACGAATTTGAAGCTAAGAACCTTTATACAAGTAAGGCACACAACAATAAATCAAATTTTTCTCTATGGTAATTGATTTTTAATTCCTCTAGCTCTAATTTTCTTTTTTATTTTAATATCTGCCCCTCTTAGCTGCTCCATTCGAAAATAGTGTTTCTACTTTTCTATGATGTGGTTTGAATGATTTTTCTTATTGCCTTCAGTTCAATATTAGTATCCTTAAGATCTCGTTTTAAATCTTTTGTGCACTTTATATGCTCTTTGTCATTGTGCTTTTCTTTGAGCTTTTGCGCAATTGATACCATAGCATCAGACCTTTCAGACCATACACTCTTTCATAGTGTCATTCCAACTAGTATCTCTCTGACGTTTTGGAGACGGAGAAGCAGCGTTGCTGGTGGAAACAGCCTTACTGGTGGAAGCAGCATTACTGGTGGAAGCAACATTTTCTTCTAACAAATAGTTGCAGTCGAATATAATATCTTCTGTGTGTGCATCACCGAAATCCCATGCGTTTTCAACGCCTTCGATAACAGTGAATATCCCATACAACTGACCAACAGCTTCCATCATTTTTGTAAGCAGAAATTTATTAAATGGTCCTCCACCAGTCGCTGTGGCCTCCGAACTATTATGTGCGATTTTTCGTCTCACTAGTGCCTTCCAATCCATCCAAACCTGTAAATAAATTGTCAGTTACTAAAAAGCAATTATTTTATTTGAATAATGTGCTTACCTTTTTCCAACCAGGGCCCTATTTCACTAAACTACAAGTCTACAATTACAAGTGTTTTTGCCTGTAAAATTGTGAACTTGTGAATAATTGTGTTTCATCAAACTACAATTACAAGTTTGTAGCTACAACTGATTTTTACAATTCACAATTCTACAAGTCATACTTCTACAAGTGGTTTTGTTTCACCAAACTAAATTTACAATTGTACACTTGTAGCAAAAAAAAGCTTAGAGTCGACAAAGACTCAAAAAAATTTTTACAAGTTACAAGTGAATGATAAATTGAACTGAAATTGAATTTTTAACTATGTTTTAATAAAAACTAGCTGAAATAAACACAAAATTAAACCAATATTAATTAGCACTTCTTAATTGATTATAACAAAACAAACTATGTCACATTGTTTGCTTATTACAAATTATCGATAAGCGGCAACCCCAATAATCATGTTTTATAAACAAATAAACACACGTGCAAGTCAAACATACTATAAAATATTAAATTGTTCATATCTTTTTTGAATGCAAAATGAACCTTTTATATGATTCCAGTGATGAAAGCGATAATGAAATCGCATTAAAAAGAAGAAGAATATTTAGACCACGTTTTGAATACGAATTTTTGGAATCCACGTTGGAGTACAATGAGCGTTTCAGGATATCACGGGACAAATGTCTTTTGCTGATACATTTGTTGTCTCCAATACTGGAGAGAGAGACAAATAGAACCCATTCTCTCACGGTGCAACAGCAGCTGCTGATAACGTTACGCTGGCTAGGAACAGAAACCACATACCATGCAATAGGTGACTTGCATGGTGTAAGCAAAGCCAGTGTGTGCAGAGTAGTAAAAAGCGTAGTAACTGCAATTAATTCCGCTTTTTTTGCAACGTATGTACGCTGGCCAGAAAACATGGATGAAGTGGTGTCCAAATTCTTCGCCATAAAAGGCATGCCATTAGTTTGCGGGTGTTTGGACGGCACTTTAATAAAATTAGATGCACCCAAAGAGCATGAAGAAGCTTATGTTGATCGGCATGGTAATCACTCCATTTCATGTATGATGGTTTGTGGACCCGATCTCCAATTCTATTACTCCTATGCAAACTGGGCTGGGAGTACTCACGACTCTCGCGTCTTGCGTAATAGTTGTTTGTTCCTCAGAATGGAAAACGGCTGGCGTCCAATTCAGAACGGAATCATTTTAGGTGATTCAGCATATCCGCTAAAAGATTGGCTAATTCCACCGTTATCAAATAACAGAAGATTCCTCAATGCACACAAATCAACAAGAAGGGTTGTGGAAAATGCAATTGGCATTTTAAAGGAAAAATTTCCAGTTTTAATTTATTTACGGGTAAGCCCCGAAATGGCCAGCGATGTTTTTAATTGTGCGATCACTCTTTGTAATTTTTCACGCACTGAAGAAGATGAAAACTTCAGAATTACTAATCCTAGCGACTCTAATAATGAAGAACAAGCGAATGAAACCCTAGCAGACAGTAGAGGCCAAAATAAACTGCAAACAATTTTAAATTATTTTAATTAGTTAATGACTTGGAAATAAGAGAGGTTTTAATAAACAAGAAATGATAAGTAATAAAAAAAAGGAATGATATTAACATAAAATTTTAACTAGAAAAATAACGGGGTGTAAACCCCCTTACGGCGCATAAATTTCTGCTCCGATAGTTGAAGCTGCAGAGATTTATTTTTCAAATGAAAATTTGTATTCTGCAGCTTTAAATTTTCAATTTGTCGTTCGACCATTTTCCATACATCGCTCTAAACAAAAAAAAAAAAAAAGATTAGAAAATTTTAAGATATTATTAAATGGTACTCACTTCTTTTTCGGGATTTCTCAGGCATCGACACTAGCTCCTCCGCGTTCTTGGTAGGAGCCACTTCTGTGTCTGGCAGCAATGATACAGTATCATTGCAGTCCTCTAAAGTGATACTCACTAATTTCTGCAATGACACTTGCTCACCATTAGCCTCCTGTGGTCGGATGCCATCACATGTTGGTGACTCCTTTCCAATAACCTCCAAGACCAGGTTGTCCAGCTCCGTAAGCTTTGTGGCCCTTCCACCAGCCGCCCCTGTCTTTCGGGAGTTGTCTCTTTTGGCCTTAATTAAAAAAATATAATATAATATTATCGCTTTATAAAACCAACTTACCAGTGTCATCCTTTTAATGTTTGCCCAAAAAACATCGCGCACGTATTTGGAATCTTTTTCACTTGGCACCAGTCCAAGTGCAAGACACCTCATACGCACTTTTTCCCACTCTTCCATTTTCATCTCTTTGGTAATTTTATCGCTAAACTTACCAAAGAGAACGTCTTTGGCAGCTAAAATCTCCCGCACCACACTAATTTTATTATGTTGATTTGCCATTACAAAATAATAATTTTCAACTTTTTAAATACAAGTGGAAAATAACTCCAAACACAAACTACATATGTATGTGTCATAACAATCAAAACAAATAATCGTTATACATTAGAGTACCCATAGTTGGAAATTTATTTAAAAAAAGTTTTGAAATTTTCATATATATCATGAGTACTCTAATATACATATATTCACACATATATTTAATTTATAAAAATATTTTATTTTTTTACAATTGTATAAATTGTAATTGTAGAAATTGTAGTTTACAAGTTCAAAAAGCTACAATTGTTTTGAAAATTTTGATGAAACACAATTCATTATCACTTGTAAGAATTAGACTTGTAACTTGTAGAATTGTAGTTTAGTGAAATAGGGCCCAGATGTATCTTTTGTTGGAGGACCATTACTAGCTAATTCGACGGTAGGTTCTTTCCACAACTCTTCAAATATTACACGGTCTCCTTTTGCAAATCCTTTTGCCAGGTCTGGAATGTTTTGCATCCTGGGTGGTATTCTTGTGTTTTCCCCTACAAATATGCACAATTTTCATTCATACAAAAATATATTATTCTGAGCGTTTTAATTAATTGTGTTGTAAATTATACTTACATGTTTCTGCAAAAGTTTTCAATTTGACAATAAAATTTAAAAGTGTTTTCAAACTACTTCTTTTTGCGTTAAAGTAGTTTCTAGAACACAGCAATTCACTACGAATTGATGTTCGAAAAACAAACCTAAATGAAAAGTAAAATGCAGAACACCAAGGCGTCAAATTGAAGTGATTACAAATTAATTTATGTACTTCAAAGTAGAATCCAGAACATGCCTGTATGTAATGTAATTGCTTTGTGTATTTAGAAACATACATATGTATAGAAGTATCTACATATACATATATAATTATATATATATATATATATATATATATATATATATATATATATATATAGATATACATATACATATATATATATATATATATATATATATATATATAGATATACATATATATATATATATATATATATATATATATAGATACATATATATATATATATATATATATATATATATATATATATATATATAGATATACATATATATATATATATATATATATAGATATACATATATATATATATATATATATATATATATATAGATATACATATATATATATATATATATATATATATATATATATATATATATATATATAGATAGACATATATATATATATATATATATATATATATATACATTAGAGCGGGTCAATTTGTATGGGACGGAAAAAATGAAAAAATCGCATATGCGGGAAGTAATCTACGAACAATTCTAAGAAAATTTGCCTAAGAAACTATGTGTGTAAAATCGATTCGGATGCCGCGATTTTTAAAGGGAAGTTTCATATTCAGGTTATAGAAAATTTTGTTAGAAAAACTTAAACAGATAGCTTATTTATGAGTGTGAGGGACCCACTGAGGGTAAAAAAACGCTAAGTTTTCTTCTAAACCCTTTGTTTTTACTTCTTATTTTTAAAGTACACTTATCCCTCGATTTACAAAATACTTTTTTTAAGGTGTTAATCGAGGGAAAGGTATACTTTTGTTTGTTGACCATATATTGAAATAAAACTAAAATTATCCTTTAAGTTTTCTACGATTTATTGTTTTATTTGCAGTTATTAATTTAGCAATAAAATCAGAAAGAATAAAATAAATTTTAAGTGTATTGTTATTAATACAAAGTTAGTTTCTAGATTTGAAAAAAGAACTAAATAACTAAGTTTTTAAGTCCTGCCTGCTTTCCAAGCGTGGATTTTTTTTTCGACTAACATCAGTCACAGCCATAATACTTTCACGATTTTTTTCCGTTACGCGCCGAGAAACACTGGTTAAAAGTTTAACGCATCGTTCAGTTCCTTGAATGTGGCATGGAACTTGTGGGTCAGGAAGTGGTGGATCTTGAAATTCTAAATATTCCTTCAAATAGTCATACGGAATATCTCTTGTAATTGGTGGTTCTGATAAAATACTGTCATCATCTAAATCTATCATATTGAAATAATTGCAGCAGTCAAAATTAATTTTACATTTTTTGTACTCTCTAAGTTTTTCTGCATCGCAAAGTTTGTTACGGTAGTACAAAATTTTTTGTATTGCCTGGTCGCGTATTGATTTACGATCATCGTAAAGCATTGAAAGCATAACATTTTCTGGATGAGCAAAGTATGAGTTATTTTGAACTACAGAGTAAACAATTTGCCGCACATTCAAGGGAAGAAACTGTGTGAGGCGAATAAACTTAAATAAAAGCGTACTGCCGTAAATAACAGAATTGTAGTATTTGATGTTAAAGTACATGGGAACATAAACTCTTATTACGTACTCTGCTAGAGTTTTTAAGTAACTAGTGGGTGAACTTGTTGCGACGTACAATCGTAAAATTCTGCTGGCCTTGGTTAACCAACGGGAGTGCGCTACAGGTCCAGGCTTTATGTTAGCTAAGTCAACAGAAATAAAACCATTCGATATTGCTGAAGCCATTTGAAGCAAATACTTTACGTCATTAGATAAATCAAGCTTCCATTCGTCTGATGAAGAAGGTGGCATGTTCTCTAGCGGAATGGCTGTAAATTCAACAACCCTCTGAAAAAATTTTAAACTTTTTTTAATAAATGTTAAAAAAAATATTCTGGAAAAATTATTTTCCCACCATTTTCTCACAGCACGTAATTTGTTTACTAATTAAGCCGCTGGCAGTTCTTGGTCCGCTCGTTTTCGAATTATCCAGAAATTCGAATAGGTGACGAAAAGGCAATTCATTAAAATGTAGGAGACATATAAACCAATGCAATGGTCTTCCCAATGCGATCTCGAAACGCCGTATTATGCCATTTGAAACGCCTGTGTTAGTGTTTTCTCCATCACTACAAATACCAATTAAATTATTAAAACTGAAACCTTTTTTGCTGAAAAACTCGCTAAGCTGCCTTTGCTTTGTTAAAGCATCTTCAGCTTGAACTGTAACATATCCTAATAGTTTCGAGTTCGGCTCTTTAAGGACGACTAAATGTGCTTCTTTAACCATGCTTTGGTGGTATTTGCCGTCAATTTTTTCCATTGTTAATGCGTCATCTTTTCTGCCATCAAATGAAAAGTAGCATAGGTTGGTGTCTCCTGCTTGACTCTTGCGTACTGCTTCCCGTCCCTTCATCTTTTCTCTGGCGACTTTATTTTTATCCATAATTATTAGGTCTCCAGTTTCATCTCTATAGTCAATATCCTTAAATAGAGCTGTCGCTAAACCTGAAGCTACTCTGTCAGATATGCCGAATCTGTCGCACATCATCGCGAAATTTAAAGCCGAGTACCTTTTGGTATAAGCTCGTGGTTTCGGTGAAATTAATACATCCTCAGATGGTGCACTTAGCTCTATAAGCTCCTCCACCTCCATGTTTAACTGGCTTGGTTGATATGTCGAATCATGACTCACTGGTAGGAAGGTTGCTATTGTTGATACTTGGTCAGAATGATTCTCTGGAATAGTCAGTTTTCTATCATTGTGTTGATCTAGCATAAAAAATGTCAACCTTTTTGGAATTTCTCCACATTTGCATTCATGTACTTTTAAATTACATTTGCATTTTCCAATGAAAAACAAATCATCAATCGATTCCACAAAACGATTTAATTTACTTTTAGTTTTTATTTCTCTTTGGTACTTTTCAATGAACTGGTTTAGTTTTAGTAAAATGCTTTTTTCATTCATAAGATCAATAAAAAGTCGATTCCATATTTCAGTTAATTTATTTAACACGTCAGCAGTGAAGTTCTTGTAAGCACACTTTTTTCCTTCTTTTTTTGCCTGGTAACCCAAGAAGAAATAATACTTTAATACATCACGCTTGCTTGGTAAGTTAAGGCCACTAAAATCTGCTGGTGGTCCAAAAATGCAAATATCTGGGGAAGCCATATGAGATATGGTAGATTCAGATGAAGAAGATGAAAAATTATTTTCCATTTTACTAGATTATAAATTTAAAATGCAAAATGGAATAGCCAATAAAAAAGCCGAACAGCGGAACGTTTTATTTTTTCACTCGCGTAGTTGAACTTAAATCACACAAATCTTAGTACTTATCACAATGTTTTGTTTTCCTTTTATTGAATATAAATTTAAAGATTCAAACGTTTATTGATTATAAAAACTTATTTATGAATTTAAAAATTTACTGAATAAAAATTAAAAAATTTTATCAACGAAAACTAGACTGTTAGAAAAAAATTGCAACTGCACTGTTTTTAATAAAAATAAAAACGTTAAAAAGGCACCACTTGTTCAAGCGATTTTTTAATTTAACGAACGAGCCTATCTATTAACACTTTTTTCTTAAATTTTTTTCTACTCTGGTCTTACTTTTCGTTAACGCTGGAAGCGATTTCTTTTTTAAAACTTCAGAATAGTTTTCAAAAAAGTTTTTCAATTCCTTTAAAGAAAAAACATGTGTAAAATTTTATTTCAAAATAAAAGTACTCTTAAAGTTTGCGAATTGATAAATATTACATTTTTGCGTTTTCAAATGCGAAAATTTCATTAATTTAATATACAGAGGAAATTTTTTTTTTACACTCTTCAAGGTTTTTACTCGCTGATTGCACTGATGTTACGATCGTAAAAATCGAATGTGTCATATCGTTCGTAATACCGGGAAACCACTGTACCACTTTTCAAAAAATTAAACCTTCCAATTATTGTCAAAAAGCTAAAAATATAAGTTTTGTACATGTAATTTACTTCTATGTAAACATATTTGATACAATTTTTTATACTACCTAAAACTAAATTTCCCCTTAAAAATCGCGGCATCCAAATCGGTTTTAGACCCATACTTTCTTAAGCAAAGTTTCTCAAAATGATCCGTAGAACATTTTCCGCATATGCGATTTTTCGAAAAAAAAATCGACCCGCTCTAATATACATATATATATATATATATATATATATAGATATACATATATATATATATATATATATATATATATATATATATATAGATATACATATATATATATATATATATATATATATAGATATATATAGATATATATATATATATATGTATATATATATATATATATATAGATATATTAATATATATATATATATATATATATATATAGATATATAAATATATATATATATATATATATAGATATATAAATATATATATATATATATATATATATATATATTTATATATACATATATATACTTATATATATATATATTTATATATACATATATATACTTATATATATATATATATATATATATATATATATATTTATATATACATATATATACTTATATATATATATATATATATATATATATATATATATTTATATATACATATATATACTTATATATATATATATATATATATATATATATTTATATATACATATATATACTTATATATATATATATATATATATATATATATATATATATATATATATATATATATATAGGAACAAAATATTTGCTTACCTCTATATGAGCGTCGCTATCAAATTCGTTTATGTCCACCACAAATTCATTAGAGACTTATATCGTCACCACTTAAATTTATTTGGTCAAGCTGTTTTAATAACGTCTTTTCTATGAGTGGCCATTCTTTTTCGCGCCGATACCTTTATGGCCACCTATTGTGTTTTTAACTGGAAAATATCAAATTTTATTAATTTTACCAAAAATATAAAAGTACATACCTCTCCACCACTTCTAAAACCAAACTCTTTTCTTATGAGAATTGGTATTTGTGTCCGTTTTTTAATTTTCAATTATTTTCATTCGCTTTTTTATTAATTCCTGCAACAACATCTATTTGTTAGAAGTTCCATATCAATGTACATACTACATACATGCAAATTAAAAAAAAAGACATATATATATATATATATATATATATATATATATGTATATATATATATATATATATATATATATATATATATATATATATATGGATGTAAATTAAATTATTTATATAAAAAGATACAGGCCTGCATAAGTTTTAATTACCTTATCCTCTTCCAACCGATTTTGAGATCGTTTTCTTTCTTCCTTGATTTCCATTTTAACCACAGACATAAAATTGTAACTTAATAAATTGAGAAGCGATTTTGTTAATTTTGTTAGTATGTAATGTATGAAAATAGTGATGTGCAGAAAACATAAACAAATAAAAAAAGGTTACCGAGTTCATTTTGTCTATTTAGGTATTCTTAGTACATAGCAATACATGTTCATGTATTTAGTTGCTTATTTTTACAAAAATATCAAGATTTTATTTTTCAAACATTGTTACAAACATACTATTGCAAAACAGTTAAAGGATTTTAATATTATTTTAGAAGTAAAACAACCAGTTGCGGTTACTGATAAAAAAGTGACAAGCAAATGAAATAATGTTGCCAGTTTTAAATTAATAAATTTCTTAAATTACTAGTTAGTTAATAAGCACTTTTTGAATAAGAAATTTTAATAAACTTTTATTAAGGGGGAATCCTAAATTAACTGATTTACAGATGATACCGACATTAATTTTTTTCTGAATAACACTGTTAGACTTTGTTTGTTGTTTTTCAGAATATTTTGATATGTGTATGTACATAAAAATATAGATGTGATACATGTAATGTAAATATTTACAAAGTACCTACTACTACTAAATTCATAAACATATTTTAATAGTTATATATATGTATATATATATATATATATATATATATATATATATTTAGAATCGTTTATTCGGACATATTGTGTCAATCAACTTAGTGCTTTTTGTTTGTTATGTGGTCAAGTATGTCTGTATCCCTGCATTTCATTGATTCTTACACCAAATCATCAGTAGACTTTAACCTAATTCCAATATAACAAAACCCCTTAGCTTATACATAAACTCCCAAAAATGAATTGAGAATTACACAAGCAAAACCATAGGATTTGAAATAGATTTATATCGAATAAAATTTGTTTGTTGTGAGTTCTTGAATTTCAAATCCTATGTATGATTTTGCTTGTGTAATTCTCAATTCATTTTTGGGAGTTTATGTATAAGCTAAAAGGTTTTGTTATTTTGGAATTAGGTTAAAGTCTACTGATGACTTGATGTAAGAACCAATGAAATGCAGGCATATAGACATACTTGGCCACATAACAAACAAAAAGCACTAATTTAATTGAGACAATCAGCCTTATTACGGTTCTCGTATTCGAGCTGTAAATTTGTCGATTTTTCCTTATGGTACTACAATTGTCGAAATCTTGAAAAATGCCACCCTTTTGATAAATCTATTACAAATTGTTGTACCGCCAGTCTCGATATCGACTGTCAAAACTTTAAAAAATTTTCGATCATTTTAAATTGTACGACAGCACAAAAATAAAAAATATAATTAAAAATGAAAGCAACAAAAGTGTAAGTATTTTTGTCAATAAATTTTATTAATCATATATATACATACATGTAACTAGCTAGGAAAATAATTTTAGAATAAGAAAAACTACGCCCAAACAGTTTGAGAAAATGGTGGAGTTGTTAGAAAAAAACAGTATTGGCGCAATCCTACCACAACGGCCTACACAAAGTCGACACAAAGGAAGAATGGAAAGAAATCGCCAATAAACTTAACTCCTTAGGACCACCTTTTCGTACTGGACCCGACTGGATGAAAGTTTGGGCTGACTACAAATGCAATCTAAAAAAAATTAAATTATTGCACAACAAATGCGAGTGGCGTCCTACAGGAGGAGGTTCAAACAAGCAGTATATCTTGACACCCGTGGAAGAAGCTGCTTCTGCTTTATCACAATTGAATAGCATCATATGCCCTGATGGAGTGGAAAAGTGAAGAAATCGTATCCGTAATCTCATCACAAAAAACGCTTACCCAAAAAAGGTGACAAAAAATATTTCAGACAAAACAGAACCCGTATATGTCACTTGTGATTTGGATATAAACGAAATTGAAGGAATCGTACCAGCAAGTTCATCTCAAAGGTAGCTCACCCCAAAAAATGTTTCCGGCAAAACAGAATTAATTGCGCAACAGCTAAAAGTCCAAACTGACTTATACAACGAGGTTAAAGAGTCTTTAAAGCAGCTTGAAAGCTACAGTCGCAAGC
Organism: Linnaemya tessellans; assembly: GCA_951800035.1. Lineage (NCBI taxonomy): Eukaryota > Metazoa > Arthropoda > Insecta > Diptera > Tachinidae > Linnaemya > Linnaemya tessellans. The sequence continues at coordinate 93,115,983 of OX637535.1, read as the reverse complement.
AGCTTACAGTGCAGGAGGAAACCCTCAAGCTTTACAAAAGAGATTTAAAGAGAAAATAAGAAAAACTTGATTTTTACAAAAAAGAGAGTAAGAAAAAAGTTGAGCATAGAAGACTGTTGATGCAATTAAGAGTGGATTAAATTGATCTTAAAAAACGAAGAATTTAGATTGAAGAGTACAAACATGGCTTTAAAATGTAGTTTCATGGATTTGGAGACACAATTTTTTAACATGGAATGTGATTTTAATTTTTCAACATGAAGTCTGATTTTAGTTTTTAATGTTATTTAAAAAAAAACACTTAGGGCCATTATTGCAACTTGGTAATAGTTAAACTCAGGATTTTGTCGGACGGATATAAAGTTTGTCTTTATTAGAACTTTAGTTTAACTGAACGTGAGCAACAAGATAAAGGCAAGTTCGTCCTACCTGGTATGTTAAATTAAATTTGTAATAATGATAAACTATTTATTCGTCTGCCAAAATCCTGTATTTAACTTTCGCCAAGTTGAAATTGCGGCCCTATGCTCCCATGTTTTTATTTTTCATAAAGAATTTAAAAATATTGAAAGCCAAACCGATGCATTTTTTAATCTTTGTTTTTATTCTCTATATACATTTGACTTTGGTGGCGTTGAAGCATATCAAAAATAAAAAACAGTGTTTTTAAAACACATTTACTTATAAGTTTTATTTTAATATGTTAAAGGTTCATTGGTTATATTATTTTACTTCTAACATTTAAAGCTGATAGGTCTTCATTTGTCTCAATATTCCAATTTTCAAATGTATCATTTACGATCTGAACTTCAGGTAATTCTATATTATAGGTGATACAAATATTGTGTAAAGCTGCACAAACATTTGTAATTTTGCTAGCCATTTTAGGAGACTAATTCAACTGGCTTGCACCCAATAAGCAGCGAAACCTGGGCCCTTACCATGTAATTCGATACGAAAAAGAAAATCATTCGAACAAAATTTCCGATGCGAAATTAAAATTGTACCGGCTTACATTTTCGAACAGCTAACAGTGCTGTATTGATTAGTATGTGTAGAAAAATCGGTATTAACTTGGAAGCACTTATTCTTAAATGTCAAAAGTGACAAAAAATATTTAGAAAAATTGGCAGCACTCTAACTTACATGTCAAAATTAAAAAATATTAAAATAAAAAAAACGTTCAGCCTAATAAATTCGTATTTTTTCCAAATGGATTATGTTTTTTTGTGGCTAAATAATTTATTGGACGATGCCGTAACAGAAAGAGTTCAAAGAAAATTGGTAAGAGACAACTCCGATATAATGGCTTTAAATGAAAAAAAGTAAGTACATACTGTAAAATCTTGTAAAAATTTATGTCCAAAACTATTTCTTTTGTTTTAGTTTTATCAAGAATTTTAGACTCAACAAAGATGCCTTTATGTACGTGTTTAATTCCATAAAGGATCACTTGAAATTTACTCAAAGGTCTACAGCAGACATGTGCAGCTAGTACTCTTTTGAGTCATCGTGTTTTCACACCGATAGTAGCTTCATCGTTTTTTCACACCAACATGTCCGAAAGCTTGCTGCTTGTTTACCGATTCAAAGTCAGTTGCTATTCTGCATTTGACAAAGAGACACCGTATCGCTCTGCAAGCAAAATTATTTGTAATAAAAAACAAAAAACAAACAAAAACAAACAACTGCACTTAAAAAAAAATGGACGAATATAAAGAAATTTTTATGTTTGTAAATGGCAAAAATAATGCGCAATGCCTGATTTGTGATAAAATCTTCACAAATTTAAGATTTTATAATTTAAAAAGACATTTCATATCCATTCATAAAAATATTAATGAATTGGATGAAGAAAAAAAATATGAAATGTTCAATTCCCTGCAACAAAAAAATGCCCCTCCTCTAAGTCTGACAGTTGAAGAGAAAAAAAAACAACTAAAGAATGCTTCAATTGCCGCTGGGTTGATGTTAGCAAAACAATGTCGTCCTTTTGAAGATGGAGAATTTTTCAAGCAAATGGCACGAGAAATTTTCAACTGTTTTGGGGAAAAGGGAAAATTAGCCTACGAGCTGATAGAAAATATTAGAGTTGTGCTTTTTAGCTCAGTGAGCTGAGCGCTCACTTTAGCTCAGCTCAGTTTACTGAGCTAGTTCATTTAATAGCTCAGTAGCTCAGTGGCTCAGTAGCTCAGTTATAATGATACACCAAGGGTGATTAAAGACATTGTAACCATATTTATTAAATATGGCAAAAACGATAATAATAATTTCGTGGAGTTTCAGAGACAAATACAATCCAATATTGCCTTCAATATATTTTAAATCAGTCAATAATGTGACTTTTTGAAGAGGTGGACCATTAACTAAATATATATATATATATATATATATATATATGTATATATATATATATATATATATATATATATATATATATATATGTATATATATATGTATATATGTATATGTATATATATATATATATATATATATATATATATATATATATATATATATACATATATATATATATATATATATATATATATATATAGATATTTTAAAAGAAAATAAAAAATATATATATATATATATATATATATATATATATGTATATATTTTAAAAGAAAATAAAATATATATGTATATAGTATATATATATATATATATATATATATATATATATATATATATATATCTATATATATATATATATATATATATATATATATAAATGTATATATATACATATAAATATATATATTTTAAAAGAAAATAAAATATATATATATATATATATATATATATATAAATATATATATATATATATATATATATATATATATATATATATATATATAAATATATACATATATATATATATATATATATATATATATATATATATAAATATATATATATATATATATATATATATATATATAAATATATACATATATATATATATATATATATATATATATATGTATATATTTATATATATATATATATATATATATATATATATATGTATATATTTATATATATATATATATATATATATATATATATATATTTATATATATATATATATATATATATATATATATATATATATATTTTATTTTCTTTTAAAATATATATATTTATATGTATATATATACATTTATATATATATATATATATATATATATATATATATATATATATATATATATATATAAATATATATATATATTTATAATAAAACAATTCCCATGTACTGGTATTATTCAAAACATGGTTTCATCGCACCAGTTTTATTTGTAAAAAAATTTCTATGCATAAAGATTGGTTCTGTAGACATGCCACAATAACATATTCAATGACGTATTTATATTTGTCTGGCAGCATATTAAGAAACTGTGGTATCATTACAATTATGACAGAAATTATCAAAACCGCTCAGCTCTGAAGCAAAAGCGCTCTGAAACAAAATAGCTCTGAAACAAAAGAGCTCTGAAACAAAAGCGCTCTGACACAAAAGCGCTCAGTACTGAGCTAAAATCATCTATTGTAGTGAGCGCTCATTTCGCTCAGCTCACTGAAACGTTCAATTGAACTAGCTCATAGCTCAGTGACACAACTCTAGAAAATATTCATCTTTCAAGATACACAATAGCTCGTAGAACTGAAAAAATTAGTAAATATATTTTTAAGTTTACGTTGCAAAGATTGAAAGACTGTGAATACTTTTCCATCTGCCTTGATGAGAGCACAGATATTACTAACATTAGTCAGTTGATTATATGCATTAGGTCAGTTGATAAAAATATGGAATGCTTTGAAGAATTTTTTAGTTGTTTTGCATTTCACGGCCATGTGAATGGCGAAACCATTTTTGATTGTATTAAAAATAATATTCTCTTAACCGAAAATGGTGATAAGCTAGCTTCCATATGTACAGACGGGGCAAAGGTAATGATAGGAAAACAAAAAGGTCTTAAGGGTCAATTGATGAAAAACAATATTCACATTCCTAATTTCCATTGCATAATACACCAGTCTGCACTTTTTGCAAAAAAATTAAATATAGTGGAAACGATGGATACAGCTTGTAGAATAATAAATAAAATTAAAGGGGGCCATAACGCCTTCACGCATAGAAAATTTAAGAGTTTACTGGAAGAGCTACAGTCATGTTATGGAGACTTATTATTGTATACAGAAGTTCGGTGGTTGAGCCGCGGGAAAAGCCTGGAAAGGTTGTTCAATTTGAGAGATGAAGTACAACTGTTTTTAGAACAATCGGAAAAAAATGAGTTGAAAGAAATGGCGTCTTCTCTGAAAGATAAAAATTTTGTTTCCGATTTAGCTTTTTTGTGCGATTTAACGGAGATAATAAATGAATACAATCTGACTCTTCAAGGACGAAACAAAACTATATTCCACCTAACAGAGTGCTCCCACCGCTTTGAACGCAAAATTAAAATTATACTGTCTCAATTGCGCAACAATGATACCAGCAATCTTCCTAGAACCTTTGAAATTCTTGCGGAGTATCGTAATGACGAAAAAATAGCACAGTATACAGAAATAGTAGCTTCTTTGGTACAAAATTTTGCAGATAGATTCGAAGATTTCAAATCACTTAAAACTATGATTGATATTCACAACGACCCATTGACTGAAAAAAATGTTGATAATTTGGAATTAGCCGCTGAATTAGAAATAATGAAAAATGATATAAATTTACCGCTAGACACTGGAAAATCATTTTGGAAAAAAATAAACAAAGAGAAGTATCCTGTTATTAAGAAGGAAATACTTAAATTATAGTCCATGTTCGGGTCCACGTACGACTGTGAAGCCGCTTTTAGTATTTTAAAATTAATTAAAAGTAAATATCGCAACAAATTAACGGATGAACACCTATGTGATTTATTAAGAATAAAACTTTACGAGGGGGAAATAATCATTGGAGATGTTGATATTTGATTTTTTTTTTTAAGATTTAGTTTTAATTTTTTTAATTTTAATTTTTTACTCAGTGTACTACTTTTGTTTTCTCTGCTTTTGTTCTGCTTGCTGCGTTCAACTTAACACAGTCGCAAAATTCGTAAAACTGATTTGAAATGCGTTTGTGTCAGTTTGCACATGTCTGGTCTACAGCCATCCCGCCTATACTAAAATTAGCCGCAACGCTCAAATTCTTAGGACAAGGTGGCTATCAGCACCAAATTGGTCAAGACCGCCTTTTGGGAATTTCGCAGCAATCAATTTCTAGTTGTATTACAGAGGTATGTCAAGCAGTCGAGTATGTTCTATGCCCCAAACACATCGTTTTTGAAATGACTGATGAAAAAAAAAGAGAAGCGAAAATGTATTTTTATAATAAATGTGGAATACCAGGCATAATTGGCGCGGTGGATGGCACGCATATACAAGTCATTAAACCCACAACTGACGAGCATTTGTATTTAGGAAGGAAATTAAAACACAGCATTAATGCAATGGTGGTAAGATTCAATGTTAAAGTCTGATAATATTTAGAACAAGTCACTAAATTATAAACATTTATAATTCATTTCAGATTTGTGACCACCAAATGTATATAAAATCTGTCAATGGCCGTTTTGGAGGAGCAAATCACGACTCACATATTTGGAGTTTATCTAATGAAAGACAATTTTTAAAGGATGCATATCAACGTGGGGATACGGAAACTAGGGTTCTTGGTAAGACAAAATACATATTTGATTATGTAAAGAATTATAAATTTTGTTTAAACATATAATTTTAGGTGACTCCGGATACCCCCTCGAGCCATGGATATTAACTCCTTACAGAAATGTATCTGAAAATTCTGGCGAGTCAATATTCAATGATCAACACTCAAAAGGAAGATCGATAATTGAAAGGACGTTTGGAATTTTAAAAGGGAGATATCGATGCCTGTTAGCAGCAAGAGAACTGCATTATGCGCCAGGGAAAGCCGTACAAATTCTTAACGTATGCTGCGCATTGCATAATATTTGTTTGGATTTTAAGGTGGAAACCCCGATGCTTGAATATGATAATGAAAGTTCTCAACCGTGCACTTTAAGTAACATTGAAGAAAATTTAAACTACAATAATGTAGCTAAAAGAATAAGAGATGACATTAAAAATAATTTGCATCGAATATAATAAAAAATGCATATACATATATTAAACAAACAACATATTTTATTTAACAAAGAAATTAAAAGTAATTCAAATCACAAAACATTAAACAAAAGAGATCATTCAATACATAAAGAATATTAAAAAATATTTAGTTTCGTTCAAATTTAAATTTTAAAAAGGAAATTATACATTTTCACTCGCTTCAGTTTTCTTTCGATGTTTTTGTGGAACACACAGCATATTTTTCAGATTCCAATTGGAAAATTTTTTGCTTTAGTTCCAATTGTACCAATTTTCTTTTATTTTTTTCAGTCTCGATTTTCTTTTTAAATTCAAATTTTTGGATTTGGACCTCCAGACTACGTTCTAATATTTCACATTTGCGCTTTGAGTACCTCTTTAAGTCAAATACTTATATTGTCTTTTAATGATTTGAGTAATTTGTTATTGTCTTTTTGATTTTCATCAATTTTCATTAAACATTTCAAAGAATTTTCTTGGAAAGATATTTGATTTTCAACTTGTTTGTTTAACAAGCTTTCAGTATTAGGCGCACTTCTTTTTCGACTGGTTCTACTAGGAGTATGTAATGTACGCAAAAATGGGATGACGCAAACTATGTGTTGGAGCCGGCGCTTAAAAACGCCACTGGCTTGACTTAATATTTAGGCAGTTATTATGCCTTTTTGTTCTTAGCAGTTGAATGCTAATGTAATTGAAAGAGCCGATTTTAAGGCTGATAAATAAGTAATGTTTTTATTTTGAAAAGTTTGTTTCTTATATACTAACTTAACGGTATACAAATTTGGTATATTTCCAACGACCCTTCCAATATTAACAGGTAGTTTTATTTGTTCTTACTTATAATATTGAATTGTTGTATTATAAAAAATAGGTAAAGTGAAGTAATATATTAGGGTAGTGTATATAATTACAAATAATATATATAAGTGTATTACATTATAAAATAATTAAAAATAAGTGTATTAAACATGAAATACACTACAAGTATTTATATTTAAATTTTCATTATTTTGTTCCTGGGGATGTAAAATTGATTCCTCTATGTTTTCAAAATAGTTTTCCAAATCTTCTTCAGCTATATTTGTAGATGAGGATGTGGGCTCTTTGTTTGTAGGTGCAGCACCAAAATCCTTTCCTCCAATTATGCCATGAATGGATGTGTTTAAGGAGAGGAGTTCGTAAACCTGTTCCTCTTGTGGTGTAAGAGGACAATAATTACTGGGGCCGCCACCGGTGCCTGAAATTCCCATTTTGTTGCGCTTGCACTTAACCTTTATGTGGTTTTTATAATCGGCCCATACTTTTTTCCAACCAATGGTATCACGTGTGGGCAAACATGCAGAATTTAATTCCAATGTTAATCTTTCCCATAAATGCCGTGATTTGCTTTTTGCTTCGGGAGAATTTATGTGCCCCTTTGCCAATTCGGGATGTTCCACCATAAAATTGACCATAATTTCAAATTGTTTGGATTTTGTGTTAGTATTTTTCTTTTGGACACTCCTAGAATTTAAATGAAATACAACATTATTAAATCTAAACACTTCACTTTAAACATAACAAGAATTAATTTTTTTCCATAAAAAATATATAATTACTTACATCTTTTATCTTCCGATAACAAAATATCTTTCGAATGAAATACGAATAATTTTAAAGTCTTTGACACGCATTTACGTATTACAGAGTTGCATTTTCGGAAGTAGTATTTTTAAATACGAAAAGGGGAAAAAAGTGTACACATTTTCGGAAGTAAATTTACGTAAATAGAATTACACAGTACAATTTATTCGAGTTCGTACAAATTTTCTTTCGAATCGAATTAGACAGTAACCCCCCTGTTCTTTAAAACACCTATTGTACGCTCAACGACATTTCTAGTCTGTGAGTGTATGTGATTGAATCTATTCTCAGGAGTACCATCCCCCGCTGATCTAAATGGTGTAATTAAATATGGCTCCAGTGGATAGCCTGCATCTCCTGAAAAAAAAATATTTTATAGCAAATTACTTTATTAGTTCAAATTATTCTTACCCAATAGCCACGTATTTTTATCGCCATTACTGCAGTTATCTCTTAGAAATTGCTTTTACTCAGTAGCATTCCAAACTAGTGAATCATGTGCAGAACCCGGATAATGAGATGATATGTACCTAATTTGTAGTTTATAATCACATACCTGAAAAAAGTAAATGAATGCTGATGTTAAAAATGTTAAATGTAATGGATATTTTAAATTTACCACGGTGGCGTTTAGACTATCATATTCTTTTTTGTTATAGTATTTGAAGCGCTCCCGAATACATGGTCCCAAAATTTTTATATGGGTCCCATCAATGCAGCCTATGACACCAGGGAACCCAGTTTTGGTATAAAAATGTTCCTTTACTTCCGATTTTTCATTTTCAGTCATATGAAAAGAAATCCAGCTATAACAAAGCTCGCTATGCATTGCGTTAATGTACTCTGTGAAAACTTTGCTTACTGAAGACTGGGAGAGACCTACACTATAGTCATTACCTGCTCCCGTTTGGTAACTGCCTTCGGAAAGTATGCGCATTGTAGTTGACAGCTTTAGTATGTTTGGTACTGACGATTACCTTTTTGCTTCTTCTAATACACAAGATATTTTATCCAAAACGTATTTAAAAGCTATTTTGTTAAGCCTAAAGTAGCTAACAAATCTGGAAAATAAAATTTATAACACCGATATTTTTCAATACATGCGTTGAATTTGGCATGGCAAATATATTAGATGTTTGTCTTATCTGCCTTCTTAAGGCATTCATTTCCGCCACTGTGTACTCATCTTCCTCATCAGAGGATGAAAATGCAGCTAAACTTAACATTTTTTTATTATTTTTATTTTTGCACATAAAATCAAAATTAGATTTATTTGTTTATATATTTGGGTATTTGTTGTTTTTCACAAAATTTTTTTTTTATATTATTCGTGCTGATTTTTCCCCAAATTTACAAAAAAAGTTCAAAATTGATTATTGAGCGGTTTTAGCTATGTAGTTCCTATGCGCATTTCACTGCGCCCAACATTTCTTAGAATAACTAAAGATATTATTTTAAACTTCGACTCAATTGAATCAGAAGTTTAAGTAAATATCAAAGCTGTAACAAGAACTTAACCCTGCTACTATGTTAGAAAAAAAATACACACATGTTATGTTCGGGTCATATTTTGACCCCAAATTTTTTATTGAGAAACTTGAAATTTGTGCATTTTAAAAATATTTTTAAGGCTTGTGATCAATGCAATATGTTGTCGTTAGAGTGATTGTGTGACGGACAAACTGATTTTTTGCTAGTTATGCACTCAGTAAAGGTCTTTTTTTCCTTTTTCGATGTGCAAAATTTGCACCTTTTCCGTTCACTAGCGCATTGTCATTTTGGAGAAGGCGATACGAGAAATATTGCTAAATCGTTCCAAGGACATGATTGCTCTCAAAAAAGGACGACCATGAAACTCGTCCCACAGGGAATTAAGACTTTCCCCGTATGACCGGTAGACTCTTAAAAGAATAATATGTCCGTTATACAATTATAATAGAAAAAGTATATTGTAAATATATACCAATAAGTATAAGGTCCCAAGTAAGGATCGAACTCAATTGCATCTATAGCTTGACAATTTTTGAAAACAGCACTTCCTTGCAAATTTATATAGTGAATTATATCCCTTTTCATAGCTGCTGTAAGGCATACATCAAAAGTATCACGAATTTTCGAAATACGATGAATAGCATAAGAAGTCACTCCAGGTTTTGCGTGAAGAATATTTTCACTTGTTGCACGACTTAGACATTGCAAAGAAGGTATTGTTGTCTACTTTATCATCCGATCTTTATCAAAAAATTCTGTGCCATTAGTTACGGTCAATGAACTGAAGGCTTCTGTGCCACTGGAAATGGATTGTTCTGAAGATAAACATTCGTCTTCCTAAGTACAAAATTAGCATCACCATCATCACTTGCATCGTCTTCAAGGTCACTCAAGAACGCACCAATGTCATGCTCAGTTATTTGTCCACGCTGACATTATGGCCAAGTAAATGCAAAAAAGAATTTTATCGAATAAATACTAGTATGAATTTAGAAAAAACTTAAGATTATATATACTTACAGTATGTCTAGATTCCATGTTTTATCAAAATCTATCGTCTATAAACTTAGATTTACAATTGCAACTGATCACTATTTGGCTTCTTGTTATTGAATACAAAAATTATAACTGTAAACGCATTCCAGTGCATTCGCAACAGAGAGGTGTTCCAGACGATGAATCTGCGCTAAGGGTTTTTGTTGACTTTCTTTCTACAACCATGCGTTATTTTTTTGGGCGTTTTGTCGGTCATTCTTATTTTGTTTATTTAGTTGTCATGTAAAACACCAAAGAGGTGAAAGACAAATGCAAAAAACATATAATATAGACATATTATACTATATATTTATTATTCGTTTTACAAAAATTATACTAGGGTCATAAAATGACCCGAACATGATATGTGTAAACACTTGCAATAAAAAATTGTCTAAGTCTAAAATGGTTATAAAACTAATTGAATTCAATATATTTCAACAATTGATGCACTGAGTAGTAAGAACTTTCAAATATATTCCACCAGCTAGAAATACGGTAATATTAAATACGATTTGGGTCATCAAAAGACCCTAACGTAGTAGCAGGGTTAATAATCACTTTTTCCCTTTTTGTTTTCTTACTATGTCATATTACAACTGGCTGGCTTTTTTCCAACAACAACAGCTAACTATTCGCAGTGTTGACAACATTTTGTTATTTTTGCGCTGGCACTCGCATCGTTTATAGTTAATTTTATATATTTTTCACAAAATATTTTTCCAAATTTACAAAAAAAGTTCAAAATTGATTATTGAGGGGTTTTAGCTAGTTCCTATGCGCATTGCACTGGGGCTAATGCAGATCATCATTATCTAATGCGCAGATTATCTTTGTTACCGCTGTTATTATTTATTTTTGTTTTGACAGGTAGCAACAGCATTCCTCGTAATATTAAAAGTTTTAAAAAATTATTAAACGCTCTGTTGTATTTAATCTGTTACAAAATCTTTGCAGTCGAAAAATTTATGTAGTACCACAATATATAAAATTCGACAGTGGGTTCGACTGTAGTCGAAATAAAACTTCGACAACCGTAATAAGGCTGAATATGTCGAATAAACGATTTCAAAAACGTTTTGTGTAGATTTTGTTTTTCATTGTGCCTTTTTTATATACTTTTATTGTTTGCCAACGGCAGACTAAAGGAAAAAAAATTTTATCTTGTATTTTATAGATAAAAAATACAAGAAGTTTATTTAATTGTGTTTAAAAGATTTTTTTCTATTTTTTCAGCAGCAATTTTCTGCTATTTTATCAATTTCTTGTCGTTTTATGAATGTTTGAGGGCATTATTGGCCAAATTTATTGCAAAATCAGATCAAAAAGATTGAATGACATCAAAATTTTTGTCAATCCGCGTCCACAAATTTTATACCAAGATAAACCCAATTTTTCGCGATTTTTGCGGTTTTTTAAGGATTTTTCCCAATTTTTATCGATTTAAAACAGCTTATGATTAAGGTACAATCAAAATTAGTATTTGACAGACCAAAATACATAATAATCATGCTTTTCTTAGATTTTCAAATTTTTTTTCTTGCCAAAATATCGAATTTTCGCTATTTTTGGGGGTTTTTTGCAATTTACTCGAAACTGAAGGCTGGACGGCCTAAACGGACTTCAAATTCGTATTCAGCGGGTCAAAAAACATGCCGGTATATGGGTGGCGCCCGGTGTACAGACAATTTTTTTTTTGTGTGCCGGTGTAATCTATAGGACATACATACAGATGTACGTACATACAAGAACGAAATGAAGTTAACAAACGTAAAAGATCATCTAAAGGTGTGTATTAAGGGACACCTTATTTAAAAAAAGCGAAATAGCACCTTAACTCCCTTCATAAATGTTCTCCGTAACAAAAAAGTATGTTATAAAAAATTTTAGGTAGATTGCATCAGGGGAAGGCGTGCCGCATCCACCCACAAATTGTAAAAATGTTATAAATTGTTATAAAATAACCACTAATGTATTTTCAAGATTCACTAAACTTATAAAAAAAGAATAAGTAGTTTAATTTAGTTTTTACCAACTTTTTTATTACACTTTAACATTCATACAAAATTATTTATTTTTTTAATTTAATTTCGTACTTAAATATATTAATTTAAGTTATTTCATATGCTTAATAAAATCGATTTGTTTGCATTTGGATATTGTTTCCTATAATCAGCTACAATTTGCATTATGAACTGTTTCTCCTCTTCATCACACGACAAAACTTGATTGTATTCTTCCATAAGCTTTACAGCCCTTTCTGCAGTATCATTGACAACTTTCAATTTACCAACCATTTCCAAGCCAATTTTATACGATTTATCGTTAACCATTCCCTAGGATCTTTCTTCAAAAAATCCGTTGGGATACAATATCGGTTGAAAAAATTTAAAGTTTTTTGCGAGATAAAATCTTCAATATTTTTATTAACTTACTGCTCTATGTAATGAGGAAGAATTGTAATTTTTTTATTGTCATCTTCATGGGCTCGATCTAGCGCTGCAACCATGAGTCGTTTTGACTTGTTTGAAGTTTGAGTATCATAAAATGAAAGCCCTACTATTTCTGGCGATAGGTACCATAAATGATTGCAGAATTTTCGAATTAACTCCCGACTTAAATTTTCATCAACTAAATTGTAAAGATATAAACTTTTTAGCAATGTCAAATCTTGGTTAGGAGCTTCTGCGGCAATGGCAGCTTTGATCCAAACTTTTAAATATATTTTTATAATAAAAACACATATATCTCTAATTCCATTCAACTCACAGTCAGCCAAAATGAACTGGTTCCGAAATAAGTAAATTTTTAAACTATATATTGCTTTGGACATCCAACGTACATGGTGGAACGCTCCAGGCATTCGAAATGAAAAATTTGGAAGTGACCCGCCTACGAAAATCACCGCCAATTGGAGAAGCTCTTTGTAATCTTCCCGTGGTTGCATATATTTTAAACTCTTGTATCCCCAACAACATTTTTCACATGTAAGTCTTCAACTCCAGACTTAAAATTACTTTTGTCTATTTTAGTCCAGTAGTGCGATTCACTATGCTTTTTAAACAACAATTTTTTCATTTAAAGATGTTAACCACAAAATTAACAATTTTGTTATTCACTAACACTTTTAAACGACATCTACTGGCGTTTAGACCAGATGTGTTAATCAGCTGTTATTTTTAACTACAGAAATTGTGGTTTATTAACAGCAGCATTTTTGGTGTGGTTTAATTTGTGAAAAGTGTTTATTTATGGTTGCGTAGTAAAATATAATGGCTTTTGAGTATTTAGCCTACAATTTATTGAATAATGAAACAACAGCTAGTGCCTCTTCAGTCAACCGGCGCGATCTTCGGGAATTGGACAACCCTTTTGAGTTGGCAGCAACAGAGTTTAAAAAAGTGTATCGTTTAAGTCCGGAATTGACTGAAGAAATTGTTTTCCAACTCGATGGCATTCTAAAGGGTACTAGAATCACTGGAATATCAACAGAAAAACAGGTATATGTATAGATAAGTACGCACAGTCATATACTATTGTAACAAAAACTTGTTTGCAGGTGCTAGCGACTTTACGTTTCTATGCAACCGGATGTTACCAACGACCTGTAGGAGAGCAATGGGGTATATCGATGAGCCAGTCATCAGTAAGTCGTTGTATACATAGAGTAACTGATGCCATTAACCATACCATGTTTTGAGCGAATGTTAAGTTCCCAATGACTTAGGAAGAACGTCAAGCTGCGAAAGCAATTTTCGCTTTAGCTCGTTCCCCTTTTGTTGCTGGTACAATTGGTGCAATCGATTGCACTCATATACCAATTTTAGCTCCAAAAAGCCATGAAGAAGCTTTGTTAATCACCATGGCTACCACTCAATTAATGTCCAAATGGTAAGTAAGCATTCAAAACAAGATACAAATATATTGATTTTTTTTCTTTACATACTTACATATGTATATGCAGATATGTGACTCAAATTTTAAAATTGTAAATGTAAACGCTAAGTATCCAGGAGCACGGCATGATTCTTTTGTATGGAGCTCCTCTGCAGTTCGAAGGGTCATGCAGCGAAGTCTCGAAAATGGAAACCACAACATGTTTTTAATTGGTATGTTTAATTAATTTACCTTATTCTCGATTCGACTTGAAAGTTTTGACTAGATAAAAGAACAAAATTTTGCCTACAGGGGATTCTGGATACCCTTTGGAACCATGGTTGATGACTCCTCTAACAAACCAATTAGAAGGAAGTCCTAGATATAGATATAACGAAGCATTGTGTCAGGCTCGGAATCCGATTGAGCGACTATTTGGCGTCCTAAAAGGAACTTGGCGATGCTTATCTAAGCAAAGAATGCTTTTATATGATCCAGGCTTTGCTGGAAAAATTGTTAATGCATGCGCAACATTACACAATATTAATTTAGGCGACCAAAGCTATGACGTAGATGCTGAGACTCCAATCACTCAAACAAGTAGTGTCTTGGTAAACCAAAACATGCCCTCTTCAATAGCAAAACGTGTCCAAGATCGATTAATTGCAAATTTTTTTACATAAGCAATAGGTCTTACAAAATATAGGAAACAGTTGTTATGTAGATATTAACCTAAATTATATGAAACCTTTTTTTAAATGTTTAAATAAAACAACTTTCTTAATTTATATATATGTAGTTAATTTTTTTATTTACTGAAAAAAACTATTATCATGTTAACAGTGGGTATTGTTAATAGATAGATATTACCAAATTAAATAAAACACCATTCAATTCATTTTTATAAAAAATTAAGTATAATGTAAGTAATTAAAAAACATAAATATATATAACAAAAATTAAAAATATAAACCATAAAACCAATTGAAGGAAAAAAAAATAAAATGCCCAACAATTCAATTAAAAACCAAAGCAATAAAAATTAAAAATATAAAATAAAAGGATTAAAAACAAAAAGTAAACATAAAGGCAATACAAACTAAAAATATAAAACAAAACAATTAGACAACAAGAAGTAAATATAAAAGCAATAAAAATTAAGAAAACGAAACAATTCAATTTAAACCAAAAAGTAAACATAAAAGCAATAACAATTAAATATACATAACAATTTAATTAAAAACAAAAAGTAAACAAAAAAGCAATACAAATTAAAAATATAAAACAAAACAATTAGAAAACAAGAAGTAAATATAAAAGCAATAAAAATTAAGAAAACTAAACAATTCAATTAAAAACAAAAAGTAAACATAAAAGCAATAACAATTAAATATACATAACAATAACACCATAATTATACTAATTTACTCTTTAAGTCTGAAATAAACATTTACCTTTAATTTTTTAAAGGTAAAACAAATTTAAAAAGCATAGATATACTTACATTTTGCTTATAGCAATACCTAAATTATTTACTGCAGCGGCAGTTTCCTTTAGGCCTTCTCCTACCAATTTTATGGCATCGGCCATAACTTTGGTGGCCGCTATGTTTGCAGCGGTACATTCAGCTAGCATCTATAAAAAAAAAACATAACATTTAATAACTTATTCTTAATGAAGATTTTTATCACGTTAATATTTACCTTTAAAGCATCAGCCTGTTTGTTCGCGATCTCCAAAAACAGTTTTTTGGTATCGCAATCGTCATCGGCTCGCTTCCTTTTCAGCCCTCGACGTGGTGTCCTCTTGGATGTACTCGGAGTATCACAGGCAATGTCCAAAAATTCACCACTTAATGGCGATGGTACTCCAACCTCTTCACCATCTTCCAAAAGTAATTGCAGATTCTAATAGAACAAGAAATTTGCAACAGGTAAGCATACATGTTAACTTCACTGTAACTTACCTCTTCCATTGGAATATTTTCGGACACGCACTCATGTCCCTCAATATAATCGCTTCCGATTAATGACACCACTCGCCTTTCCACTTCGCTTAAGGCCTCTTGCGTTACTGGCTTATTTCCCGTAAGCGCTAGTTGCCTTTTGCGATCTCGCACTTTGGTGCTGGTACGGCTTTTAAGTTCTTTTCATACCTTTGTGAAATAGAACAATTATTATTACTCGTTCCTATATTTATTCAACTTTGTTTACTTACCGCCTGTCATTGGTTGACCTCTTTAATTGCTCCACCAAGACAATTAAGGTTTCCGGCTAATTCAGACCACTTCTTATAGGCCTCCAATTTCCCGTGCATCTTCTTATACTTTCCGCCAGCTAAACCCGGGTTGTTAAGCATAAAGTCCACCATTGCACTTAATTGCTCGGCAGATGCTCGACTTCCTTTGGGAACGGTACCAGACATTCTATAAAAAATATAAATATATGAATATAGATTATGAAATAAAATTTTACAAGTTTTTACTTACCTTGTGCTGTGCAAAACTAAAAATGCGCTTGATTTGCGTTTTTCATTTTTCTTTATTTTGACATTTCATTTAGCAGAGATGCCACGTAATATCACTTTAAATACATACAGATATACAACTTTTTAGTATGGTTAAAAATAAGTTAGTGAATAACATAGGGGTTAGTGCAAACATCAAAATATGTCGTTAAAATTAACACCAACCAAAGTGTTAAAAGTTAGTGAATCGCAGTACAGGTATCTATAAATCTATGAAATATTTTGACACTAGGACCCGAAGATGTTGATATTTTTGCATCAAATACACTCCGTAAAAGTATTTCAAATATGTGTTGACGACATGGATAATACAAAAGATCTTTGCTTAGCGTTTGTTCTAAATGCACACATGCACCTTGTATTCGTCCTGTGTTTGATGCGGTGGTATCGCAGCACAGGGCTTCCACTTTTTCATCGAGATCCCATTCTTTGAGTAAGTCAAAGACAGCCGTTGCTTGCTGTCTTCCCGTACCTGAAGTTATCGCTGGGATGCCGAGTAGCTGATATGTTCCATTAAAAGATAAAACTACAGGCAGACGATCGACGTGTTCACTACCCATCAATGATGGCAACATTTTACCATCCCAGTAAACAGTCACCGCCTTAATTTCTTTGTTTTTAAATGTTTCGCGGATTTTTTTTTTCTGCATCAAATCGAAACTTTGTTGCAGTATTAAAGAAATGCATTGTTCTACGTATTAAACAAATGCATTGTGTAAAATTATAAGCAGATTGTAATACAGGAAGGCGTGCCGCATCCGCCCACAAGTTTTCTATATATGCTAAATACATATGAAATAAGTTAAGATGTTAATTTGCTGGTCATTTAATAAAACACTGGTAAATTTGATATAAACTATTATTAATTTATTCGACCTGAATCTTTTTTCCGCTTACAAATTAATAATAATGAGGAAAAATGTTTAGCAATACTTTAAAAATATATATTATGATTTTAAGAATATCGTGATTTTAACAGCAAATGTAATATATCGTTTGTGAGCTCAGACAACAACTGAAAAATATATGGTCAGTTAAGTCCGGCATCTTTTAAAGTTCAATAACGCCCAGTTGTGTAGTATCGCTTCAATTGCTAAACAAAACGGTGACACTGTCCGAAATGCACTACATACTCTTAAGCAGCCAGCACAGGGGATACCAGCCCCACGTATGTGGAATATCTAAGTGAGTCCGACCATACCGGGTGTTCATATAGGATAATGCTCTTTACTACTCCAGCGTGCAGTATCCTCTGAAGATATTTTGGCCCTCCCGTGTTTGGCATAATCCGAGGTCTCTGGTGCTTTGGATGCTATATATCGCAAGTGCTCGCGAAAAGATAGCCGTGTGTCAATCATCACGCCCAGATATTTCAGAAATGCTTTTGATTCTATGGAACAGGTGCCAACATTGAGGGTAATAGTTTCCCTAGCCTTACGACTACTAATCAAAACCGCTTCGGTTTTATGATCAGCTAGAGTCAATCCCATTGCAGTGATCCAGGACTTTACTAATTGTACGCTGGCATTTGCAATGGTTTCTGCCTCCAGCAATTCCTTAGCTTCATACACCAGCGCTATATCGTCTGCGAATCCCACAATCTTTACTCTCTCAGGTAACCTCAACCTTAATACTCCATCATACATAACGTTCCACAACAATGGTCGCAAGTATCGATCCTTGGGGAACACCAGCACTAATCCTACGTTTCCTTATACCCGCATCTGTACTATAGATCAATTCCCTATACCGGAAATAATCCTGCACTATCCCTATCAGATATTCTGGGATGTCCAATCGAGTTAGAGCATCAACAATATGCACCCAGCTCGCTGTGTTGAACGCGTTCTTCACATCCAGCGTCACAACTACACAGTACTCCTTTGTGCCATTCCTCCAACTCCTGCCATAGATAGTCCGTGCAGCAGTTTCTACTACCACGTTTATAGCATCCACTGTTGACCTCGCCCTCCTGAAGAATTGGTTGTCTGATAGACCATGTCTGTCTTCAACGCAATTCCCAAGTCTTCTGCAAATCACACCCTCTAGCAACTTCCCACATGTATCTATCATACACAGTGGCCGATAAGATGAGGGATAATCCAAGGGTTTATTGGCTTTTGGTATTAAAACCAACTTCTGCCTCTTCCATCTTGATGGAAAAATTCTCTTACTTAAGCATGTATTCCCCATTCTTAAGAACTGCTCGGGACAAAGCCTGACGGCCTTCTTTTATACTATATTTGGAATACAGTCGAGGCCCGGTGCCTTTTTGTCTCTAAACCTAGAGACAACGTCCTCAATCTCAGTTATTGTAACAGGGAAAATTTAATGTCCCAATTGGATGGTTGTGCTCCCAAGGTGGTGCGCCCTGCTGGGAAAAGAGATGGTCTACAATTTCCTCCAGGATTGGCCCCTAACTCGGTTGCAACGGGATCAGGCGTTTAAGTTTTTTGGTGACCAGCTTATATGCAAAACCCATAGGATTATCATCCACCTCATCACAGATATTAAGAAAACACTGCCGCTTGCTCCTACGAATTACATTCTTTAGGGCCCACCTCCTATTCCTGTGATTGTTGGTATACGCTATTCTCTAACCTACCTCGAGTTCTTGTATACTGCCTTCTGGCACGTATACACTCCGCCCTCAAGCCGGCAATATCATCATTCCACCAATAAACCGGTGGCCCCTTTCCGGATCTTTTCCGCCTCACCATAGATGCATCGCACGACCGCGTGATATGGTTTACCAATTGTTCTGCCATATCCTCAGTTGAACCATTTAATTCCATACCTTCCATACAGATGGCAAAAATATCCTTATCAAAGGTATTCACTTTCCATCCCGACAAACCTTGTGCACGGGGAGTCACATGCCGTATATCATCCTGTATATCCATAATAATGGCACTGTGATCGCTGTGAGTATAAACATCAGATACTCTCCAGTTTACACGGTTTATAATGGTATCGCTGGCAAACGTAATATCAATAATTGATCCACCATTTCCCCCTCTAAATGTTTCCTCATCTCCAGAATTCAAGAGCACAACATTCAGCGCAGAAAGGGCTTCTAATAGCATTCTTGCCCTTGCATTTGTCAAGGGACAGCCCCATTCAACAGCCCGCCCATTTAAATCCCCTGCTATTATAACAGGACTCCTGGCTGCAGCGTCCATCACCATGTTGTCTATAATAACACGAAAGTCATCAATAGAATACCTAGGAGGAAAATAACAGCTGTACAAACATATGCCGGAAACAGTGGCCCGCGTGTATCCACATTGCGGTGATAACCTTTCCCTCAATATCAAAGAACCGGTAGTCCATATAGCTGCTGTATCAGTATCATCAGTAACCCAATTTGCAGATACAATCTTCTTATATGGCTCGCTGAGTGCAGCAACGTCTACCTTTAAATCTCATACGGTTTGCCTAAGCAACTGCTGTGATGCATGGTAATGATTGAAATTTAGCTGTAATATGCGCATCCTGATTATTAAGTACTGTTTAACTCTTAAGCTTTTGTAGCGCCCTCTTGTAGTACGGGCAAACTACGCATCCGGTGACATGGTCACCATTAGTACTTCCACCCTTTCTACAGAGCATGCACGAAGGTCTGTTGGAACAAGTTGCAATCTTGTGGCCAGCTTCCCCACAACGCAAGCAATTTCCGGATAGATCCTGGCCGCTACAGTTCGTCGCCCAATGTCCAAAATCGACAGTCTAGCTAGAGGAGCACTCAGGCCAATCGTGGCAGTTTGTGTATATACACATATATGTACATAAATATATATATATATATATATATATATATATACATATATGTATATGTATATATTTATATGAATACTTATTATTATTGAAATATGTCAATATAATTATTAATAAAATATGTTAATGTATAAAAAATAATAAGAAAACAATGTGGAAAATATATATATAAAATTTTAAATATTTATTTTAAGCAGTTTTTTGAAAGCCATTAGCCTTCTATTTAAATTTTTCGCACGGAAATATATTCGGCATTTTAAAAATAATATTTTTATTTTTTCAAATTTTTCTGGATTATAAGCAACATTGCCTTGAGCAACACCGGGGTCTAGGGAAGCGTTAAGCCATTCCGTTTTGTCTATTTCGACATTTGCCATCAAGATGTTCCGTGTTTCTTGCTTAAAAGTAAATAACGTTGTATCAAAAAATATAGTTCTACAAAAAAACTTACCTAAAATATATTTTCGCAGCCTATATTTAAAGTCAATTAGTGACGGATGATCATTCAATCCTCCTCTACTTCTCATTGCGTCAAAAAATTGCTCCAATACATCCTGATTAAGCTGATTGGTAACAAGATATGTTATATCAAACTTTTCTATGTATTTTCTAAGTTGCTTTAATGCAGAAGTGGTAATTAATATACCACTTTGAAACGGTTGCAACGATTTTCGCCCATAAACAATAGGGGAGGACATAAGATTTTTCATATTTAATAGGACTTCGTCAGACATGATAGTGTCAGTCAGTTATGTTCAGTGACCAGTGACTATACTTTCATTATTGAAACAGGCTGGCAAACACTAACACAACCACGCGCTAAAGCTGATCTGAAGAAATTCAACACAATATTTCATGACTCAGCGGGGGCTCGAACTCAGGACCCTCCGCATCTTAGTCTCGTGTTCTACTACTTCTGCCAACAACACCCATGGTATATATATATATACCATATATATATATATATATATATATATATATATACATAGTATATATATACATAGTATATATATACATAGTATATGTATATGTATATATATATATATATATATAGATATATATATATATATATATATATATATATATATATATATATATAGATATATATATATAGATATATATATATATATATATATATATATATATATATATATATATATATATATAGATATATATATATATACATAGTATATATATACATAGTATATATATATACATAGTATATGTATATGTATAAATATATATATATATATATATATATATATAGATATATATATATATATATATATATATATATATATATATAGATATATATATATATATATATATATATATAGATATATATATATATACATATACTATGTATATATATACTATGTATATATATATTATATATATATATATATATATATATATATATATATATATACTATGTATATATATATATATATATATATATATATATACATATATATATATATATATATATATATATATATTCCCGCAAGGGTATCTTCTTATGAGGATAACGGGATTGACGACCCCGCGGACCCTGAGTTATCACAGGTCTGAGGGAATTCTAGATAGAAACCCTTAAAAGACTTGTGATTCCACACGCTGAAAAGCATTAAGACCAAGTCCAGTACGGTCTTAATTATGGCATATCTGGACATACGAGATTGAATTTTTAGAACCCTGGGCTGGTGGTTGTGGTATTCTGGGACCTGAGTATGTAGGGGTGAAATTTTACAGAAATGGCTCTCAGGCTAATGCCACAACTGCCTCCGTCCTATTAAAACTTGGCAAGTCTCAAAGTACGTTTGAAGTTCGTCATCATTAAGTTGGTGGTGTAGGTCCGGATGTTGATTCCCGGTTAGCACGGATCTGGCTCTGGCGGATTGATCCATAAGGTCTCTTCGTCAACCCTCGCATGGACCTCACTGCTTGCAAAGACACCCATGGGATCTAAACGTGACTGCACAACGAACGGAGACAGCGGCTTTGAGTTTGGACCCACTAGAATGAACACAATTAATATAAATAAAAATAGAGGTAATGGACATGATGGGTTAAACGTGGTAGACAGCGAGAACCCATTTGTGAGGAAGTCGGTGATCATGAGATCACCCCCTTCAGGAGTTAGAAGTGGAGATAATCTCTTTTCCAATAGCGTTGCTAATAGTAGTGAGGTAAGCAGCAGTAGTTTGGGGAAATTAGGAGATAAGATCTCGAAGTTGTTAGACTTCTTAAAGTCGCGTTCGAACGTGCATAAAGATATTGTGACGATGTCGCGGGAGATACAGGCGTTGTATATGCAAGTAGCGGATGAGCTGAGCAGCAGACCTGTTAGTGACAAGAAGTCACAAATTCATAAGGGGACGCAGACGGAAGAACCGTCAAGGCCAACCTTTGTGCTAAACGCAACCCCAAAGCGCAAAAGAGATCTAAGCACTCTTAGCCCAAAGGGGAACAAATCTAAGAAGAAGAAGGGTGTAACCCCCAATAGGAATAGCGGGAATCATACACCCAGTGAGGCAGGCAGAAGTACGGCTGGGAAACCAGGCGTGAATGCTAAAGATCCTGGCTGGGTTAAGGTCCATACCAGAGTTAGAAGTAGGAAGAAGATAGTAAGACCAGATGCTTTGGTAATTAAAACGTGCGGGGATGCTTCCTATGCTGATATCCTCAGACAAGTGAAGAAAGACCCAAAGTTGAATGATCTGGGCCAAAGTGTGAGGAACATTAGGAAGACTGGTAAGGGTGAATTGTTGTTGGAGTTGAATAAACCCGCGCACCAGGATACAAGTGAATTCAGGGCGACAGTAGAATCGGTACTAGGTCAGGTCGCCGAAGTAAGGGCAATATCCCATGAGGTTAGAGTCGAGATTAGGGATATAGATGAGGTAACCTCTAAGGAGGACGTTTATGAAGCCCTCATAAAAGCATCCGACGATTTGAAATCTCTGCAGCCTGCTGCAATTAAATCGTTGAGGAGAGCGTATGGAGGAACGCAAACTGCCACCATTGGCGTAAGTGCTGCCATAGCTAGCCGTCTTGTGCAGATGGCGAAGATACGCATTGGTTGGGTCGTCTGCCGAATACGCGAAAAGGCAACGCCGATAAGGTGCTTTAGATGCCTAGATTATGGACATAGGGCCGCAAATTGTAAGGGGAAGGACCTTTCTAATAATTGCTTACGGTGTGGCGAAACCGGCCACAAAATTGGAACGTGCTCCAAAAAACCGTCGTGTTTGCTTTGTAGGAATGCAACAGACACCGCTAGTGATCATGTCACCGGAGGTGTAGTTTGTCCGTACTACAAAAAGGCGCTACAGAAACTTAAGGTTTAAACCCAAACTTAAGACATCAAAATGCGTATATTACAGTTAAATCTCAACCATTGCCAGGCAGCACAAGAGCTTCTTAAGCAAAGCGTTCGAGATTTAAATGTAGACGTCGCTGTGCTGAGTGAGCCATATAGGACCATGGGATCTGTAAATTGGGTTTCTGATAACACGGATACATCGGCGATATGGAACACCAGCACCTTAACACTACGGGATAGAATAACATCACAATGTGGGTATGCCCGAGCCACTATCTCTGGTATCACATTGTACAGCTGCTATATTCCCCCTAGGTATTCTATAGAGGACTTTCGAAGCATAGTTGATAATATAGTAACAGATGCAGCCACCAAGAACCCAGTCATAATAGCAGGTGACTTTAATGCGTGGGCTGTTGAATGGGGCTGCCCCTTGACGAATGCAAGAGGTAGAGTGCTCTTGGAAGCCTTTTCTGCATTGAGCGTTGTACTCATGAATAATGGGGTTGAACAAACTTTCAGACGAGGTGATGCTGGTTCGGTAATTGACATTACGTTTGCCAGTAGCAGCATCACAAGCCAGGTGAACTGGAGAATATCTGACATTTATACTCATAGCGATCATAGCGCTATAATCATAGATGTACAAGATGAACAGCACCATATGGCTGTACAAGCACGAGACTTGACAGGCTGGAAGATAAATACCTTTGATAAGGATATCTTCGCAGCTTGTATGGAGAACATGCAACTGAATGGTTCGGCTGAAGATATGGCAGAACAATTAGTGAGCCATATCACGAGTGCGTGCAATGTGAGCATGACGAAGCGTAAAAGGTCACCAAATAAGCCTCCAGTTTACTGGTGGAATGGTGAAATTGCTAGGTTGCGTTCGGAGTGCATAACCTCCCGAAGGCAGTATACAAGGACGCGAGGTAGTCTAGAGAACAGTGTACACCATCAAATATATAAGGATAAAAGGAAAGCGTTGAAGATTGCAATACGTAGGAGTAAGCGCAGTTGTTTCCTTAATATATGTGAGGAATTAGATGGTAATCCTTGGGGCCTTGCATATAAACTGGTAACCAAGAGACTTAAATGTCTTGGTCCATCGCCGCCAAGAGAGGAGTCTATTCTCAGGGGAATTGTAGATCATCTCTTTCCCCAACAGGAAATTCCTACGTGGCAAAACAGCTATTCGGCTGCATTTTCCGATATTCCTCCGGTTACGATTTCCGAGATAGAAGGCGCTGTCTCGAAATTTAAAGACAATAAGGCGCCAGGCTTAGATTGTATTCCAAATATGGTGCTAAAAGAAGCTGTCAAACTCCACCCTGAGTACTTCTTGAAGGTAATAAGCGCATGCTTGAGCCAGGGAATTTTTCCAAC
Organism: Linnaemya tessellans; assembly: GCA_951800035.1. Classification (NCBI taxonomy): domain Eukaryota; kingdom Metazoa; phylum Arthropoda; class Insecta; order Diptera; family Tachinidae; genus Linnaemya; species Linnaemya tessellans. The sequence goes on along the minus strand of OX637535.1, from coordinate 93,090,767 downwards.
AATGTGGAAAAGACAAAAGCTGGTACTGTTACCCAAGGATAATAAGCCGCTAGACGACCCCTCCTCTTATCGTCCACTGTGTATGATAGATACGAGTGGGAAACTGCTAGAAAGTATAATCTGTAGAAGATTGGAAGGCTGTGTTGAAGCTAAGAATGGTTTATCAAATAACCAATATGGCTTCAGGAAAGCAAGATCAACAGTGGATGCTATCAAGGTTGTAGTAGAAACTGCTGCTAGGGCTATCCAAGGGGAGCGGTGGAGAAATGGAACTAAGGAGTATTGTGTAGTCGTAACCCTAGACGTAAAGAACGCCTTCAACACGGCAAACTGGGGACGTATTGTTGAAGCCTTAGCAAGATTAGACATCCCAGGGTATTTACTGGCAATTATACAGGATTATTTCCGAAATAGAGAGCTAGTTTATGACACCGATAAAGGTACTAGGAGACGCCAGATAATTGGCGGCGTGCCTCAAGGATCAGTACTTGGCCCACTACTGTGGAACGTCATGTACGATGGAGTATTGAGGTTAAATCTACCTGAGAAGGCAAAGATAGTTGGATTCGCAGACGACATAGCGTTAGTATGTGAAGCAAAAGAGTTGCTAGAGGCGGAAACCATTGCAAATGCCAGTATTCAGATCGTTAGGTCTTGGCTCAGGTCAATGGGTCTAGCTCTAGCTGACCATAAAACAGAGGCGGTTCTGATTAGTAGTCGGAAACGTAGGGAAACCATTAGGCTTAATATTGGTACGTGTAGCATAAGAATCCAGGGAATGTCTAAAATACCTTGGAGTCATGATTGACACACGTCTATCTTTTCATGAGCACTTTAAGTATATAGGTGCCAGAGCATCGAAGACCTGCTCAGCTTTATCCCGGATCATGCCAAATACGAGAGGTCCGAAATATCTGCAGAGGAAATTGATCTCTAGTGTAGTTAAAAGCATTATCCTGTATGCATCCCCTATATGGTCAGGTTCACTGAGATATCCTACGTATGTGAATCTGATATCCCCTGTGTATAGGCTGGCCGCCCTGCGAGTATGTAGCGCATTCCGAACTGTGTCCGACGAGGCAGCTTTTGTCATCGCCGGTATGATGCCCATCGAATTAGAGGCGATATCGGACAGTACAAATGGTGTGACAGATTTGTGCCTACGTAAGTGGCAGGCACGATGGACAGCGACTGATAAGGGAAGATGGACTTACTCACTGATACCTGACATCAGTACATGGTTATCAAGAAAGCACGGTGACTTGAACTACTATATTACACAGTTTTTGACTGGACATGGTTGCTTCAGGTCGTACTTGTACCGTTTCGGACATGACAGTATTCCGTTTTGTCCGAGCTGTGATGGTAATGTCGTGGAAGATGCCGAACATGTGTTCTTCATCTGTCCACGATTCAATAGTAGAAGAGAGTGCTTAGAAGCAGATTTAGGGCGTAGAATTAGGCCGGACAACATAGTTCCAACCATGTTGGAATCTTTGTACAACTGGACGTGTGTATGCAATTTTGCAAAATTCGTTCTGTTAGAACTTCGTAGGTTAGAAGAGATTCGCAGAAGAATCTCTTTAGGTTAGATTAGGTCTAGGATCTATTCCCACCCTGTGATGTAAAGCCTTACGGCAGTACCACAGGGAAAGGTTTTGGGTCAGTGTAAAGGGGTGTTTTAGCGTGTTAAAGTCTCGCACTCCTGGCAAACACCATCACTGCCAGGGTCTTTCGATGATTTCATCCCATTCATCCCATGAATAAAAAAAAAAAAAAAAAAAAAAATATATATATATATATATATATATATATACATATACTATGTATATATATACTATGTATATATACTATGTATATATATATATATATATATATTATATATATATATATATATATATATATATATATATACTATGTATATATATATATATACATATATATATATATATATATATATATATATATATATATATGATGAACAGCACCATGTGGCTGTTCAAGCACGAGACTTGACAGGCTGGAAGATAAATACCTTTGATAAGGATATCTTCGCAGCTTGTATGGAGAACATGCAACTGAATGGTTCGGCTGAAGATATGGCAGAACAATTAGTGAGCCATATCACGAGTGCGTGGAATGTGAGCATGACGAAGCGTAAAAGGTCACTAAATAAGCCTCCAGTTTACTGGTGGAATGGTGAAATTGCTAGGTTGCGTTCGGAGTGCATAACCTCCCGAAGGCAGTATACAAGGACGCGAGGTAGTCTAGAGAACAGTGTACACCATCAAATATATAAGGATAAAAGGAAGATTGCAATACGTAGGAGTAAGCGCAGCTGTTTCCTTAATATATGTGAGGAATTAGATGGTAATCCTTGGGGCCTTGCATATAAACTGGTAACCAAGAGACTTAAATGTCTTGGTCCATCGCCACCAAGAGAGGAGCCTATTCTCAGGGGAATTGTAGATCATCTCTTTCCCCAACAGGAAATTCCTACGTGGCAAAACAGCTATTGGGCTGCATTTTCCGATATTCCTCCGGTTACGATTTCCGAGATAGAAGGCGCTGTCTCGAAATTTAAAGACAATAAGGCACCAGGCTTAGATTGTATTCCAAATATGGTGCTAAAAGAAGCTGTCAAACTCCACCCTGAGTACTTCTTGAAGGTAATAAGCGCATGCTTGAGCCAGGGAATTTTTCCAACAATGTGGAAAAGACAAAAGCTGGTACTGTTACCCAAGGATAATAAGCCGCTAGACGACCCCTCCTCTTATCGTCCACTGTGTATGATAGATACGAGTGGGAAACTGCTAGAAAGTATAATCTGTAGAATATTGGAAGGCTGTGTTGAAGCTAAGAATGGTTTATCAAATAACCAATATGGCTTCAGGAAAGCAAGATCAACAGTGGATGCTATCAAGGTTGTAGTAGAAACTGCTGCTAGGGCTATCCAAGGGGAGCGGTGGAGAAATGGAACTAAGGAGCATTGTGTAGTCGTAACCCTAGACGTAAAGAACGCCTTCAACACGGCAAACTGGGGACGTATTGTTGAAGCCTTAGCAAGATTAGACATCCCAGGGTATTTACTGGCAATTATACAGGATTATTTCCGAAATAGAGAGCTAGTTTATGACACCGATAAAGGTACTAGGAGACGCCAGATAATTGGCGGTGTGCCTCAAGGATCAGTACTTGGCCCACTACTGTGGAACGTCATGTACGATGGAGTATTGAGGTTAAATCTACCTGAGAAGGCAAAGATAGTTGGATTCGCAGACGACATAGCGTTAGTATGTGAAGCAAAAGAGTTGCTAGAGGCGGAAACCATTGCAAATGCCAGTATTCAGATCGTTAGGTCTTGGCTCAGGTCAATGGGTCTAGCTCTAGCTGACCATAAAACAGAGGCGGTTCTGATTAGTAGTCGGAAACGTAGGGAAACCATTAGGCTTAATATTGGTACGTGTAGCATAAGAATCCAGGGAATGTCTAAAATACCTTGGAGTCATGATTGACACACGTCTATCTTTTCATGAGCACTTTAAGTATATAGGTGCCAGAGCATCGAAGACCTGCTCAGCTTTATCCCGGATCATGCGAAATACAAGAGGTCCGAAATATCTGCAGAGGAAATTGATCTCTAGTGTAGTTAAAAGCATTATCCTATATGCATCCCCTATATGGTCAGGTTCACTGAGATATTCTACGTATGTGAATCTGATATCCCCTGTGTATAGGCTGGCCGCCCTGCGAGTATGTAGCGCATTCCGAACTGTGTCCGACGAGGCAGCTTTTGTCATTGCCGGTATGATGCCCATCGAATTAGAGGCGATATCGGACAGTACAAATGGTGTGACAGATTTGTGCCTACGTAAGTGGCAGGCACGATGGACAGCGACTGATAAGGGAAGATGGACTTACTCACTGATACCTGACATCAGTACATGGTTATCAAGAAAGCACGGTGACTTGAACTACTATATTACACAGTTTTTGACTGGACATGGTTGCTTCAGGTCGTACTTGTACCGTTTCGGACATGACAGTATTCCGTTTTGTCCGAGCTGTGATGGTAATGTCGTGGAAGATGCCGAACATGTGTTCTTCATCTGTCCACGATTCAATAGTAGAAGAGAGTGCTTAGAAGCAGATTTAGGGCGTAGAATTAGGCCGGACAACATAGTTCCAACCATGTTGGAATCTTTGTACAACTGGACGTGTGTATGCAATTTTGCAAAATTCGTTCTATTAGAACTTCGTAGGTTAGAAGAGATTCGCAGAAGAATCTCTTTAGCTTAGATTAGGTCTAGGATCTATTCCCACCCTGTGATGTAAAGCCTTACGGCAGTACCACAGGGAAAGGTTTTGGGTCAGTGTAAAGGGGTGTTTTAGCGTGTTAAAGTCTCGCACTCCTGGCAAACACCATCACTGCCAGGGTCTTTCGATGATTTCATCCCATTCATCCCATGAATAAAAAAAAAAAAAAATATATGTATATATATATATATATATATATATATATATATATATATACATATACATATGCTATGTATATATATACTATGTATATATATACTATGTATATATATACTATGTATATATATACTATGTATATATATACTATGTATATATATATATATTTATATATACTATGTATATATACATATATATATATATATATATATATATATATATATATATATATTTATATATACTATGTATATATATATATATATATATATATATATTTATATATACTATGTATATATATATATATATATATATATATATTTATATATACTATGTATATATACATATATATATATATTATATAAGTATATATATATATATATATGTATATATACATATATATATATATATATATATATATATATATATATATGTATATACATATATATATATATATATATATACATAAAAAATTACAAACAATCCTACCACCGATACTAATATTAAATCTTAAAAACAACATACGAATATTTTAATCACACTTTATAACATGTTCCATTGATATTTTATAAAATACAAATCAAAGTATATCTATATCAAGTAGTCTCAAGAGTACAACAACATAAAATTACAAAAAACACCGTACATTTTGTTTGTGTAAAATTAATATCTTATGTCCGAAATTTTATTTTATTTTGTTCACAATTATTGCTTAGAATTCAAATACTTTTCGCATAGAACTTTTTTAAAACAATTTCTTCTTGTTACTTTTCTTAAACAATACACTTTTTCACAAAAATCTTTTCCACAACAATTCTTTTTTGCTACTTTTGTTGAATTAATAATGCTTTTCACAATTTTACAAAATTATTTTTTCAACGAATAAACAAATATGGCTCGCTACAAAAGTAAACAAATTTTGACATACGTTCATTTAAAAACTGAAAAAAATTTTAGTCAGCTGGGCTCTTGCATATACTTAATATAGATATACTTTGATACAAATATAATGTTTCTTCGAAGTAGCGTGGTGTCAGGTGGTGCATGGTGCTATTTTAACATATTTTTTACATACCTATGGTAACACCCAAGTTTCGGAGCAACAACCCAAAATTTATGTAAAAATTTTAACTAGAGCTAAATAACTACTTATTTTTAATAACAGCCTATATCACAAAAAATTATATTTTAGGGAAAGATTGTGTAAGATTTTTAACGATAGATAGATATTACCGCTGTAAATTGTATTTACAGTAGATAGTAATAAAACTTTGAAGCACTTACTCAGTTTGGGCTCCTTCCTCATTATATTCTAGCTTACTTTCTTTTTGTGCAGGTAATGTACCTATATACGACGGATCCAAGGTTTCAACACTGAAATAGTAACGATATGTATTAATTCATATACATATGTACACACATATATGCTTTTAATAATGGTTTATTCTTACCCTGTCATGGAGGTTTTCATTATTGATCAATTTTGATGTTCCATTGATTGGTCTAAGTAGTAATATCTAACAAAAAATTCCATTACACGTTTTGAAGAAAGAAAAATATTACTCACGGTTGGATTTCTATCAAGCACGGTTCCGCGTCTGTAATTAGATATAATCTGCTTCCAGCATTTACAATGCTTTGGGACAAAAAATGGTTAGCACAAATTCGAGCGGTCGGTATTAGACTAACTCGCTCCATCTTCTTCTGTCCTCTTCCTTGATAGGAACACGAAAAAAATTTTCTTCACCCTTTGGATAATTAATTTTGCCTACACGACAAATAGACATTTTTAGAACGCTTTTTTAATATTTTGTAGATTAACACAACACGAATTGAAGCGCACGAAATTTTCATATATTATGTATGTATATGTATATACGGTTCGTCAATTAAATTTTTTATTTATTTTGAAAATGCTATAAAAAAACGACTGAATATTTTCTCAAATTTCCTTTTATTTGAAAGTACGGCTGACTTCCTAAACGTATATTTACAATGTATCAGTACAGTATTAATACCAAGTTGATACATTGTGTAGTTACTTTTTTAATACGTTTCATAATAATACTTTGCAACCCTGAATACGTTTAAGAACATTCATATACATTTTATTACTATTCAAAATAAATTAAACAATGGCGGAAGAAGAGAATATTTTATTGCAATATTTTTTTGATCTGTGCGGCCATGGAAACTCGAATTAGAAGAAAAAAGAAACGACTTGTTGTATTACAAAAGGAACCAAAAATTACAAAGAGAGTTCCAAAAACAAAAGGCTTTATGCAAACAATAGAGGAAATGCCGGGCGATATTTTTTACAACCACTTCAGAATGGAAAGGAGAACTTTTGATGCATCTAAAGCTTTTACTAAACTTATTTGTTTTTATATTTACAAACTTCTGTGTTTGTTAAGTGGTTCTCACAAAAAGGCTCAGACTGGTCGTCCTGGTCTTGAATTAAAGAATATTCTTTTTATAACGCTGTGGAAACTTGCCAATCAAAACAGCTTTCGCGAAGTAAGCGATCGTTTTAATGTTGGAATGGGTGCGTGCTACAGAGGTTTTGTTTATTGTATTCAAATGATTGCTAACAAAAAACATCTTATAAAATTTGCAAACTCGGAATCAAGCCGAAGAAAAATAATGGAAGGGTTTGAATCATTTAGGTCTCACCCTTTTCCCTACGTCTTGGGATGTATTGATGGTACACATATCCGAATATCACAGCCATCAAAAGATAGTATCAGTTATTATAATCGTAAGGGAACATATTCAATAATAGCGCAGGTAAATTTTTTCAATTCGTTTTTATTTGTTTTATTTACTACTAAAAAAATTATTTTGTACATACAGGCTGTGGCTGATAGTGAATTCCGATTCCTTAATGTTTTAGTTGGGCACCCAGGTCGTTGTCACGATACGTCTGTGTGGGCCGATAGCCCTTTAAAGCGTGCAATTGCATCAGGCCACATTGATTTCCCATATAATTGCCACTTGTTAGGCGACGCAGCCTATCCTTTAGAAAAGTATTTAATGGTACCTTATCGTGATAATGGGTACTTGTCAACTGCGCAAATGAGATTTAACACAATTTTAAGTTCAACTCGAGTGTGTGTAGAACAAGCATTTGGAATATTAAAAAAAAAAATTCGAATTTTGAATTATTTAGAAATTCATGATGTAAAGCTAGCAAGAACTATAATTATATCTTGCTTTGTTCTCCATAATTTCATTATTAACACGGAAGGGTCTCCCGAAAACGTGGAGATTGTTAATGAAGTAGACTCTGTAAATTACAACAATAACATTCCAAATGGCGAAATTCCAAGAGAATAAGCAAGAATAAATAGAGCAATGCTAACTACTTTTCTCTCAGCTTAGATAAAACAATAAGTTTTTTAAGTTTTATGTCTATTTTTAATAGTTTGCAAAAATAAATTCATATTCTGAATAAAAAAAACTTAAAAATTCTTTTAATTCAACTAGGATGTGTTCAACTGAAAACAACATAAAACATAATAAAACGAAAAAAACTAATTTAATTAAATTAAAACAAATTCATAAATGAGATCAATTCGTTAAAAAATAATAGCCCTTAGCGCTTTCTCTAAATATTCCAAATTATTTACGAGCCGCTGATAAAGCTTCTCGTAATTTTCTTATTTCTTCAATTTTTTAATTTTTCTTTTTCACAGCTTACGAGATCCTCTAACAGTTTCCTATCAGCTTGACTTTCTTTTGTTAAAAACTCCATAATATCAACTCGACTGCGCTTCCGTACTGGAGGTGAGCTTTCATCTTGCGTCGAAGCTGCTTGAGACGTGCATGGCTCGTTGCTATCGCCGGTCAAATCTGCATATAATGTGTCCAAACTCGATTCCATATTCCCACGTAGTTGGTGCTTCGCCCGATGTCTTGTTGCGTTTCTTAATGCGTTTATACGTCACCATGAAATTTAAAAATTTTC
>OX637535.1:92979830-93077330 GCA_951800035.1 Linnaemya tessellans | reverse complement strand
TCCTGTTAAAACTATCGAAACTATCGATGGTGCGACTATCGATAGTTTTGCAGCTCTAGCCTGACGGCCTTCTTTTATACTATATTTGGAATACAGTCGAGGCCCGGTGCCTTTTTGTCTCTAAACCTAGAGACAACGTCCTCAATCTCAGTTATTGTAACAGGGAAAATTTAATGTCCCAATTGGATGGTTGTGCTCCCAAGGTGGTGCGCCCTGCTGGGAAAAGAGATGGTCTACAATTTTCTCCAGGATTGGCCCCTAACTCGGTTGCAACGGGGTCAGGCATTTAAGTTTTTTGGTGACCAGCTTATATGCAAAACCCAAAGGATTATCATCCACCTCATCACAGATATTAAGAAAACACTGCCGCTTGCTCCTACGAATTGCATTCTTTAGGGCCCACCTCCTATTCCTGTAATTGTTGGTATACGCTATTCTCTAACCTACCTCGAGTTCTTGTATACTGCCTTCTGGCACGTATACACTCCGCCCTCAAGCCGGCAATATCATCATTCCACCAATAAACCGGTGGCCCCTTTCCGGATCTTTTCCGCCTCACCATAGATGCATCGCACGACCGCGTGATATGGTTTACCAATTGTTCTGCCATATCCTCAGCTGAACCATTTAATTCCATACCTTCCATACAGATGGCAAAAATATCCTTATCAAAGGTATTCACTTTCCATCCCGACAAACCTTGTGCACGGGGAGTCACATGCCGTATATCATCCTGTATATCCATAATTATGGCACTGTGATCGCTGTAAGTATAAACATCAGATACTCTCCAGTTTACACGGTTTATAATGGTATCGCTGGCAAACGTAATATCAATAATTGAACCACCATTTCCCCCTCTAAATGTTTCCTCATCTCCAGAATTCAAGAGCACAACATTCGGCGCAGAAAGGGCTTCTAATAGCATTCTTGCCCTTGCATTTGTCAAGGGACAGCCCCATTCAACAGCCCGCCCATTTAAAGCCCCTGCTATTATAACAGGACTCCTGGCTGCAGCGTCCATCACCATGTTGTCTATAATAACACGAAAGTCATCAATAGAATACCTAGGAGGAAAATAACAGCTGTACAAACATATGCCGGAAACAGTGGCCCGCGTGTATCCACATTGCGGTGATAACTTTTCCCTCAATATCAAAGAACCGGTAGTCCATATAGCTGCTGTATCTGTATGCTGAGTACAGCAACGTCTACCTTTAAATCTCGTTGCCTAAGCAACTCCTGTGCTGCGAAGTTGCCTAAGCAACTCCTGTGCTGCTTGGCAATGATATATGTATATATATATATATATATATATATATATATATATATATATATATGTATTTACGTTTTATTTTCAAAAAAACACAACCAAACTAAAATTTTAAATAGCTCACAAAAATATTTTGAATGAAGTCAGTAAATTTTGAAAGATTGGTTTTTTAACGGCTAGAGGCGAATAAAACAGCTGAGAAGCAGATTTAAAAAAAAAAACAAACAGCAAGCAAAAATATATAGAGAGTGGGTTGGGCCGATAGCCATTAGTTGCTAGTGCCTTCACTTCTTTTGTTTATTGTAATTTTAATTATAATAGACTTGAAATAATAATAATAATAATATAGAGAGTGTACATATTACATTTGTCATATAAAAATTAGAAAGAAAAAGAGGTAATGTCAGCTATAAAGAAATTAAATAAAAAACTTAAACAGAAGCAAGAGAATGAACGTGAAAATTAAGATATTCAGGAATCTAAAAATAAATCCGATGTAAATGACAATACCACAAAGATGAAGGAGTAAAAACAAAATAAAAGAAGAATAAATCTTTAAGTGATAAAAAAACGAGAGAAAAATCGCCAGGAGCTGTAAGCGACGTAACCATTGAGTAAGTAAGGACTTCATATCGTTATAGTTCAAAAAACATAATTGTTTGGTTCTTTACAGATATGTGTTCCGGAGAAGATAACCATTGCCGATTTGGCTCTCATGTATTGACAGTTCTATAGAGTTTTTGATATTTTTAAATTAGAAAATAAGCCCAACGACGAGTTGGGTGAAGGGAATAAAGAATTTTATATTTTTTATTTATTTATTTAATATTAAATAACAAATTGAATTTTATAATTTTTTATTTATTTTTTGTTACATATATGTTATTTGTAAATTAAATTAAAAACAAAACAATAATAAGTGCTTGTATTGGTACAGAAAAAATCCAATTAGGTATGATGGAACAAAAAATTCAGAAAAATGGGACATGAAGAAAAATAATCAAACGGTAACACAAGTATTATAACAATAACATGTTAACATCAGGTTGATACAGTTCTCGTATTCTTTTTCACAATAAAATTAGTGTAAATAGGAACTGTTATTAAATTCAACTAAGCCACCTAATAAGTGGTGACAAACACAATACACATGAGCACTGATGATGAAAGGGTTGCGTCTTTCGAAAACAGCTGTTCTGCTCTGCTGTGTAAGTTGAATAAAACTGATGTTGACTTTCCTTTGTGCCTTGGAATATTTATCATTTCTTTCTGAGATTTAAAAACAAATTTCGAACAATTAGCCTATGAATCTTAATTCAATTTAATATAGCAATATAAATGTTCGTTAAAATTTTTACTACATAAATATAATATGATTCGAAAAAGACTCGAAAATGACCAGTAATATGACTAAAAAATGACTCGAAAAAAATTCGCAAATTTGTCTCGAAAATGAGTCGAAACTGATCAGAAGCGCGAATTATAAAAGACTCCTTTAAAAGAGTCGCGGCTAGGGTACCATTTTCTCCCGAATGAAGTCATTTTCGACTCGAAAACGAGCGCATAAATGATTATTTTAATCGTGCAAAGGATTCGAATATGATCATTAATTTCATAAAATGCTGACTGGGGCAGGCGCAAACACATGCATTAAACCAATGGTGCGCAAAATTAAAACGCTTTTTATTGGTGAGAAAATGAGACTAATATAAAGGTACAGCAAAACGAAAAAGTAAACGAAAAGATTTCCATTTAGAGTTTATGTACATATGAGTTTAAGATAGGAACTTTATTTACTTTTAAGGAAGCAAAAGCAAGCAATTAAATATGTATATGTGTCTACGCTAATGCATCTGTGGCAAAATGTTCAGAGCTCAGTTTATTCCTTTGTTTTGAACAAATGAATTTCAAATCCGAAAAAATTTGCTCGCACATATATGTTGAAGGACACAGAGACATTATATCCAAAGCATTATTTTTTAACTCTGGATATGTTAATTCATCCAAACTTTTCCAAAATGACAGCATATCATCGAGTGGTTGCTCTGTTATTTCGCTTCGCAAAATAATGAGTTCCGTTTGTATTTTGAACCCATAATTTGTAACGTCAACTTTAAAGGGGACTTCCGAAAGATCAAACCTGGAGAAAGATATAGAATATATATCAGTGATGTCAGCGTCATACACAATTGTGGAAAAAAACCTCACATGTACGCTTACGCTCTTATATTTTGAGAGCGTAAAATATAATTGTTTACTGAGAAACACTCTCGTTCAGCGGGAAGTATCGCAAGTCCTGTTTTGATGCCTCTAAACAGAAATAATATATTTATATAAATATATATACAATATATATGAGGTTTGAAATAAGTTGGAGCCACTGTATGTATAATAAGTTGGAGCCACTGTATGTATAATAAATTCATAAGTAAGGCTTTTTGTAAAAATTTTGTCTCTTGTATATAAACGAACCAAATGTTCAGCTTAAAAATGGAGAAATATTTTAAAATTAAATATCTGAGCAATTGGCAATTTCCGAAACTCTTTTTTACAACTTATAAAATTAGAAGATATTATTGGTAAATAAAAGGATACTCTTAGAAAAGGCCATTAGTTAATCCTCGCAACCGCACATTTCTCCCGCTGGGAATGTAAGAGATAAGAGTTATCTCACCAACACAATCGTATTTGACATCACTGATCTATATCAAGAGGTGAATAAAATAAAAGTAATGTTGTGTAGGTGAGCGCAAAAGATAAGCACACAGGCAGAAAAAGTTTGCTGTTATTAATTTAGTTGAAACTAAAACTCACTTTTTTTTTGAAAATCTGTAAGAAGCTGATACATCTGAAATAAATTCTTGAGCTATAATGAATTTATTTTAGATATTCCAATTTTGGCAAAAACAACTTAAGTGAATTTAATTTAGAACTTTAACTTTCCCAAAAATTTTGTTTATTTATACATACGTTAAATCATTAATGATTTTTTAACACTTTTTTATAACTTTCAAATTTCTTTGAAATGTTAAATTTTTTTCTTTCATCATATCTTGATTTTAGAGTTCAATAAAATTTCAAATGTCAATATTTTTGTTGCAGTTTCGCAACAAAAGTGTATTTTTTAAGTTTATTGAACTCAATTTATTGCGCTGTTTAGAACAAATAAATTTTAAATCTGAAAAGATTTTCTCACAAAGATAAGTGGAAGGAACAAATGATAAACATTTAAAGAAATTTTTTTAATTTCGGGATATGAATCGGAATCCAGATTTTTCCAAAATTCGATATTATCGAATTGTTCTGCAGCTACAACTTCGCTACGAAGTATTACTAATTCTGTCTGGATTTTTAATTCATGCATCGAAATGTCGCATTTAAAAGGATTATCGAAAATATCAACCAATGGTTGGATACTTTCAAAGTCCTTAAACCGATCGCTAAAGTTATAAAAAAGTGTTTTAAATATATCTAAATACTCATCCCTTTGAAAGCATTTCTGCTTATCGTAAACACTCAGAGTTTTTGGAAAGCTAGAAAAGTCTTTTGAGTCAATTAGTTCAATTAACAAAAATATTTTTGTTTTAAAATCAAAAAGTATTTTTGTTACTTTACTAAGACTTTTTTCTTTTCCTTGAAGCTTTAAATTAAATTCATTTAAGATATTACATGTATCTGCCAAAAAAAGCCAGATCTAAAATAAAATCATAACTTTTTAACAACTTTCTTTCAAATATATCAATATCTTCAGTTTCTAAAAACTCCAGAACATCTGCCCTAACGTCAAGTAGTCTGTTATGACAGTTACCACGACATAACAAGCGAACATCGGTAAACATGATTAAATCGTGGTGGCTCCAGAGGCTTTTAGAAAATTTACAAATTTTCTGTGAGTAAGTGAGTGATGGCCTCCCCGTATTCTATTTATTATTCTTTCAGCACTCTTCATAGCCGAATGTTCTGAAATAAATTTAGATGCCAGAGCTGTTTGATGGATAATACAGTGAAAGTTATAGGTTTCAACTTCGTGAGTGCTCATTTGGCCTAAAAGCCCTTCCTGTTTACCCATCATCACACTTGCACCGTCGGTACACATCCCCACCAATTTTTTTGGATCAACAAATGACAGAAGTTTTTCGGATATGACATCGTACAATGTCTTACCCGTTACGTTCCCGTAAAAAGTTTGAAGTGAATACATCGACTCAAAAACTTGATAATCGGCGTCCACACATCGTATACAAATGATAAGTTGGCACAGATCATTTATATCGGTGCTTTCGTCGACACAAAATGAAAAATATTGGCAATTTAATAATTTTTCTTTAATTGCGGATTCAAAATATGCTCCTATTTGTAAAGTTTGGCGGACAACACTAGGACGTGACATAGGAAGAGATTCAATTAAAGTAGTTTGGAAATTAAGTTTTCCGAAAACTTTCAATAAAATATTTTTTACATACTCCCCATCAGTAAAGGGTCTTCCCTTCTTAATTATCTCCAAGCTAACCAAATTCGCTAATTCTAATCTAAGTTTTCGATCTACTACCCATTCCTCCTTTTCTTCTTTTTCATACCACGTTTTTAATTTCTCAAAAAAAATTATTTTTTGAATTTTAAAATTCAGTTGCCTTTCTTTTCCCTTATCTTTTTTTAATTCACTATGATAAGTGTCATAATGATATTTTAATGGGAATTATCTACTTGTCCGAAATGTTTTGTAACATACATTTTATAAAAATAATTAAATAGCTCTGAACAATAACACCCGCTAAGCATTCGCCATAGGCTAACATAGACACGACACCTAGTAGACAGAGGTGTTAAATTTTTCAAATACAGAGATGTGCGTTACTGGGAAGTCAAGAGAGGAACAACAAATTTCTTTGTTTGCTATCTCTTTTATTAGTTCGAAGTAATTTGACATTTCATTTTTGTTAACATAAAAATGAAATTTCTGGGCAGGAATATTGGCGCAAATTGGAAAATTATTAATTTTGCGCCAAATTTATTGCTCAAAGTTGGTAATTTATGGATGAAATATCATCTACGGATTCATCCACTGATTACCAACACTGTGCGAAGATAAACAAAAGCACAGAAGAGCAATAAAATTAGTTACAAAATAGTGGAACCAGCAGCAAAATGTAAGATAAATCGTGCATATTAATATTTAGAAAATGTATTATTCTAATGTCTTTTAGGAGCCGTAAATGTGTAATGGGATGCAAAGAAGGGCAGAGGCTTCACCTATTCCCGGAAAATCCGACCAGGTGAGTCAATTGTGTATATTATATAAAAATTCTACGCTCCTGAATGCATTACAAAATATGTGTCATTCGTTTCATCAGGAGCTGGACTGGTGTTTAAGAAGGTGAATAACCAATTACAATTGGTGTTCAGCTTCGAAAAGCAACAGCGGCTGCTGCTGATGCTAGATAATTCATGTCTAATGCATTCAGTGTGAAATAAATACATATTTGCGGCTATATTGTGAAATTGGTGTTGGCTTAAATATGCATCCCGTCATGAGTAATACTCTTAAATCTAAGAATTATAAAAAAAAGATTTTTGAGCGGAAGCTCTTAGTTTGTGAGTTATAGGCCTCTAAAGTTAGAGGATATATATGCTTATAACATCCTCCATACGAACGCTACATGGTTAATATGGATATTGCTGGAAGATATTTATCAGCAGTCGTTGTGGTACGAAAAACTATGAGGAAAAAAATCTTAGCTTAGAGCCCGGCAGGACTAGATTTTCAGTCCACTATTATCAGAAGAAATATTTAATAAATTTTTGTGCTACACTTATTGTATATTTGTGTATTACACCTATTAATGTAATTCTATGAAAAAATAACTATCTTCAACTGAAGTCTTCTGTAGTATATTCATTCCTTATTAGGTATTTATGGTATAGGTGGCAAATGAAAGGTGTGAATGTTTTCTATTAATTTTAGTATAAAGTAAAATATTATATAGGCCTCTTTTCGATTTAACGGTACTTTTGTAAAAAAAAATGAATTTTTAATCCCTAGTCTTTCTAAATCAGTACAATCTTAGGCTGTTATATACCGTTTGAAAGGTACAAGACCTTTCTAACGATGTCCATATCAACCATGTAGCGTGGATATAGAGGATGTTATAGGCATATCTATATATTTGTATTTTATTGTTTCAGTCTATGGTCTCATAAAACCTTACAGACTAAGATTTACATAGGTACTTACAAACGAATAATTGAAATAAGAGTAGTTAAAGAAAGTAGAATTATCACAAATAACATTAGCATATAGAAGGAACAAGTTTAAATAAATAATAATTAAATTATTTGACTAGAAAGAAGAGTTTTAAACCTCACTTTATCCTCTAACATTAGAGGCCTATAACTCCCAAACTAAGAGCGTCCGCTCAAAAATCTTTTTACCATAATTGTTAGATTTAAGAGTGTTACCCATGACAAAACTTTCATAAAAATCGGAGCATGATACGGGATGTATATTTGTTCCAAATAAAATAAGCAGTTCAATTGCATGTGCTTCATTTATTTATTTATTTAGAATTCATTTTACAATCGAGCCCATTTATTTGGCCTTATATGATTGTTCAGTCTTACAATCTTATTTGTATAAATATTTATATATATTCCCCGGTATTCATAAAATTTAAAATGAATTTGAAATGTATTTTAATAAAATTTTGTCATACAAACTTTTCTTAAAACAGATTTCAAATACGTTTTATTTTTTTATGAATACCGGGGATAGTATGTAAGTACAGATGAAAGGTTGTATAGTAAATACAATAAAACAGATTAACAGATAAAAGTAAAGATGATATACTATGGATAGATGAAAAGTTGTAGGGTAAAGACCACAGTAAAAAAAAGATAGTATTGATGCACGGTTCATGTTTTACTAAAAAATTGCTAAGGAGACAGCAATTATTATTTAACCTTTTTTTAGTTTTGCTGAACTTAAGCAATTCTGTGGCCACAAGGAATAACAACTAAACTCTATTTTGAGAAGTTTTCAGCAGAGCACTTTTAAGTTTGAAATTGGTGCCTGAAATCAGGGAATTAAGATGAAGCTAATGTTTGAAAGCTCGGTGTTAGCAATTTTATTATATTTTAATTTGCAATTCAATTCATAATGAAAAAGCAGCTAACTTAAGAGAAATAAGCAAAACAAATTGTTAAGCTTCTTTTCCTTTTTCGTTTTTAAAAATTTCTAAGTCTTATCTCGACTTTAGCTGTTATACCAAACTTAATGAATTGACTTTAGCTATTATGCACTTTCATTTTGTTATTTTTGCTGAATGAAAAGTTATTAGTTAGATATAGCAAGTTTTTTTTAATTTGGTATAAATATTTTTTGAAGCCTAGAGCAGGTTAATTTCGGAGATGGGCTAAATCGTGCAAGAGGGAAAAAAGTTCCCCTAAGAAGAACTAAACCAACCCAGAAAAAAACAACATAATAAGTTTTTTGGTTATTTTGTTAAGCAAATGATATATTTTCATGTCAAATATGGTCCAACACGTTAAACTTGAAGCCATAAAATAAAAATAAAATAATTTTTGGACCCCGCCCTCTTAAGTGGGCGTTATTATAAGCAAAAATAGTGTAAAAATTTAACAAATTGTTTTACTTAAGCCTACATTCCTTAAAAATAACATTTTTAAGCTTTAATGACGAAGCTGAGACGAAACCTGGTACTACTCTGCCCTACCCCCTCCTCCCCCTTAATTGACCCTATCAAAAAAAAAAATAATTTTGTATACAATTATCCAAAGCATTTATTTTTTTGTTTATGACTGCCTGTTTCTGCCCTACCCCTGCCCTACCCCCTCCTCCCCCTAATTGACCCCACCAAAAAATAAATAACAAATTTTATTTTGTATATAATTATCCCAAGCCCTTGCCAGAGCGACCCCTCCAAAAGTTTTAATACTCTCCAAAGAGAATCGGACCCCATAAATTATATATATTCTTGATCAGTGATGAAGTCTGAAGCGATTTAGCAATGACCATACGTTCGTCTGTGGGAAACATTATATTGTCTAATTTTGAACCCCACCCACTTTAGTGGGCATTGACGTACGATATTATAATGCAACTCTGTCCCACCAAGTTAAACATTTTAAATTCACTTAATAAATATTTGGAGGCTATATAAGATTCGACCCGGTCGAATATAACGTTTTTACTTGTATAAAGGGTATATAAAGGTTTGTCATTCCGTGTGTAATTTCTTCGATATGCACATGGGAGCCCATAAAGTATATATATTCTGGATCCTTATGAATAGCCATGACGATTGAGCGATGTCCGTCTGTCTGTAAGAGCTGGAGACTTCGTTCTTGCACCGTTGCATTGGAAATGAACTCAAATAGGCTGCTATTGAAATTCAGAAAGATCCAAAGTATGGTTCCAGAGCTGGGAAGCTTACACCTATTTCTCGACGCAAAATTTATACCAAAAATCAATTATTTTTTTTACTGTTTGTAAATTAAACCTACTTCGTGCTTTGGGAAGCCTCAATGGTCTATTAAAAACTAAAAAAATAAATTTTTTTTCCAGGGATGGGAAATTAAAAATTTTTTTCCGCCTATTCCGTATTTTGTAGTACATGCAGTAACTAAAATTGTTAAAGATTTCAAGTTGTTCTTTAACAAAACCACTTTATGCGTCATGAAATTTGCATCAGCCAAAAAAAAAAATCAAAACTTTTAAATTAAAATTTTGCTACCAGGGGTGGGAAATTGATTTTTTTATACTTGAAAGTAATCAAACAGGCAACTGATTTTGTTTTTTTTTGTTTTTTGCTAACTAAAACTGTCTTATAATTTAGGAAGAACATAATTGGTATCAAAAATTCAAAAATAAAATTTCGAATCCAGGGATGGATAAGTGCAATATTTTATGGTACATGAAAGTGACCAAAAAGAAAGAAAAAAGAATTACATCTGTGAAGGGTATTTAAGATTCGGCACAGCCGAATATAGCACTTTTACTTGTTTTTATTTTACTTGTTTGAAAAATTTTATTGCAGCAATTTTTATTTTGTGTGAGAGTCCTAAAATAGGAATAAATACCATTTGTATTCCTTTCTCGCTCTTCCTCACGAAATACATATCAAGAATTGCTGCGACAAAAATTGCATAGTGTAAACCGGGACTATGTAAAAAAAATAATTTTTGGAAAAAATTACTTTTTGAAAGAAACACTTATTGGGAAATGTACTTTCTTAAAAATAATATTTTTGAAAAAGGTACTTTTCCCAAAAAGTAATTATTTTAAAAAGTTAATTTTCCCCAGAATTATTTTTTACTCACTCCATGTTTTGCTTGTTTATTTTAGGCGTTCAGAGTGGCTTCGCATTTTAGGTGTTAAGCCTTCGGTGAAGCGGCTGTTTGTCTGTAGTCGGCATTTTTCAAAAAACCATTTATACGGAAACAAAACCTCAAGATTTGCTGTTCCTATAAATGAAAGTGTTGAACTAAAAACAAATTTAGAAAACCCCGGTTCACATATTGAAACTTTTGAAACGAATTCGGTTCAAGTTCCAATATCAACATACGCGCAGGAGGGAAATTTGAATTTTTCAGCGGACGAAATTATAGAAGATTTCCCAGTAGGTAAAGAACTGACCAATTATACTTTGAATAATGCACAGGAGTCAAATGACGTAGGATACCTAGGGATTGACTCGAACTGTAATAATTTGGCTTATCCTACGTCTCAATATTTTATATTAAAGGAAACAAAATCTGCGCTAGACCTTTATCGAACGCAATATTTAAAAGAAAAACGTTTGAATAGTAGATTAAGAGCAGGAAATGTTAGGTTATCCAATCAGTTGGATAAGTGTAAGGATAAAATTAAGATATTGGAACTTGAATTGAAAAAGAAGAATGATATGTCTTCGAAAATGTCGAAATCGTTATCCGTATGTGTTCAAAATAGTTTACTAAATCATTCGCGAGATTTTAGAAGCCGCCGGTATGATACGCGTATAAAATTAATTTCTTTAGCGGTATATTACCTGTCTCCTCTTGTTTACCGCTATTTAAGTAAAATATTAGATTGACCTGATGTAAGAACTTTACAACGCTTTGTAAAGGATTGGCCAAAGACTCCGGGTAATTTAAACGGAACTTTCCAAACTTTGAAAGTTCGTGCTCGTGAGTTTACTGAGGAAGATAAATATGTAAGTGTGTCATGTGATGAAATGTCTATCAAGAGTTATTTAGACTATGATAGATATAAAGATAAAATTATAGGTTTGCAGGATTTTGGGGATGAAAATCGTTCGCGAAATATTGCGACTAGTGCCTTGGTTATAATGGCAAGTGGCATAGGTGACAACAGGTGGTCGCAAGCGGTGTCTTATTTCTTTGTTCAAGGCAACTGCAAGGGGTTAATTATGGAACAATATGTTTATGAGGCAATATCCAAATTGCAACAAATTGTCTTAAGCCCCTGTCAGTTCGTTTGCGATCACGGTGCCAACTCTGTTTCTTTTAGTAAAATTGTTGGAGTTACGCAAGTACGACCATATTTTCTGGTAAATGATAAAAGAATTTACTTTATGCACGACTCTCCACATCTTTTAAAAAGTGCTAGAAACTGCCTTCTAAATTTAGAACACAAAGTATATTTTGAAAATAAACTGGTGTCATGGGCAGATATCATCCATTTCTACAAGGTCGATTCAAATGCCATAAAATGTGCTCCAAAGCTCACTCTTGAACATATTCACCCAAATGGGTTTCAACGCATGAGAGTTAGCTTAGCTGCCCAAGTGCTAAGCCGTACTGTATCTATAGGTATGCGAACTTTACATGCATCAGGAAAACTGAATTCTTCAAGGTCCTCAACTTTTTTAAATACTGCTGAGTATTTGGAATTTTTTAATAATCTATTTCACGTATTCAATAGTCGATCGGATTTCAAGGCTTTTACTTTTTCTGATCAAGAGTTTGCACTTCTTCGACTTGCCGCAAAAAAGCTTGAAACTATTAAAATCATAGATGAAAAGGGAAAAAATATAACATATACTTTTAGGTTCATACACGGTTGGCTTATTAACATCTCATCTTTGAAAAGCCTTTTCTTATATCTAAGGGAACGTGGTTTTAATAAACTAAAAACACGTAGACTGACGCAGGATCATTTGGAACATTTCTTTGGCCAAATTAGAAAGGGTTCAGGAAACTGCGTCCGGATTACAGCTCGAAATTTTTCGAGTTCTTTTCAAAAACGTTGGGGCTTACACTACGTTAACGTAGTAGTCAACGGTAATTGTGAAGACATATATTCCGATGAAAAGATATTGGATTTTTCAATAGTGGACCTGGCATACAGTTTCGATCGAAATAACTCACAGTGGGAGAATTTTCACTGTTTGCCAAACCCTTACCCTTCTCTAAATGATATAAATATCGAAGAGAATGTAGATACCAATGAAGAGAAGGCAGTTCTGGAACGTAACGCTTTTGTATACGTTTGTGGTTATTTTTATCTCAAACTCCAGCGAGGCCATATTTGCAAGTCACCCTTTCCCACATTTCATAGTGACGAGCCTGTTTCGCCAGACTATTCTTTTACATCGCAAAAAGAGTTTGAAAACTGCCATTTGGTTAAACCACCTCAAGGATTTGTAAACTACTTTTCAGTTTTAGAAAAACAATTCTTTCCTTTATTTAACCTAAATTGCCATCAGCTTGGTGTGCGAAAAATCATATTTGATGAACTTTTTAAGGAAAAACCTTACCTTTGTTGCGATAAAGTAACACATGAAGAAGTTCTCACCCTTTTCATTAGAATTAGAATTTACTTCATTCTACGTTTTTTCAATAAAAAAATTAAGGAGCCCAATTTTAAAGAAAAAATTTTATGTGTTACGAATAAATAGTTCAATTTCGTTCATATATGTATAACCGAGAAGTGTTTGTTATATAATATCCATTATTACTCCACAAATATTATGCAAATCCATTTTACACATGATGCCTATTTTGAAATCGTTTCATCAAGTACCCTTAAATTCGATAAAAACATTTTGATTACGTGGTTTTCAATGTCTTTAGTTCAACACTTTTCATTATAGTATGTTCCATTATTCCAATATACCATTATTTTTCATGTAAATAACCCATTTCTCATGTAAATAATTTATCATTTTCCATGTAAATAATTTTATTTTTTCTTTATTGCAATTATTATTATTATTATTATGTAACTATTAACAACAAAAAACTTCTTTACAATGTACCTGAATTAATGTATGTAAATGAACATAATACACTTAAACACATTACTAATTTAATGAAAAGATTATATGTAATAAAATATATATACATATGTATATATATTATATGACCTGTTTGTTCGGCCATGAACGAACCCAAGTGAATTGAACTTGTTATCAGTACTGCTGAGCCAAAACGGCTCAGTAAAGTAACCGGCTCACTTCGTTCAGTGTACTGATTCGTTCAAATAGACCCGTTCGTTCACGAACGACACAGCTCTACAGTCTAGTTTCAGCATTCAAACAGGCAGGTTGTGTTTATCGCATATTTTAAGAATCAGCGTTGCCAGAAAGCAATGTGAGTCCGATCACAGTGGAGAAATTTTTATGAAAAAATGTTTGCTGATTCTAGTACAGGGAAAGGCAAATGCTTTGGCGAAAAGTATGAAGAGATGAGGAAAATTATGAATGACATTCCCTTATGACCACCTCGTGTTTTGTTAATAATTTGAACCACAATTCATTGTGTTCATTACATTCAAACTTTTTACAAATAATGCCTGTTGGTGAATAAGGCAATGAAAAATATATATGTACGTATGTGTATTTCCATTACTCTTTGTCAAATGTCCTACAAAGCCTTCTTTTTTACACACCATCACTGCATACAGAGCCACAAACATCGTTTTGCTCCAATGCCATGCCGATACTAATTTTCTAATATATTGCAAATACCCATAATAAATTTAAGTTAGTTTTTGGAGATTTTAAAGTTTTAATTGGGGAGAAGTGACGAAAGTTGATTGGCAATACCGATTCGAGGTGAGAGCGCAGAGAGTATAAAGGTAATACAATCGCAAAATGTAATAGTATAGATTGCCTTTCCCTGCTCTAAGACCTATTGTATCATCAGTTAAAGTGCCATGCTATCAACTAGCAAAATATATAGGAAAAATCCTCAAAAACATACATTGGAAGGGAAAAAAGGAAAAATTTATTTACCTGGCCAAAAAAATTAAAACAAATTATATATTACACTAGCAAAATAAAAGAGCGTAAGCGTACATGTGAGTTTAGTTTCCACAATTGTGTACAGTACTTTTCGCTTATAGTCCTTTCCGCTTAAAGGCCAAAAACGGATATAAGCCAAAACTGCCGTATTCATTTGCAGGTTTTTTTGAATTTCATACAAATTATTTGTTCTAAAGTCCACTTCGCTTGTAGTGCATTTTCGCTTGAAGTCCACGTTTTGTTGGCATGCGTAACTAATAGTGTATGGAAAAAAGTCGCGTATAGTCCACTCTGTTCTTTTAATTATATATTTTATGGCTCCAAGTATAACGCGTTGGACCTTCTTTGACATAAAAATATATCATTTGCTTAACAAATTTACAAAAAAACTTTAAAAATTATGTTGTTTTTTAGAGGTTGGTTTAGTTCTTCTTAGGGAAACTTTTTTCCCTCTTGGCCGATTTACCCCATTTATAAAACTTAACTTGTGCTATCCTTCAGGATATATTTATACCAAATTTTAAGAGTCTGGCACTTTTCGTTTGCACTTAATCGTGCTATCCACAGAAGTTGGGACATGCTCAGATCGTCTTAGATTTCATCACTGATCAAGAATATATATACCTTAGGGCCTCAGATGGATATTTCGCTGCGTTACAAACGGAATGACAACGTGAATATACCCTCCATATACCCTCCATGTTCTTTGGAAGGTATAAAAATAAATGTTTTTGTTTTAATAGTTGTTTTAAATTAAATATTCTTTTGTTTTAAAAAAGTGGAAGAAAATAATTTAATATAGCCAAAAATGTGGATTAAATCGGAATTCACTTATAATCCATTAAGTGGCTTATAAAGAAAATCGGTTACAGCCATACCTAAATACGGGCGGCAAGCGTTTTTTAACCGTCAAAAGTTCTCATGTCCATACGTTTTGTATGGAGCATACCGAAACAACGCGGCGACAACGCTTTGCTATTGGAAAATACGATTTTGACAGAGCGTTTTCTAATGAAGTTAGTTGCAAAGGAAAACAATTGTGACCAGAGAAAAAAAGCAAAAATTTACAAAAGTGAAATAAATAATATAAGAAAAAATGTGTGCACTTCGTATTAGAAAATGGAGATAAGAAAATATTTGCAATATGATTATGTACATAAATATGTTTGCACGTTTGTAATTAACAATAACAAAATCACAAATGTCGTCCGTCCAGCTGTTAAAAAAATCAGGGTTGTTTAATATGTTTGTGTGATAACCCTGTTCTTATTAATTTTTGACATAACGTTGCCGCTTTTGTTTAGGTACGGCATTTGAGCGTTAAACCTCAGCGGAAAAAACGTTCCGCTTTCCGCCCGCATTTAGGTATGGCTGTTAAAGTCCAAATTCGCTTATAGTCCACAAAAGTTGGGCAACTACAGTTGTGAATTATAAGCGAAATGTACTGTATTACGCTGACATCACTGTTCTATGGATTTACATATATTTTAGTTTAATCGAGTTTGAAATCACAACGATTCTAAAGAAGTTTTACTTCAGAAAAGTAAAAAAAAAATCTTTATTGATATGCATTGTTATTAATATATTTTGTACAAGTGGTATAAAAATATTAATATACTAATATTTTTATACCTAATCCTCTTAAGCTAAGTAAATTAACTCAAGCGTTTGAAAGTCAAAATATAACAGTACAAAGTTTGATAACTCCTTAAATAGATTTTCATTAATTGAATCACATTGAGGCTGCTGTTCGACTCCGCTCACAGTCATGAATATTGTGTCGAATTCTTCTGACCAGCATTAGGGAATTGTTGTCTTAGCTATTGTCAGCCTGTATCAGTGATGAATTCATGGTACTGGTCACTGGCAGTATCATGTACTAAAAGCAGAGGAATAGCATCCTCTAGTTCAGTTGTATTTACTTCAGTATGCTAGAACTTTTCATTTACATATATATAGCCTCACTGAATGTAAATATTTCTTAGTATCTATATTAGAAAAATATGTAATAAATGTTTTACTAAAAGTGCTAAAATGGCAAGCCTGCTAATGCGATTTTGACAAGAAGTTGACAATTTTCTAGCAACAAAATACGTGTGTTTTTTGGTGTTGTAAATTGTTGTAGTAGTGGGGGTACCTGTTTAAGCTGCCTTGGTCACACCCATTTAATAGAATCCACTCATGTTTGTCGTGAGACCGTACAACCCAGCTAGCCAAGAGCTGTTTAATAGACGATTGTGGCTAAAATACAATTCCCAAACGAAACTCCTGATGATTATTTGACGAGTTACAATAACAAAACGATGTTTATTCTTTTATTTATTTTAAGTTTTTAGGCACGTTCGTCGTTTAATCTTGCAATGATTAATATACAACACTTTAAAGATATTTCTGATGATCTTTTGAAGATTTATCTTTCATTTTTCTTTGAAACGATTGATTTTTAATCTTGCAATGTTTAATCGACGATTTTTTTGCCAAAATATGTTTGTTATTGTTTCTATTTTCATGCAATTAACCGTTAGGATTTTCATATTTTCTTCTTTTGTTCGTTGATATTTGCATTAATGTTTTGATTAAACCTCGTGCCGGTTGTGTAAAGTGGTTTTTTTAAGAATTAAATTCGTTTGTTAAGACATATATATATATATATATATATATATATATATATATATATATATATTAAGTTTTTTTTATATTTAACACATTGTTGTCACAATACTAATATATAAATGAAATTTATTTGTTGGTGGTTAAGCAATGTCTATATGCATTTCATTGGTGCTTTACCAAATCGTCAGTAGACTTTAACCACAGTTTTGAAAAGTTAAAAACCTCTTATCTTATGCATATACTTCCGAAAACCATCTGAGAATTCACAACTTGTAAATTACAAACAATTTTCAAAAATAACAACAGAACAAGAACATAGGCTTGCAACTCATACAAAACTAAACCAACAAATAAAGTATGTTTGATACGAATCTATTTTATTTTTCTACACCTTTATACAATCAGAAATCCATTGGATAACAAGAAAAGTATTTATAAGGCAAAATGAAAAATAAAATTTAAATCAAAATGTTATTAAGTTTTTTTTATATTTAACACATTGTTGTCACAATACTAATATATAAATGAAATTTATTTGTTGGTGGTTAAGCAATGTCTATATGCATTTCATTGGTGCTTTACCAAATCGTCAGTAGACTTTAACCACAGTTTTGAAAAGTTAAAAACCTCTTATCTTATGCATATACTTCCGATTTGATTCGTATCAAACATACTTTATTTGTTGGTTTAGTTTTGTATGAGTTGCAAGCCTATGTTCTTATTCTGTTGTTATTTTTGAAAATAGTTTGTAATTTACAAGTTGTGAATTCTCAGATGGTTTTCGGAAGTATATGCATAAGATAAGAGGTTTTTAACTTTTCAAAACTGTGGTTAAAGTCTACTGACGATTTGGTAAAGCACCAATGAAATGCATATAGACATTGCTTAACCACCAACAAATAAATTTCATTTATATATTAGTATTGTGACAACAATGTGTTAAATATAAAAAAAACTTAATAACATTTTGATTTAAATTTTATTTTTCATTTTGCCTTATAAATACTTTTCTTGTTATCCAATGGATTTCTGATTGTATAAAGGTGTAGAAAAATAAAATAGATTCGTATCAAACATACTTTATTTGTTGGTTTAGTTTTGTATGAGTTGCAAGCCTATGTTCTTGTTCTGTTGTTATTTTTGAAAATAGTTTGTAATTTACAAGTTGTGAATTCTCAGATGGTTTTCGGAAGTATATGCATAAGATAAGAGGTTTTTAACTTTTCAAAACTGTGGTTAAAGTCTACTGACGATTTGGTAAAGCACCAATGAAATGCATATAGACATTGCTTAACCACCAACAAATAAATTTCATTTATATATTATATATATATATATATATATATATATATATGTATATATAAATATTTATAAATATATAAATTAAATAATATTTTAAGATATTATTTGTTTATTACTAAAAATTGAATTAAGAAAATGAAATAAAAACATTTGAAAAGGAAAGTACGAATTAAATGTGTCTTTTATTTAGTAAAAAGTTTTAAGTTGAAAAAAGCATAATATTGTCATCGCAAGCAATAAAAATGAGAAGCAAACGAGAAGCTTTGCTAACTATGAAGAGAAGTTTTGGAACAAAATCAATCAAAACTGTTGGAAAACTTAACAAGAGAAGTTATCACCCTAAGAAATGAAGTGAGACAATTAAAATTGGTCCCTTTAGTGCGATTCACTAACTTTTAACACTTTAGCAAGTGTTAACTTTAACCACAGATTTTGATGTTTGCACTAACCACCATGTGATTCAGTAACTTATTTTTAACCATTCTAAGCAGTTTTATATTTCTATGTACTCCAATTGATATTACGTGGCAGCTCTGCCAATTTAAATGTCAAAATAGCAGAAAAGAACAAAGAAAATAAATAAAAAATAAA
Source organism: Linnaemya tessellans (assembly GCA_951800035.1). Taxonomy (NCBI): domain Eukaryota; kingdom Metazoa; phylum Arthropoda; class Insecta; order Diptera; family Tachinidae; genus Linnaemya; species Linnaemya tessellans. The sequence goes on along the minus strand of OX637535.1, from coordinate 93,058,286 downwards.
TCATTTTTGTACAAAAGTTCATTTGTGGAGCAAAGTAAGTAAAACATTTTTTATTTTTATAATATATTATAATATTGATCTATTATATATTTATTGTAATATTTATCAAGCTTGTGGTCGTTTTTTATAATATATTATTTCTTATAATTTTTATTTTTAAGAAATAATATATTATAAAAAACTACCACAAGCTTGATAAATATTACAATAAACTGATAAGGTCAATAAAAATAAATCAATATTATATATATATATATATATTTTTCGTAGAAAGTCCGGACATTTAGCAAAAAGAAGCCGCGCGGCAGTTGCTGGCGGTAAATTTAAGAAACGGAAAGTTGGAATGCGACAAAAAGTAGGCAGATATGAAACCCTTAATTGTCTCGATGCAGCAGTTAAAGAGGTCAACCAGTGGCAGGCGGTGAGTAAATAAATACAAGAAATTGTACAATTATTCATTGTCATGAAGGTGTGGAAGAAATTAAAAAGCCGCACCAGTACCAAGGTACGGGACAGGAGCAGGCAACTGGCGCTTACTGGGAATAAGACCGTGAAGCAGGAGGACTTAAGCGAATTGAAAAGGCGAGTGATTGTAATAATCGGGAGCGATTACGTTGAGGGCCATGAATCTGTTGCCAATATATCATAAAAATATTTCCCAATTCCACATTCATATATTTCTTCAATAAATGAATAAACTATACATCAATAAAAAAAGTTGTTTTATTTTGAAATTTTATGAAAAACGGTCCAAGTAACGAAATAGGCAATACATAATAAATTATTTGTACGATTTTTTGTGAGCTGCTGTCTATGAAAAAATAAACACTTTTTTACTTATTAACCCCCAACAAAATTTCTGTCATTAATAAACCTCAGTTTGGGTAGCTAAAAGCTGATTGAAGCAGCTGGTTTCAAACACCATCGGATATCGTTTAAAGTGTTAGTGAATAGCAAAAGGGTTAATTTTGTGGTTAACACTTTTAAACGAAACAATTGTGGTTTAAAAAGTATAGTGAATCGCACTACTGAAGTAATTCCTACGAATTTGCTCCCACCCTTGCCAATTACAGATATTGATTAAATTGCTAAATGAAAATTTTAAAAACGATGAAATGTACAAGCAATTAGTAAGTTGTTTACATGCCTTAATTTATATATGCATAGTAATAAAATTTTTTTTCAATTCAAGCAATATGTATTGGGAAACGTTACAGCAGTGGATCCAGCGTCCTTTCTTAGAGGTACTGTGAAAAAAGTGATGTGCGACGAAATCGCAGTTCAATATACTTGTAGAGGAACGAGCGAGAAAGAAAGTGTTCAGAAATATATCGTTGTTTCTATTATGAGAAGTATATAGACAACTTTTAAAACAAGCTAGTTCCATTGATTAATTTTGTTTTTTATATTCCAAATTCGCACATTGTGATGATACTATTCTTAACAGAACTTTTCAGCAACACTTTGTACATTCTAAAGACCGTATCGAAAGACGTTTAACAAAGAAAAATCAAACAAAATTACTTCCATTATTTTTCAATATAAAGAAGCTGTTATATCTATATAACTTTTTACATATACCATAGTTTAAATTAATTTTTTGTTTTCTTTATTAATTTTTTTCGTTTCATGAAATATTCTATGCTAATTTTTTTATAAAGTACTTTATATGCAATAAACGAGAAATGTTTTTATTAATTAATTTGTAATACAAAAAATAAAATTGATTTCTTAATACATAGCTTGCAAAATGAACAGCTCGGTAGGAGCATTGCCGGGTTCGACAAATTATCATCAAATGATCCTTTTATGACTTTTTCAATGACTCATATAATAATAACATGAAGAGCATTTCAGAAGTTGTAAAATAATCTCTGCATGAGCCCCAGACGATTCTTCATGTTCTTAATAAAAGATTTGTAAGATAATCTGTAAATACATAAATCTTCAGTGATTCTGTCTACGATTAATACAAGCGTCTTTAGCTGCGTTGTGGAAGACTCTCGCAGACGAATCATCTACATGTAACAGTTTCTCCCGTACGCTGTATCTTCCACGATTAAAAAATGCGCTCGTCGACGATTAAAAACGCTCTGCATAAGATTCGCAGTAGACTCTTCAGCGATTGAAAAGGCTAGCTGGGAATGATGATTCATCAGGTATCGGCAAACATATACATCTTCATTGTAAGTTTGTATGAGTGAGAGAAAATAACATTTTTCTCAATACACTTGCCAAAATTTTTATATTAATTGTTGACTTTTTCTATTTTAGCGTATTGTTTCTTTATTTTTTACGTACAAATTTACAAGTATCTGTTTGTGTGTTAACTTACGAAGTTACGTATTTATGTATATATAACTTAATGAATTTATGTATTTGTGAATTTCTGTTTTTATGAATTTTTGTGTATTTCGGAATTTATGTATTTATATCAGGGACCGGAAATAAGAGTTATTTTTCAATTTTTGAAGAAATAAATCATACATATATGAACATCGTAGAAAACTTTTAGGGCCCGATTATGGTTTACAACACAAAAATGTTGTGTTATTTTAGTTAGAACACAACACCAACCCTTTTTGCGATTATGGTTTACAACAGCTAGCTGTTGTGTATGTCACAGGGTTGTAATGTAATTGTAGTAGGTATTTCCATAAAAAAGCATACCTGCGCGCCAACAAATGTCAAGGTAAAAAATTTAATAAACGTATTTTTCGTCTGAAACACATAAATAAAACAAAAAGAATTATGGATATTAACGTTGATTTATATTTTGATGATGAAATTGAAAATAACAATAATACATACATGGCACGTATTCGGAAATATATTCGCGACAAATCAAATCCATTAGAGTTACCAAATACTGAGTACGTATGATTTTCCTAAAATAACAAATTTTTAAAATGTATTGATTACACATAAATTTTATAGTTTTATAAAATTGTTCCGAATAAACAAAGATGGTTTTTTGTTTTTGTTACAAAAGCTTGACTCTTTTTAAACACCTTCAATCCGCTGCTCTGCCATTCCACCGGTTTTAAAATTGTGTTGTGCATCAAGGTTTTTAGCTGATGGTAGTTAGTAAAGCAGCAGCGGCCATGATTTTAATGTTCTAGTTTCACAAGCAACTGTTTGCTGCATATTAAATGAAATAATTAAATTCTTTGAGCGAAAAATTTGCAAGAAGTGGATAAATGCTCGGATGACCGAAGAAAAAAAAACGTCGTTTTTTCAAAAACCAGATTTCCAGGAGTAGTCGGATGTATAGATGGTACGCACGTAGGAATTGTAGCGCCTTCAAAGGAATTACAACATTTGTATTTAAACAGGAAAGGATACTACAGCCTGAATGTCATGATTGTGATTATTGTAATATTCAATTGTATTTATTAAAAACTAAATATTTCTTTTAATAGTTGTGCGATTTCGAAATCTACTCTTGGTTTTTCGATTGGCTTTTTAATATTGCTAATCGTTCGTCCTCCCGACTATTGCTTAATGCTTTTCTATTTTTTGCCAATGGCGGCTCAGTGCATTTAACCGAAGTTGAAGGCTCCTCAGGTCCAAATGTTGATTCCATCCCATCGGAATCATGCTGAGTTGCCAAGCCCATTGCAGAACCACTTGGACTTACTTGTGCTTGCATTGACACAAGTTTTACAGTGCTCTGTTCCAATGGGCTCAAGCTCACTTCAGTAGATGGGCCACCACCAGTACTTTGAAAATTTCTCTTGTTTGAAGCCAATTTTCTTTTCAAATTGGCTTTATAGTGGGTCATACCTGTGATTAAATAGAAATAATTTTACGTAAGGTAAAATAAATTATTCAGTAGATCTGCTACTAGCTCGTTGCCATTCTTTGGTAGTTTTAATAGGAGGTCCTAAGCTATTTAATTGGTCAGAAAATTGATCCCATTTCTCTTTGAGATAAATTTTGCTACATTCAAATGGCAGCTTCCCTCGGCCAATCTCTGGATTCATTTTCATAAGACCAAACAGTTTTTTCATTTGTTTTTTATTTGTAATTTTGCTAAGAACAAATAATAATTAATTATTTTTCTGGGTTTTTAGATTTTATATGTTTACTTAAAAATTTTTCTCCATTTCGCTTTTTTAACTTGTAACGCTCGCGAAACAACAGCTAATGAGCTAATGTTGTACGTTTTTGACAGTACTGACAACACATATTGTAAACGATAATCCGTGTTGTCAAAGGCAAACAACTTAACATACAACATTACAGACAACAGTTGTAAACCATAATCGCTTTTCCAAAAATGCAACATTGAACTAACAACTGTTGTAAACCATAATCGGGCCCTTAATTACACCATCATGATTTTTAGGCGAAATGCATCCAACATATGGCATGATTTTTAAATTTTTGATTTTTATTTTAACAATCAAAAGTAAGAGTTATTTTTGATATTTATTTTTCAAAATGAAAAATAAGAGTTATTTTTGATTTTTATTTTTTTAAATGAAAAATAAAAGTTATTTTTGATTTTTATATTTTTAAATGAAAAATAAATGTTATTTTAGATTTTTATATCAATAATAAAAATCAATTCAAAACTCTTATTTATTTGTTGATGCCGTATGTATTATAATATTCTGCTTCATTCAAATTTCTATATGAATATAATATATTATGTGACTTATCCATTATCAGCTATAAAAACATGAATGCATAGAAATAGCTTATAAGTTTTGGCTGCCATTCAAGTCAGTCTTAAGAGGTCGTTTTCAGGTGTTAAATTTTACCATCATAATTGGCTTTGAATGTTCCTCAGATAAATTATATCTCAAATCTCCCAATATTAATCTGAGTGCTGAAAATGCCCTTCTACACTGACTTGAGTGGCAGGTACAGAATGAACAATTAAAGCTAATTTTCGAAGCCATGGAAACACAAACATATTACCTATGTCACGAATTTTTAATTGATTGATATATTGATATAAAAATATAAAAATCAAAAATAACTTTTATTATTGATATAAAAATCGAAAATAATTTTAATTTTTCTTTTAAAAACATAAAAATCAAAAATAACTTTTATTTTTCACTTAAAAATATAAAAATAACTTTTATTTTTCATTTAAAATAATAAATATCAAAAATAACTTATTTTCTATCTAAAAATATAAAAATAAAAAATAACTCTTATTTCTTGATTTTTTTGGTAAAAGTCATAACAGTTACGGTCCCTGATTTATATGATCATGTATGAATGTGAATTAATCATGTTTGTGTATTTATAAATTTCTGTATTTATGTATTGTATCGTCAAGTAAAAATTTTATATTCGCCCGGTCCAATCTTAAATACCCTCCAATTATTTAGTAAGTAAATCTTAAATGTTTGACTTGGTGGGAAGAAGTTCCTTTAAAACATCTCTATACCCAATTTTAAATTTCTATTTTAAGAGTCATTCCGGAAAGGGCCATGGGAGAGACGTTTCACCTCTCCAAGATCGGAGAACATCTCAGCTTCTTATAGGCTTAAGGAATTAAAATTGTTCAATACTTCCACAATTTTTGCATATAATATCGTACGTCAACGCCCACTAAAGTTGCGGGGTCCAAAAATTATTATTTTTTATTTTAAGGCTCCAAGTTTAACGCGTTGGACCATATTTGACATAAAAACATATCATTTGCTTAACAAAATAACCAAAAAACTTTAAAAATTATGTTTTTTTATGGGTTGGTTCAGTTCTTCTTAGGGGAACTTCTTTCCCTCGTGCTCGGGCAAGAGGGAAAAAAGTACTGATCCCTTCTGCTGGTTTGATGATTATTGAAAATATTCTTAATATTCCAATGTTAATATAAATAATAATTAGAATTTGAACAAAAAATTAATTTATTAATAAATAAAAACATGGTTTGCAGTCTTGCAGATTTGAACTTAAGCCCGTTGAAAAAATTAACAATTTACATAAGAAAGTTCGACTAATAAAAATTCATACATAATTTAAATTGATTTATTATAAAAATCTGTTCAAAAATATATTTATATTTTCCATGCAACTGAATATGTACTTTATTGACAAATTCCACAATATTAGTCAAAAACGCAGTCTTGTAAAAAACTTCTATCTTTTAGGTATGCAATAAGTACTTTTATTTCATTTTCTTCGAAATATTGAAGCACTTCTTCCCGAAGATTGAATAATCTCTGAAGACTATTGCCTTTACTCAACCATCTTAATTCAGTAAATACTAAAATAACACCATATTCAACGTTTATTTCTTTTAGAAAAGCTTTAAATTTTGTATGGGTTTTAAGTAAGGTATTGTGACCAACCTCTGATTTTACCTATTATTTTAATAACTGTTTGCATAACACTTAGCAAATTAATATTTTTAGTAAATAGGTAGGGATCGTTGATGGATAATACAATGATACAGCGCATAGAAAAAGGGACCTAAGGGTAACAAAAATCAATTTTCACTTTTTATTTTTTTTTGATGTGGACAACATGTGAGCATCGAATGAGACAGATCCCATGCGCGAAAAGTGTTCCCTCCCAGAGATATGCGCGTTTTATGAAGTGATGGTACACCAAAGATACACGTATTTAAATCTTTAAAATGGCTCTCCTGAACAAAACCGGCTTTACCCTTAGGTCCCTTTCTATTTTGCCCGTCACATACATATGTATGTATCAGAGAACTTCACTTGTTGATTAAAAATCCGTTCAACAATAACAAAGGCACAAAAAACTTGTCTTTTATTTGCAAATGATCAAAATTGCCCGCACATTCTCTTTTGTTGTTGATTTTAAAGCAGGGATTTCCAAAAAATTTTTGGTTGTGTAGTAGTGAGTACCAGAGTAAAAAAAACGAGAGAATACATTCATTACAGCCGAAATAAAATGTTAGTAATATATTTTATAAGTTGTATAACACAAAGGTATAAAATTAAAAATTTTTTGTGTTGATAAAAAATTTGTAGCAATTCTTTACCAATTCAATGTCGCTGATTTTAAAACTGCACTTTTTTTTAAAGAATTTTATGTTTTTAAAATTCATAAAAAATAAATATTGCACTCAAATCACAGTTGATAGAAAAAAAGTGCAGTTTTAAAATCAGCGACATGGACCGCTTGTAAGATTTAAGAAAATTAGAGCTAACAAGGTGCTAGCACCTGGGTCTCCTGCTTGTTGGTTAAAGTGTCAAATCGAGAACAGTGTAATTAGTGCATCATGATACAAAAACAGTACAATTAATAAAAAATAGAACATTTATTTTTAAGTAAAAACAAAAGACATCCCTTTTTTTGCAAATGATCAAACTTGTCCACACACTCTCATTTGTTTCCATTTTGTAAAAAAAAATTTCATAAACCACCGTGCATTTGCCCATGTGTATTCCCTTTAACTTTGTTTTTGATGAACAAATTCAAATAAAGACTAAACCTCTCATGTATCAATGTTGAATTGGTTATGTTGTTTGCATTGTTCGTATATCATATTGCTCAAGTCACACAGACGGTCGGTTCAAACATGTTGTGTGAATTAATGGGAATAAGAGCGTTTGGACACGATGAATCTACTACAAGCCCTTCTCTTGCCTGTGCGATCTTGCGCATAAAATGCTTTTGTTAATTCTACAAATAATCAGAATTTGATGTATACAGCAGAATGAAATGATTTTTAATCATCATTGAATTTTTCTTTAATCTTTAAAATGAACAAAAATTTTTGTGCTGAACAAAATCAAGAAAAATCGTGATTTTGAAGTACTCTGATATTTATATTAGTTATTTTTTAATAACTGTCCAACAAATTCATCTTTCTTGCCTGACATTAAATTCGTTTGTTTGTCTAAACAGAGCAAAGTTTTTCCCTGTCAGCAAAGGAAAATAATTCTTCTTGAATTGTGTCATATGTATGTATATTCTTTTTCCTCTTACATTTTCATGAAGTCCCACCATTGTTAGCATTTTTTCATAGATTTCTAGATTTTCTTGAACTGTTCTGACACAAGTAAATAATTGGGCTATATCGCCAATATTGGTGCACTCTTGTATCTTATTTTTTATTTTTGCAAAGATGAAAGCACTTATATTTTCTGTTCTTCTGCAGATGGTTCTTGCAGAAAGAGGGACGTCATTGATTTTGTGTCGAAGTTCTTCTGCCTTTAGGCCATAGCATGCTAAAACTTCGTTAATTTTTTTTTTTACAAATGAACCATCCTCAAAAGGTCGGCACCGTTTTGCTAAACCGGCCGCAACTACAAATGACGCTTTCCTTTTTAAAGAATTTTCTTCTTCATAAATTTAATTATTTTAAAATGTGTTTGGACGATTTATTGGAATTATTAGTTATTGTGCTGTTAATGTATGAAGCATTGGAGCTGTTAGAACACATTTCAGCTCGTAGGTTTTGGGTAAGAAGTCTTTACCAAGATCGTGAACACACAGGTCTCTTCGCCTCCAGTTTTGATGAAATGCACCAAAGAGATCCGGAACAATTTAAAAAAAGTGTTCGAATGACTCCTGCTGTGTTTGATATATTGTTGCAACTTTTAAAAGAACAACTCACAAAAATGTCAAACCGACCACCAATATCTGCTACATACAGACTGTTTTTAACGCTTACGTGAGTGATAATAAAATCGTAAGCTAATAAAAAAACTACTAATAGTTTCTTTCTACTAATAGTTACCTAGGACATGACGATAGTAAGCAAACTCTTGCTACCGCCTTTAAAATGGGACGTTCAACTGTAACCACCATAATAAGCAAAGTATGTGAAGTGATGTGGGAGGAGTTGGGACTGGTTTACTTGTCACCCCCCAACAACTATGAATGGAAACTTATTGCTGAGGATTTTAATAGCATGTGGAACTTTCCGAATTGTGTTGGTGTTGTGGACGGAAAGCACATTACAATATATTGCCCACCTAACTCATGATCTTTATATTATAATTATAAGGGAAATTATTCCAATGTGCTCCTAGCAAGTTGCGACGCAAACTACACTTTTACAACAGTGGATATCGGCGCATATGGGTCTCAAAGCGACGGTGGAGTATTATGGCATTCTGGCTTTGGTCAACGATTATTTAATGGTAATCTGGATTTGCCTGAAAATGCTTGTCTGCCTGGGTCTTGTACCAAGTTCCCATATTTTATGGTTGGTGATGCAGCATTTCCCCTTAAAAGTTTCATTATGCGTCCTTACCCAGGTTTGTTCATTCAACTTAAGTACCTTTTTATATACATATGCTAATTTTATAACATTCAACGATTCTTTGCAATTAGGAATGCGTCTGTCAGTTGACCGGGAAAATTTTAATAGGCGGTTATCGCGAGCTCGAAGGGTGATGGAGAACGCTTTTGGAATTTTGTGCGCTCGGTGGAGAGTTTTGCTATCGCCTTTGTTTATGCATCCTGAAAATGCAGAAAAGTGGTGTGGACCACTTTCAAGGTGACGAAATTCTTAATGGACTGTGGAGAAGTGTAGTCGTAGCACCTCTGCGAAGCCATGGCCGAATGACTTCTAATAATGCAACAAAAAGTGCATCCGCATTAAGAGATCAACTAAAGGACTATATTATGTCCCATCCAATTTAAATAATTTTATAAATAATCAGGTATGTAATGAAAACTGATTGTTTTGACATATTAAAACAACTTAGACAACGATAAAGGCGTAATGAATTTTCGAATTAATTTAAATGTATCACCTCTTTTATGTTTTTTTGTATACATTTTTTTTTAAATTACAATATAAAAAATAAACTAACCAATGTTATTTTATTTAATAAAAAGTAATGTATGTAAGTACATAAATATTTATTTATTCTTTCATAAAAAAAACCAAAACTTAAAACAAAAAAAAAAAAAACAATTCATTTCATAAAATTTATGATATGTTAAAATAATTATAATCATAAAAAAACAATTAATTTCCCTACAAGAAATGAATGAATGGAACTAATACACACAAAACATTTTCAATAACACAATTAAAAAGTATTTTTTACTAACAGCGTTACCATTTTTGGATTTTTCATACTAAATTTTTACGATTTGTTGGTAGTTGATCAGATATATACTTTTCAAGTATGTTTGTGTATTTACAAGTTCAATGAAGTTGCAAAAGGATTTATATATTAAACCAATTAACAAAACATAGTTAAATTTTGTTCTAATTGTTTTTAAATGTTTCACGGGATTTTGGGATTTTTAGGAGCATCAAAAATGTATATAGGAATTAAGAAAAAAAGTTTCAGCGACAACGCTGGTTTTTACAGGCTGGAATACTGTGTGCAAGAGTAAGACAACAAATGTTTTCAACTTCGACTTTCTGACGTTTAACATTTGGGAATCACCGTAAGTTACATTTTAAAATTAAATTTCTATAGAAAATTTTATTTATTTCAAACTTAAAGAAAATATCCAGCAAAAAATATAAAACATCAAATAAAATTAACGTGCTATTTTAAGAAAAAAAGAGAAAAGATAACTATGAAAAAAAGGCAACTTCAGAACTGCCTTTCTATAGAAAAAAGGACATTTGAGTCCAATATAAAAAAATATAAAAGGTTAATTGAAAGTGAAAATCATAGTGAAATTTCAAGAAATTTACAGTGTGTGCCTGTGATAAGTGGTAGTTTTAGTTCCGCAGAAATGCCATCCACATCTGCAGGTGGTTTAATTAGAAGTTATGTTGAGTGTAGTGAATTTTCAGACAATGATAGTGTGTCAGGAGTTAAAGAAGCCCCTATTGTAGAAACGGACAGTGTAGATAAGTGTGAGGAATTAAAATCGTCGGCTGTTAAAAACAACATAACCCACACAGCTTTAGAAGATTTATTGCACATCTTAAAACGTGTAGGGGAAGATTTGCCGTTATCTGCAAAAACACTTTTAAATACAAGTAGGAAAGAAATTAAAATTTCTACCATTCCCATCGGGAAATATTTATATTTAGGTATACAGAAATTCTTTCTTTCGGGACCTTTTGAATACTTACACGCAAAAGAAGAAGTTTTAATAGATGTAGGCATTGATGGCTTGAAGATTTTTAAAAGTTCCAATAGAGTTTTGTGGCCTATTCTAGGATCAATTGTAGGTTTCGACAATATTAGTCCCTTTATGATAGGATGTTTCTCAGGAGTTAAGAAGCCACAAAATTTAGACAGTTTCTTGACAGACTTTTGCAGAGAAGTACAATTCCTTCAAACCAACGGCTTAAAAGTAGGCAATAGCGACAGTAAATTGCGGTTTAATATTCGTTTATTTATTTGTGACTCCCCAGCCAGGGCATTTGTTACAGGTGTAGTGTCCCACAATAGTAAGAACGGTTGCTCCAAGTGTTGTCAGGAAGGATTATATAAGGAGAGGAGAGTATGTTTTTCTAAACAGGTTGGTCTTCCGAGGACGGACATAACATTTCAACCAAGATGTCATCCTTCTCACCATATTGCACAGTTTAAAATAACAAAAAGTATTTTAGAAGAAACTGGATTCGGGATGGTATCCCAGTTTCCTCTAGATTCGATGCTTTTGGTAGATTTAGGAGTTACTAAGAAATTGTTAAAAATTTTAATTAGTAAATCAAATATAATGGATATGAATAGGAAAATAAATTGTATCGCTAAGTATGTCCCATCAGAATTTTGTCGCGTGCCTTGGAGTTTGGACGAAGTTCATAATTGGAAGTCTACAGAATTTAGGCAGTTTTTACTGTATACAGGAATTTTTATTCTGAAGGATTCTATTAGTAGTGATCAATATTATCACTTTTTATTATTGCATAGTGCTATAAGGTTTCTATCTAGTGAAAACTCCCATGCGAAAGAGGCAGATATTGCCCAAGTAGTTTTAGAAGATTTTGTGAATTTTTTCGGTACGCTATATGGTGATGAGTTAGTAAGTTTTAATGTTCATGGGTTACTTCATTTATCAGATAGTGTTAAGCAATTTGGACCATTAGATTCCTTTTCAGCATATAAATTTGAAAATTATATGCACTATATAAAAAAACTTGTGAAGAAACCCAACAAAATTTTGCAACAGATGTATCTTAGGCTGGAAGAAAGACAAGGGGTTAAAACAGATTTCTGCAATATTTTCCCTATAAACCGCTTCAATATTGATCACAGAAAGGAGAAAGACAGCTTCTGTTTCAGTAAAACGTTAGGGCCACTTAAAATAATTAACAGTGATTCATCGGAATCGAGAAATCTTTTATGTAAAGTGTTTAATAATACCGACAGCTATTTTGAACAACCTTTCGATTCATTTAGTGAACTTGGTATAGTTGTAGCAAGTAATTTAAGCGATGAAACTACAGTAGTAAATAGGCAGGATATAGATTTCAAGCACTTTTGCATTCCGCAGAATAATAAGTTCTTGCTTATACCTATTTTGCACCACCTATTTCATGATTTTTCTCATTGATTGCCATTTTTCATTTCAGTTAATTTAAAATAATAATTAATATTAATAATAACAACAATAAAATAAAATTAATTTATATTTTGTTAATTTTTTTTTTATTATTATTATTTTCATTTTGTTTATATTTTTATTATTATTTTTTTTTTATTTTATTATAAAAAATTATAATAATAATAAAAAAATTTATAATAATAATAATGATAAATAAAAAAAATTAATAATAATAATAATAATAGTAATAAATAACAATAAAAACAAACAAAAAAATAAAAATAAATAAAAAAATAATAATAATGATAAACAAAAAATAATAATAATGATAATAATAATATGTAATAATAACAATTATTATTGTTTCTATAATAATAACAATAATAATAATAAGAACAATAAGAAATAATGATAATACTTTCTTTTTTACATGAGCGTTTCGCAAAATTTATTTGAAGTTTATGGAGATGACAGCCAAGGAGTTGATGGTTGCGAAATTCTACCCAGAATTAATTATGGATTGCGTGAGCTGGAGAGTGGACCATCAGAGAAGGTGGCATCGACGTGTAAAAGTAAAGGTAATTTGTAATTAAATGTTTTATGTTTAATTTTCATTAATTACTAATTATTAACTTTTCATAGACGACATTTGTGGTATCATGGCCGAATTACTGGCCAGATTGAATAAAATCGAGGAAAATGTAAGATGTAATGTACTGCATTAAAAACCACATTTAAAACGCATTGTTTCTTTTTAGCAAAACACCATCATGAACCAACAAAGCATTTTGAGCCATGGCCAATCTGCCCCTGCAGCATACCAGCAGACAATTGCTGCTAAGCTTGAAGACATTGAAGCAAATGTAAACCTAAGTTCACATCTATCAAATATTTGACGAAATGAGCGTAACCAATACTTTTAAACAAAGTTTCTTTCATATTTTTTTATATTGGTTACGCTTATTTCGTTCGTCAAACAATTGATAGATGCAAACATACTGAATCTTTCAACATTGCTTTTTATAAAAATATTTAACAGATCGTTTCGAAGCCCGAGATGTTGGCATCAACAAAAATGATAATTTAGTGCAAAGTTTCCATCAAGAAGGTAGAGCAATCCATTTGTCGTATGACGGGTTATACATACGACAAAAAGATGGACGAAGTCGCCAAAATGCTACCCCTCCAAAGCATACCCGCTGTTAGGGAGCTGGAGGAGAAATTGGATTTACCCGATTTCTCCCAAGCAATGGTAATACACTAAAATGTATACTTAATTATTGTTGTACTTTAATATGTATTTATATTTCTTTACAGATAACATATTTGAATAAAATTAAAGGAATAAAGGACGAGGTTAGCGTTGTCATTCGCACCCTTTTCACAGATGACCTCCTTCAAAAATATAATTGGGATGGGAGGTTTCAAAAACACTCGTTATCAAACCTCATATTGTTTGATAAAATATTGCGAGGTATAACATCTTTATATAGATGCAAATATATTTATTTATATATGTATGTACACATATTTTAGATGCTTTCCAGCATCAAGGAGGTGTCAGGAAAGCTGTAGAGCGGAGCCACCATAGGTTTAATCAAAAAAATTTTATAAAAAGGAAACAAAAATAGTTGTTACCATTATTATTTACATAATTATTATTATTATATTGCTTTTGCTATTCCAATGTTACTATTATTATTATTATTACTATTATCATTATTTTTACTATTGTTATTATTATTATTAACGTTATTATTTATTAATACTGTTATTATTACTATTATTTTTATTTCAACGTTAATTTTTTTTTAAATAATGAAACGTTAATTTGTTAAAAATAATTATATTTTAAAACCCTCTTTTTTAAAAACTCGTTAAAAATAAAATATTAAATATAAAGAATTTCAAGGTACATATGTGATAAAAGTCCACATGCACGATAAATTATCCTTTTGAATATATTTGAAAAAAGGTTAGATTTATAAGAGTTCAACTTTTATCACAAATATACCTGAATAAATCGCATTTTTTTATTTATTACAATGGAAAAGGTATAGAATTGAACCTGTCAGTATGAATGGTAACATCGAACAGTTCTGAGTAATCACTTGAGCTATCATGCATGTTCCTAATACTTATCAACACTGACTAGTCAATTGAGTGTTCATTTGATTCAACAGTACTGAGCACTCAACTGATAAGTCATATGTGTATATATACTGATTACAAAATAGCACTAGAGTGAGAAGTTGAGCTATATTTTCTAATGTCGGCAGAATTAATAAGTACGACAGAGATGCAAGCTCACATGTATACAATTGTATACATCAGTTTTTTCATATTGGCCTTAAGAAAATGATAGCAAGTTTTGTATAGGCAATGAGGTATTAAGCCCTCAGCACTATCAAACAAATGACTACTCAAATGTTAGGTAGTGTTCTTGTAGGGTTGTTTAAACGTATAAAATTTAGTAGTTGTGCACAAATGCCAGAAGCTCTATTTTCAACTTATCCTGGACTTCCTCAGGCTTGTTTTGAATACATTCGTCTAGCATTTGCAGAAAGGCGCTATTTTTTGATGGCACTTCTTTAATTTTGGTAGCAAGAACCACTTCAATCGTGCCACAAAGCCTGTCAAATCTTTCGCGGGACTCGTTCCCAATGCGTTGGCGTTTAGCACTTTTGGCATTACTTGTTTCTTCCTCGCTGCACTAGCTTTGATTAACTTCCAAGTACTCCTCCTCCATCACAAACTCGTTAAGAGGAGTATGTGGTGCCTGGCTGCTGGAACATTCTTCGATGTTAAACTTAAAATTGTTACTGGTTCTAAAATTTGTATCGGAAAATTATAAATGTAGTAATTACAAACAACATATAAACAAATTTTCCTTACTTTTTTGGAGTTACATGTTTTGTCGAAAAACGCATAGACTCCATATAACACCACTCTCTTATCTTCCGCAGCGGCTCCCGACTTCATCTTGCTACATGCATTTTCCCACACAAATCGGTCACGCAGCGATTTCCACCTTGTTTTGCATTGCTCCTCTGGAAAAACAAAATTAGCAAACAAGGCAAGCATTTTTCTGACAAACATATTACATACCTGATACTCCAACTGAAACTGCCACTGCCTGCCAAGATCTATCCTTCAAATATTTATTTCTAAAACTTACTGCACCTTTATCAAAAAGGCACGGATGCATTGCTTCTATTAATTTTTCTTCCATTGCGATATATATTTGATTTACAAAAAATATAGACAAACTGAAACAGCTGTTTGTCAAAGCGTACAAAAAGTTGAGAGTTGCCTAACTTTATGCTTCGCGTTGCGTTAAAAGTAGTTATGTGACATGTTTCGTATAAGTATGTACATTTCAACTTAAACGTCAAAGCGTAATCGCAAAGCGAAGCAAAAGTATTATGTGACATGGCCTTTATTCCCATTCAACACGTCGCCAAGAAGAATTCCACTTACATTACAGGGCTTAACTATCCCCATCCAAGCATCCATAAAGTATCTCGGTATAATACTGGATAGTAAACTAACATTCAAAGAACATATTTTACACTTATGCTACAATGCAGTGATATGTGGTAGAGCTCTCTACCCTTTAGATTAGGTTAACAGGTTGCTGGTAAGGAGAAAAAGAGAGTCCAGCCCAATTGGGTCCTTTTGATTCCTGTGTAGAAAAAGGAGGATTGTGTCAGTGAAAGAGGTAAGAAGGGAAGGATAGTTAGAAATTCGTTTGAGGAAGAATTTTGATTGTGAACGCATGCCTCAAGGGAGTTGGGTAAGGGACTTAACTGTAGTTTGACTGTCGGTAATGAATTGGATGTCGCGGTTTGATATCCGATATAACCTTAGCCACAACGCTACTCCGCCTGTAATGTGCTACATTGGTCCGGGAGTCTGAAGGATATCTCGATTCCGAAGGTTGGAATAAAGACAGAACCACAAACCTTCCCTCCCCGTTTAAAGCGTCTGTAAAAATATGTACGGATCCGTGCAATGGGGAGAACCCTTCTGCCTAAGAAAACCTAAATGAGTGCAGTAGTCTATAAGATAAGGTATATTACCTATCGTATCCAAAATGCTATCATGACCTCATGGTCTATTGTTCAATCTAACTGCGGTGCGTAGTGCCAGCTTCCTAGTAGTTAAATCCACAGGAAGCCAGCAAAACATGGCAAAAAGCGCCTTTGTTGGCGGCGTTCTGAGAGCATCCGTTATGATAACTGCCAATTTGCGGTGAACCCTCTCCATATACGATCGGTTTCTCGCTGCGTCCAGTGCTTTCCACCAAACGGCAATACCATAGAATAGTATAAGTCTTATCAATATCTCTAGCATTCAATCAAACCCCTTTGGGTTATTCCCCTGGTAGGACCAAATTCTTTGCTACAGACATAAATTGGCATTGAGGCTTTCCTTAGGCCCTTTCAGATAAGGCAACTTTACTTGCGCAAGTCTTGTGTTGGTGGGTGTGAGAGGAAAGGTCGGTTTGAAGGGGAAAGAATTGCCGAGATTTGAGTACAGACTTGCTTGTACTTGGCAATTCTGTTTCTGCTGTCATTCTTGTCTTGGGATATTTATTTGTTTTTGACATTGTTTTTTATTTCTTCTTCGGTGTGTTGTCTAATTTTGTGTTAAGAAAATTTTATATTTGTTAATAAGCGAATAAAAATTAAAAAAAATGGGAAGCGAAATGAAGCGGAACAACTAATCAATTTAGTTGGACAAAATGAATGCATTTTTAATGTTCGTTCATTCTCATATTTAGACCGCAATAAAAAAAGCGGAATCATTTAATGAAATTTTAAATGATATGAAAAAGACAGACAGCACTAGAACCATGGAAGAATTTGCGGACGCAATATATGCAAGAAGTGCGCGCCGTTAAGCAATCCAAAAAAGATGGTTCTGGTGCTGCAGATGCTTATCGGCCAAAGTTTTGGTGTTTCCAGCAACTTAGTTTCTTGGAAACCCACACCGAAACGAGAGGTAGTGTGGACAATATAAGTGGAAAGCCATGAGAAGTATGTATATGCACATTTATGTGATCTAGGAAATTATTTTTTAAAAACTTATATTGTACTTTCAGTTTAAAATAGATGACATTGCATCATGTCATTCCTGCAGCAGCAAATAAATAGTACAGGTGGATACAGTTGAAGAAGTATGTACATACTTATGTTTGTTTGTAAAATCTACTTGTTTATTTAATTACATTCTGCCTCTACACTTTATGTTTTAAGTTGTAAATGTAAGCAATTTCTCATACATATGTATAAATACATATGGTCCATATATCAAATTGTGATTGAATTTTGATTTTTTAGTGTATTTGCTTTTTTTGTTGTCTTAATTTTAACAAAAATATTTCTTTGCAATGAATTAATTCGGTTATCATGTATGAATTTTTATTAGTCGAACTTTCTTATGTAAATTGTTAATTTTTTCAACGGGCTTAACCGTTAATCGAGCTTTGTATCAAAAATGATACATTTCGTTTTTATTTCAAAAATTTTTCTGAATGGCAACACTATATGGCACACCTGTTTTCACAATTTGTAAATATTGTTATTTCCCGTATTTAAAACATCGTTTGAAAAAATAAATGTAAGTAGGCTATGAGAAATTGAAAAAGTTCATAATATTGTCTTTGTATCACATTTGATACATACTAAAGATTTGTGAATTTTGTATAGAACAAGTGTAAGTTTTTTGCCGCTCGTGCTATTGTGTGCATTTTTATTATTTGAAAAAAGATATTTGATTGTGTTAATTTATTAAAATGTCTAGTTCACGGTTTTTGAATTTCGAAGAACTTGTAAATGATGTTCTTAACGAGAGTTCTGGTGGAGAAGATGGAGATTTATCAGATGTCTCTGATATTTCGAATATATCTGATGACGAGTTAGAAGATCAGGAAAGTAGCTCTGATGATGACGAATTCACAACGCAAGTTCTGATCCATCATATATAGCCAAAGATGGAACTTCTTGGCAAAGAGAGCCTTGCTCAACTGGAAGATTGGGAACGGAAAATATCATCAATATGCGCCCAGGTAAATTAAAAGTAATTTGAAAAAAGAACAAATATGAGACCAATGCTTTTAGGTGTTACAAGATTTGCTTCAAGTCGTGTTTGTAATATTCGGGACTCCTTTTTATTATATTTTTCTCCACAAGTAACAAAAATTATAATCGAAAACACTAACAATTATGGAAAACATCTCAACTTTGTCAACCATATTGATGTAGATGAAGAATCGCTTTATGCTTATTTGGCTGTTTTATTATTGGGCGGAGTGTACAAGTAAATAAAAATAATAGCTTTTCAAAAGAAAATGTAAATATATCTTTTACATTATAGATCCAAATTAGAGACCTTACATGATATGTTTGATGAATATTATGGACGGCCCATATTTCGTTCAATAATGTCTGAAAGATCATTCTTGAACATTCACAAAATCATACCTTTGGGACAAATTGTCTGAAAGTCTATCACAGTTTTATAACCCAAATGACTGTGTGACTGTAGATGAGCAAGTTATAGGTTTTCATGGGCGCTGTAAGTTTCGACAGTATATACCATCAAAACCAGAGCGGTATGGTCTAAAGTTCTGGCTGCTTCTTGATTCGCGTTCATATTATGTGTGGAAAATACAGCCGTATTTGGGCAAAGATGTATCTGGCGTTCCAGAGCGAAATCAGGGTGAACGGGTCGTCCTTGACTTAGTTGATGGACTTAAGGGGCATAACGTTACAATGGATAACTTTTTTTCTTCCCACAGTCTTGGTCAAAAACTTTTGCAACGAAATTTAACAATGATTGGAACAATGCGGAAAATTAAAAGATCAATTCCTCCAAAGTTGTTAGTATGCAAAAAAGTACCAAGATATGAGTCATCATTCGCTTTTAGCCCTAATACAACTCTTGTTAGTTATATCAGCCACAAAGACAAATGCACAATTGCAATGAGCACAATGCATCATGATCAAAAAGTTTTGAACGGTCCAAAGAAACTACCCGAAATAATATCGTTTTATAACTCCACTAAAGGAGGAGTTGACACCGTTGACAAAATGTTAAGTAGTTACAGCTGCAAACATAAAAACAATGGCTGTTTTTTCGAACATAATTGATGTTTCTGCTTTAAACGCCTATATTATTTATAACGAAGTAGACACAAATTGGAAAACTACTCAGAAACATACAAAACGTAAGTGTTTTCTTCATGAGTTGGCAATCTCACTCGCAAAGCCATATATGGAAAAACGTAAAAACCTTCCTCGAAGTGAATTTTCTTTGATGATATACTCAAAACTTTCAAATCAAAATTTTAATGAGTCAAATGACAGTGCAGCTGGTCCTTCTAAAAAAAGAAAAGTTGATGATTCTGCAAAAAAGAAACGTGCAAGATGCCAAAAGTGTTACACTTCGGGCGAAAACAAAAGTAAATGGACGTCTTATTTCTGCTACTTGTGCAAAAAGCCATGCTGCAATGAGAAGCACTCTAAAAGTATTTGCGCAGATTGCATTAGTAGTCCATAAATTAAAATTTTATTAAATATTGTATAATTTAAACAAAGTCTCAATAAAAACAAATAAGAAAAACAAACATATGTACTTTTTTACGAGTTGTTTTCTTTCGTTGTTCAGTGTGTATCAAATATGATACAAAGGAAGAATTATGTATTTTTTTGAAGCTCAATCTACGGTTAAGTTCGAATCTGCATGACTGCAAATGATTTTTTATTATTTTATTAATAAATGAATTTGTGCAAATTCTATTTATTATTTTTTTATATTAAGATTGGAATATTAAGAATATTTTCAATAATCATCAAACCAGCGTTTATGTTTATTTGATCTCATTTTAATCTTAATTAATTTAAAAAATTACCAAATATATTTTGTGAAATAATTTAGTTATACAATTCTTGACGTTTTTGTGCTTCTTTAATTTAACTGTGTTTCTTTAATTTAAAAAAAAAATATGTTTTTTGTACTGAATTATTATTTTGTTTACTTATTATTTTGTGTTTAATTTTAATATATAAAAAATATTTGTTTTACTGCAAACTGTGTTTATTAATATTTTAAAGGGAAATAAGTAAAGATATGTAAGTAAAATAAAATAATTTTGAGCCGTAGCGAAAATGAAGTGAAACATTTCCATGCCTGGATAAATATTGTTAGTTTAGTTGATACTCTGTGTACTTCTCATGTTAATTGTGAAAAGATATCCAATTTTAAATTGCAAAGTTAACTATTTAATTGAAAAATGTATATACATTAAATCCAGTCCAACTTCCCTTCCTAACTGAAATATTCAGAGAACTGCTGTCATAAAGCTTCTGCGGCACCCTTGCGAGGATTGTAAACGCTGTCTATGTTGTAAAGGGCATGAGATGAAGCGGAAAGAGGTTCTGCGCTGGTTAAATAATGTTTATCATTTAAAAAAAAAAAGTTATGCAAAACACAACACGCCAATGTTATTGCTTCGACTGTTTCTACTTTCAGGTTCATTGGAAACAAAAGAACCCTAATCCGGTTTGCCAGTATGCCGAAACTCTGCTCCACTACATGTCTTGAACGTACGGTGACCATATTTTTCAACCCAAAAAAGAGAACATTTAGAAATGTAATAAAATTTTTTTTACTATTTATAGTCAATTGCATATATTCTAGGCATAGCCGACTTACTTACATATATTTATGTTTTTTAAACAAAATATGCCAAGAACTTAAAATATGTCCAGAAATATTACAGTCATTTGAGGAAAAGATTTTAATATCTGCACAATCGATTTGATGATAACAATTTCTATTGTGTGGGGTGATTTTGACTTTTATTGTATTGAGAAAATAAAACTTTTAACTTTGGAAAATTAAAAGACGAATGGTCACCGCACTTGCACGTGAAAGCCTTGCATTAAAAACTTGTTTTTCTTTTACTGTTGGGTGGATGGATATGGTTTCATCATATATGTTTGCATCGGGAAGGCATCATCGGCGACTACACTATATGGAAGAAGCCTACCATTTCCCACAACAGTTTTCGGAGGCATTTCTTCTTCGTTTTCCAAGACCGACTTCAAATTGCTCTGCAAAAATACACCAGCGTCGTTGCTTCGGCCATTGCAGCCAATATCGACAAAACATAAATTTATGATTTGCATCAGATAGAGCCATCAAAATTATGCTATTACCACCTTTATAATTATGATAGAAATCACCATCTTTGCGTGGGGGCTGGAAGGCTATGTGCTCTCAGTCTAAGGCGCCCAAACAATTAGAGAATTGCCACTTTACAGCAAATTCTTTGGGAATTGCTTCTCATTCAGACGGACCACTGGGAAACTAAATTAAAAGATGCAATAGGTAAAAATATTGTTTAAAATGTTTTAAATACCTTTAAATACTCTTCTTGCAAACTTCTGGGACAATTGAGACTTTGGAAAGACTCTCCTAAAGAAAAAGTAGGTATTTCAAATTTATAAAATGCAATAATAAAAAAGTATTTAATGTATGGATTTCTATTTTAATAGTGAACCTTTTGTTTATGTAAATTGTATTACAGGATGTTAATTTCCCAACAGGCTATAGGTTCAAATCTGCGAAACTGCAAATTATTTTTTATTTTATTTTTATTTTTAATAAATGAACGTGATTGCATTCTATTTATTAATTTTTTGAGAATGGAATATTTAGAATATTTTTCATAGTCATTAAACCAGCAGAACGGATCAGTACTGATTTCGAGGCCGCTACGCCATCTCATCAGTGTTCTTTGTTCAATTTTTCCACTTTTGCAAGTGGTGCTAGTTAGTAGGAATATCAACTATTTAACCAATATTTTAACGAAAATTGAATATGAGAAGTTATCACATTCATATTATTAAGTTATTACATTTTTGGTTAGTACGAAATTCCCCAACCCTGACAATTAATATTCCCAATATTCCATGTATTTCTTTCGCTTTTTCCAGAGCCATCGGCTGCTGATAACTAAAGCTTCTTTGTTATTTATGTTCAAGTAATTGAATCTAGTTGTCAATTTACAATGAACATGTAAACAAGTGCGCGTGCCCTCGCAACGTTTTAGATTAATGTATGGATTTCTATTTTAATAGTGAATCTTTTGTTTATGTAAATTGTATTACAGGATGTTAATTTCCCAACAGGCTATAGGTTCAAATCTGCGAAACTGCAAATTATTTTTTATTTTATTTTTATTTTTAATAAATGAACGTGATTGCATTCTATTTATTAATTTTTTGAGAATGGAATATTTAGAATATTTTTCATAGTCATTAAACCAGCAGAACGGATCAGTACTGATTTCGAGGCCGCTACGCCATCTCATCAGCGTTCTTTGTTCAATTTTTCCACTTTTGCAAGTGGTGCTAGTTAGTAGGAATATCAACTATTTAACCAATATTTTAACGAAAATTGAATATGAGAAGTTATCACATTCATATTATTAAGTTATTACATTTTTGGTTAGTACGAAATTCCCCAACCCTGACAATTAATATTCCCAATATTCCATGTATTTCTTTCGCTTTTTCCAGAGACATCGGCTGCTGATAACTAAAGCTTCTTTGTTATTTATGTTCAAGTAATTGAATCTAGTTGTCAATTTACAATGAACATGTAAACAAGTGCGCGTGCCCTCGCAACGTTTTAGATTAATGTATGGATTTCTATTTTAATAGTGAACCTTTTGTTTATGTAAATTGTATTACAGGATGTTAATTTCCCAACAGGCTATAGGTTCAAATCTGCGAAACTGCAAATTATTTTATTTTTATTTTTAATAAATGAACGTGATTGCATTCTATTTATTAATTTTTTGAGAATGGAATATTTAGAATATTTTTCATAGTCATTAAACCAGCAGAACGGATCAGTACTGATTTCGAGGCCGCTACGCCATCTCATCAGCGTTCTTTGTTCAATTTTTCCACTTTTGCAAGTGGTGCTAGTTAGTAGGAATATCAACTATTTAACCAATATTTTAACGAAAATTGAATATGAGAAGTTATCACATTCATATTATTAAGTTATTACATTTTTGGTTAGTACGAAATTCCCCAACCCTGACAATTAATATTCCCAATATTCCATGTATTTCTTTCGCTTTTTCCAGAGCCATCGGCTGCTGATAACTAAAGCTTCTTTGTTATTTATGTTCATTGTAAATTGACAACTAGATTCAATTACTTGAACATAAATAACAAAGAAGCTTTAGTTATCAGCAGCCGATGGCTCTGGAAAAAGCGAAGGAAATACATGGAATATTGGGAATATTAATTGTCAGGGTTGGGGAATTTCGTACTAACCAAAAATGTAATAACTTAATAATATGAATGTGATAACTTCTCATATTCAATTTTCGTTAAAATATTGCTTAAATAGTTGATATTCCTACTAACTAGCACCACTTGCAAAAGTGGAAAATTTGAACAAAGAACGCTGATGAGATGGCGTAGCGGCCTCGAAATCAGTACTGATCCGTTCTGCTGGTTTAATGACTATGAAAAATATTCTAAATATTCCATTCTCAAAAAATTAATAAATAGAATGCAATCACGTTCATTTATTAAAAATAAAATAAAAAATAATTTGCAGTTTCGCAGATTTGAACCTATAGCCTGTTGGGAAATTAACATCCTGTAATACAATTTACAAAAAAGTATTTAATTATTGCACTTACCAGTGGCAAGAAATCACATTGTTGCGTCTAACTTTTCCGCTGGAGATATGACATTCCTATGTCGTGTATCACAACGAGTTATATCTTCTTCTATTAAATTCAGAATAAATGTAAACTGTTCCTTCGACATCCGTAAATAATTCGTATAAGAAGCTTCATCGGTCAGCAACAATTCTGTTGTTAAGAATGAAAAGACTAAGATTTTATCCACTGCCTCTTGTTGTTATTAGTAGGGAGCAAAGTTGCTTTTTTGCACAAATTTGTTTAACCTTAAAAAATGGCTTTAAACTACCTAGCAAAACCGGAAAGAATTTATGGTTTACAAACCCATTAGCAAATCTTCTTTATCACTGTCATCGGAATCTATATTAACCGCTTCTCCGATGCATTCAAGTATATCTTTAACTAAATTATTTTTTTCTTCAACTTCCATTGTATACACCAAATTTCAAATCACTTTCACAATTACAATGAATACAGAAATGAAACAAAACGTCAACAAATTATGAAAATTCGAGCATAATAAAATTAAACTTGCTCAACAAAGTTGCTGAATGTGAACGTAGAAGCAAGTTGAAAAGAAAATAAATAAAAATTATACTTGCGCAATTAAAGTTGACTAATCTGAAAGGGGCCTTACTCATATCATACAATTACAAATTTAAAAAAATTATACAAGTTAAAGTTATAATAAATTCGCCATTTTTACTACGAATTAACCTAGTTTTGCTACCTAGAAAAATGTAAACGTCTACCAAGCACAAAAGAATCATAAATGAAAATAGTGCACAAATTTAACAGATTTTGAGCATTGAAAAGCATTGCAATGCCGTAAAACAGCATTTCGGCATTGCCAAAACTTAGTGTACTGTATTTCTGAACAGCGCAATACAGTGTTGCTTTGCAAGTTGCTTTTATGAAGTCAGCCGTAGTGTCTAAATGGAAACCCGATATTGCCACCGCTACATCGTCTGCGTATGCAACAGTTTTAATATTCATAGCCTCCGAACTTTTAAGCATCAGATTTATAGTAACATTCCACAATAAAGGTGACAGCACTCCGCCTGCGGCGTTCCCCTATGGACTCTTCTGGTGATGGTGGCTATACCTAAGGTGCGGGTAATAATTCTGCATAAAAGCAAATTTTCAATAAGTCATCTGGTCAACACCCAGCTCTCTTAGAGCACGAATAATTGTCATCGGATCAATATTATTAAAGGCTCCTTTAAAATCCATGAAGGCTGCCATACAGCACTGAAGGGCAGTCTCCGTCGATTTACCTTTAGTGTTGGAATTTTGGGACGTTCTTATGCGAACATTTATACCATCTCCAATGCTTTCAAAAAGAAGTGCGTCAGAGTTATGGGCCTGAAGTCTTTCGCTTTGGTGTGCGAAGTGTTCCCTGCATTCGGAATGAAGATTACGACGCGTTTAGTCCAATTTGTTGGAATGTATGACCAAAGGATACGGGCTTTGTATATATGTAGCTAGTAGCCATGGAATTATTAGAGCAGCGTTGTATTGCAGATCCGGCCCTGATGATTTAAAAAGAAATAAACTATTAATTGCCCAGTCTATCTTTTTCACATTGAGGTCTATGAAAGATAAAGGCTGACTGTGGGTGTGGGATATACCTGCGGTATATCCACATTTGATGGGCAACCTGGGAAGTGGGTGTCCATGAGGACCTCCAAAGATTCGATACCGTTAGTGGTCCAATTGCCATCATTTTCACCAGTCAGCAAGTCTCGGAGGTAAATTCTACACTAGTGCAGAAGTTCCCCCAGGTCTTGCGTTTTGCAACACCTGTTCTCTTCGTCTTGTTGAGAAGTTTGCGGCAGTTCTTCCTTGTAACTACCTTCAGTCCACCATGGTGGTCCCTGCTTGTTGCGCTGTACAGATGACCTACAGGATAGACCTGTGGCCACCTTGAAAACATTCGTGAATGTATCTACTGTTTTGTCAATGTCCGCAGTGCCCCAATAGTTGGAGGACGCGCAATATAATTGGTGAGGATACAACTTCGTTCCTCCCAGTTTGTTCAGCGTCTGTTAACGCATGGTCTTATGCTACTACTTAAATTGCTCACTGAAAAGGTCGGATAGCGATGGTCAGAGAAGGAAAAGTCCGAGGAGACCTACCATTCTCGCATTATATTGGCATGTCTTGTCTTGCAGTAGTTAGTATTATATCTAACACCTCCTGTCTATTTGATACCACAAAACTTCGTTCTGAGTCCTGATTTTGCGCTACTTGTTTATTTTCTAGAATAAGATCAAAGATACACTCTCCACTTTAATTAGTGTTCGTGTTGCCCCATATGTTATGGTGCGCATTTGCTTAAGCTCCTAGTACAATGGGACTTCCTTTCGCATTTGCAACCTGTTGTTTGGTGGTGGGCCCTCGTAATCGTGGACCACATAGCAGGAAGTAAACCAACCGGTGCTGTGTCTCCCATGCTGCAGTCACCGTATCTTCATCACTATCATTAGATAGAATGAAGATATTCAGGTTGGCTTTCGCTAGAATGCAGGATCTAATGCTTTTGTCAACATTATCTGAGTTTTGCCGCCGAGTACAAGAATATTGCTGTTGGTCCATGGCTCTTGATTTAGCACAATATCCTCTCCGCTGCTGTATTGGACTGGTGAAGATTAATTTGAATGACCTTCGCCATCCTACATATCGGGGTCATAGTTGACAACGATTTCCGCGTCGTCTGGATATGAGTCCAGAAGAACGCTTTCGTCTTCCGCGGACTCCAGGAGATTCCCAATAAGACCTTGGGAACATCGCGAAGTTACCGATTCCACGGTATCAACTAGGCTATCCATTGTTGTGCCCTTTGTTAAGCCTTTCGACCCTTTCGTTTGGTCGGGGTTTTTGGGGATCGGATTTTTCATCACCCCAGTATATACGAAGGCCGATGCCCATGAACACATAGTACACCAGGACCTGTCTATTCCGGAGTAGAGCCAACGTTTCTTGTTTAGGACCACGATCGCCTTTCTACGGGCATCTACCGACTCGAACACAGAAACCCGCTAGCATCCGTAAATTGCGGCGGGTGCCCCTGAATTCTCTATGGATTCCATAGGTAAACATCCAGTAACTTTTGACATCAAACCCCTTTTTTCATGGTCACTACGGTCAATAACATCCCTTATCAGCGGGTTCCTAGAAATTTCGCTGTAAAATCTATTAATAACCCTGGTTTCCTGCTTGGGGCGCTTGTTCGATGGCTGCGTTTTGCGGATCTTCCGCTGAGCGTTGCCTTTTCGCCGCTGTACCAAACCTGCCTTGACCCATGCCAGCTCGGATTTCTCACTGGTTAGGTCCTTGGCTTGCTTTTTACCTAGGTTGGGTTGAAGAGAGGGGCATAAGCTATCCCAATCCGGTCAGGATTACACTTAAGGAGCCTCCACCGATACCATGGAAACCTTCGAATTTGATTACGTTAAGAACATAGTTTCTTCAATGTATCTCCTTAAGAACCCCTAAGAAATTCTATCTCCTGTATAATCTCCTGATTAAATGTTTGTCTTCTGAGTTGGCTAAAAGCTGGACAGTAGCACAAGTAGTGATCCAGTGTCTCGTCATCTTCCTGACAGGCCCTGCATGTTATATCGTCAACAATACCCATGCGTGCCAGGTGATTCCTTAACTCTGTATGTCCAGTCATCAAATAAACCAATCTCCGTAGTGCAGGCCTACTCAATGTTAGGATCTCTTTTGTCCTGTAACCATCTGGGTGCTCCCATAGAATTCTAGTCACCCTGCCTACGGTAGAGTACTGCCAATCTCTTGTATGCAGTTCTATAGCCCAACGTTTTAGTTCGTTCTTAAAAACCTGAAATGGCTTCGGACTGTCTAGTGCGATGTTTGCCATTAATGCTCCCATCTTTGCTAGGATATCTGCCTCAACATTTCCAGGTATTCCTTGATGTCCTGGAATCCTGCCTAGCTGCTCGCTATGGTGTCGAGCAGCCCGCTCTTCAGCGAAGGATTCCCGCCCTTCATGTTGGCGATCGCGCTTGGATGTTTGCGGACTGATTGGTTTTTCGTCGGCCAGCTCAACAAAGTGTGCAAAAACACACGTGAAGAAACTTCAAATCATTCAAAATATGAACTTTAAGATAACTTACAGCCTAAACAAGCGGTACTCCAAAGCTAATCTACATAGCGAAAACAAACAAGAAATGTTTGCTGCTGTGCAAAGATTAGCAGACCGAAACAGATCTTTAAATTTTGATATGTCAAGAAATTTGAACAATTGATGCCTTTTAAACTTCAGAAATGAAGTTTATAGAAGCTAACAATTTTAAAGTTTCTTAAACTTTCCAAACGGGATTTTTCTTCTATCTTTTCTCATAAACTATATCAGATTCAAAATCTGTACGTAATTTTGTTAATAGTGGCCTGTATTTGCTGCAATACTTTTATTTAACTTAAAACCCAAAGTTTGTTCAATAAAAAAGTAAGTTGTAACTATTTTTAAGAAAGAAACACCACACAGATTTCAGCTTTATTCCAGTGCTTATTTATTTAAACCATTCTGATAACTACGGGATGTGCCGTCGACAGAGTATCACCATACCAATCGTTGAGCGAGTCAGGAACTTCGCAGGAAGTAACCGGCCAGAAGGAAGTTGTGTGGGGTGACTCCAAGGATAGATTAAACTCAGAGGCGATCCGTTTACACAAACCTAGTGGTGCTGAAGCAGCGAATCCAAGGGTGCTACTGAAGTAGTGCGTCACAACCTCCGCCTGACAACTCCCTATTAATTTGTAGCGGCTTCTGGGTAGAGATGCGGAAAGACCGTGCTACATATGGAGGAGACAACCCAAGACTTGTTGGTAACTTGAGGAGAGGTACAATTTCGAGCCTCCAATTTACAATCTAGAAACAACTACTTCAACACTAGTTATTCTAGAGAATCAATAATGTCTTACCACTTGTTTGCCTTCAGGCTGGCTAATACAATTCCAGCAATAGTCTCTATTTATAGTGCTGTCTGTGTAAACTTGACAATACATACATATGCCAATTAGTATAAAGAAATGTGCTGATTACACATTTTAAGAACAAAACATTATTATATGGTATGCCATTGCTTTGTCGACATTTTAATCCCGTTTCTACTACATCATGCATCAACACTTAAATTATGATCTGTACATTGTTGTTTTTCTTGATTGTCACACAAATCAGTCTCAACCATATCATTTATATACTGAGCTATTTGTGTGTTGGTCTTCTCCGTTTTACATGCATATGTATGTATGTATGAATAGCACACAAACCACTTTCTGATACATTAATGCTTACGTTGCCATTGGTACATTGTTGTTATTCTTATTTTCGATATGTTTCCAAGTATGTGTTGAGAAGAGAATGTAAATTTGTAACGTGACGTTACAAATTATACCCAACACTCACTACTGATCATCAATAGCCGCTTAAATAAGCTAAAATAAACATGAAGTACACACCGCATATAAAAAAAAATACAATAAAATAAAAATACCAAACAGGGATTTGAACAGCCAACCTCCTGTCTCGCGGCCGGCTGTTCTGTCTGGTATGCCACGAAGCACCACATACACACACCGTATATAAAGAAATACGATAGTAATAAAAACATTCATGCACACACTGCATCACATATAGACATCACACAACGTACACACACCGCATAAACAGAAATACAATAATAATAAAAACATGCATGCATACGCCGTATACACACTATGCATAACATACACACACCGTATAAACAAAACAAACAAATATCACACAACACATTGTGTTGACTAGCAATTGAAAAACTTCTCATTTGCTTAATATTTTATGGTGCATAAGTGATCAAGGTTTTGTTACAATCAGGAGGAATGAATTGGAATACGATTCTTTCCTTTAGTGCATGTGTGTATATTAGAGGGTACCCGAACTCTTATTATTATAGTAGTTAGCCGAACGATATCCGAAGAATTTATATCGTTCGTATTTAGCCGAGTGATATCCGCAGAATTTATATCACTCTTATTATTCTTATAGTAGTTAGCCGAACGATATCCGCAGAATTTATATCGTTCGTATTATTATTATTGCCGTATTTAGCCGAGTGATATCCGCAGAATTTATATCACTCTTATTATTCTTATAGTAGTTAGCCGAACGATATCCGCAGAATTTATATCGTTCGTATTATTGTTGCCTTATTTAGCCGAGTGATATCCGCAGAATTTATATCACTCTTATTATTATTATATTAGTTAGCCGAACGATATCCGAAGAATTTATATCGTTCGTATTATTATTATTATTGCCGTATTTATCGGAGTGATATCCGCAGAATTTATATCACTCTTACTATTCTTATAGTAGTTAGCCGAACGATATCCGCAGAATTTATATCGTTCGTATTAGTCTTTCAACCATATTCACATTGCGTGGCTTATACTTTGCTATCGAATATACGAAGCCCTTATACGCACGTTGCGGCGCTTAGAGTACGAAACCTAACTGCAAGAATTGGACTACAGTGGTGGCCACATTTCAAAGGAAGCAGACCTTTGACGAGCCTGGACAGATTGAGGATACCTCGGCTGGGAAATTAAACTGCGTTACAAATTATATATGTAACACCTTTATTAACTCATGCACTTTATTTTGTATACACACTTGTTATGAATAACATGTAGTTACCAATGATTTTCTACTCGTAGATATATTGTAATTGAAAATATAATATTAGATATAGCCTTTTAAATATAGGTATACTTGAGCAAGCTGTTACAAATACCGTTTGATATGGGAATATTTCACAGCCACATGTAGCCAATGTAATGGCCTACATTGAATCCATTTATATGTGAACCAGAGTACTTCAAAATCACGATTTTTCTTGATTTTGTTCAGCACAAAAATTTTTGTTCATTTTAAAGATTAAAGCAAAATTCAATGATGATTAAAAATCATTTCATTCTGCTGTATACATCAAATTCTGATTATGAGTAGAATTAACAAAAGCTTTTTATGAGGAAGATCGCACAGACAAGAGAAGGGCTTGTAGTAAATTCATCGTGTCCAAACGCTCTTATTCTCATTAATTCACACATGTTTGAAGCGACCGTCTGTGTGACTTGACATAACCAATTCAACATTGATACATGATTGGAGGTACAGGTTTACGGTCTTATGCAAAAAAATCTTAATTGATGCTTGAAGTTCACGTTAGTTAATAGCTAATTTAAGGCTAACATACCTATGTTAAAAAATTATATGCAAAACCAGTGCGTTAACTATTGCAGACTTCAAATAATTGTACTTGTTGATACTGGCAACGTCATCATTCTCTCTTGTCTCTTCGTAGTTAACGATGCAAAATAGTGAGTACTAATTCATCCTGATAGTCGGATGTTTTAACAATGTTTTGTATATTTTTAACATAAAATAAAATTTTTAATTTTTTAATGCAAAATAATATATATACTACAGAAAAAACATAAACTAAAGATATTTATAATAGTGATTTTTTTTATTGTGTGGTCAACTATGTCTATATGCCTGCATTTCATTGGTTCTTACTCCAAATCATCTGTAGACTTTAACCCTTAAATGCATAGCGTACCATATATGGTACTAGCCTTTTATCATGCTATATTCTAAGAAATTAAACTTAAATGTAGAATAGTGTGATTTACACTAAAGCAGACAGTATAACGGTTCATTCAAATGTTGTTGTAGATTGCTTTTATTTTATTTTAGTTTTCTGTAAGGTGTCGAAGTGGCTGTATGTGTTTTTTGCTCATAATTTTAAAGGTGAAATTCAACTGTGAATAAAATATTATAGCATTTATATATTGAGCAGAGGTAAGTACTAATGAATACAATAGACTTTTCTTTAGCGAATTATTATGAATTTTTAATTAATTTGATATAAAGAAAATGTTTTTTTTGATATGTGCATAGGTACCTAATATGGTACGTCATGCATCTGCACATAGAGTTTATTATGTGTAAGATGCAAGTAAATTTTGGAGTTGTTTTAGTTACTTATGTTATTTTACTACCATTATAATGTATTTAGACATGGATACCATTATCATAGATGGGAAAAAGTACAACGCTGATGAAGTAGCGGAAATGTTTCAGGATTTCGACGAGGATGAAGTGATTGGGATACCTAACAATGGTGATTGCTCTGAGGATGAAAATGAAGGCGAGAATTATGAACCAGATGAACTTATTGAGGGACCTCTAATCCCACAACGTGTGAGAAATCGAGCCGAAACAAATTATGCCATATTAGATGAATGTGAAATATTAAATACAGAAGAGCTGGATGTATCTTTTCTTGAAGCTTCCGGAATTTCTGTTCCTGATATTGGTTCATCAGTATCAGTAGACTTATCCACAGTGGAGCAGAACTGTTCTACGTTACCACGAAAAAAAATTAATATGACTTCAACTCCTACACATAATAACAATAATGAAAATACTGCCGAAAATACTTCAATTGCTCAAAATGAGCAGTTTAGCAACGTACGCGAAGAATGCATGAAATATAAGGACGTTATTGTTGACTTGACCTCCGACAGTTTTGAAAGAGTTCGTTGGAAAAAAGAAAACCTGCAATTATCTGAAGAACAAATTACTTTTCTTGGAAGCTCTAGGTTTAATTCAGAGACGGCAAATAATTTTGCAACCCCTTACGGTTGCTTCAAATATTTTTTTACGGATGAGCTAATGGAGAAGATAGTTGAGGAGACCCTCAATTATGCAAAAGTTGAAAAGAACGACCAAAATTTCTTTGTTGATGTTCTTGAATTTGGAAAATACATTGGCATGATCTACTATATGTCTTATCACAAACTTCCTTGTGTAAGAGATTATTGGAATACGAAGAATGGAGTTGATGCGGTGCGTAACGTAATGACTGTCAACAGGTTTGAGAAACTCAAGGAGTACCTCCACATAAACGACAACAATAAATATGACACCCAAAATCCAGATCGTTTGTTTAAAATAAGGCCAATTGTGAATATCCTCAATGATCGTTTTCAAACAGTTCCCATGCAGTCTCGTTTATCAATAGATGAACAGATGTGCTCAACAAAAGTTGGGCACTATATGAAGCAATACCTACCAAACAAACCGAAAAAATGGGGATTTAAACTCTTTGCGCTTTGCGATACAACGGGATTTATGTATAAATTCGAAATTTATACTGGAGCAGAACATGCCCTACGGCCAGGAGAACCTAATTTGAAGGCATCTGCCAATATTGTAGTACGTATGACTCGTGAAGTTCCCCGTTTTGAAAATTATATCGTATATATGGACAATTATTATACGTCTATACCATTACTAATTTACTTGCGGACCCAAGGCATTCATAGTATCGGAACCATCAACCGAAATCGCATAAAAAATTGTAAACTTCCTGATCCAAAAGCTATGATGAAAATGAATCGAGGTGTGTCAGCAGAGTTTACAGCAACTATTCAAGGTATTGATTTGACATCAATAAGCTGGAAAGACAACAGGGTCGTTAATCTTGTGTCCACTTTCGTTGGCACAAAACCATTGCTTTCGGAACATAGTGTTGATAATGACATATCCACTGTTGAGCGTTGGAATAAGAAGGACCACAGAGTAGAAACAATTGCTTGCCCCCAAATTATAAAAGAATACAACCTACACATGGGCGGTGTAGACCTTATGGACTCTTCTTTGGGTCGCCTAAAAATAGGATTAAAAAGCCGTAAATGGTATATCAGGTTATTCTATCATTTACTTGACATCTCTATGGTAAATGCTTGGTTACTTTATAAAAGAGCAAATCCATCAGTTCCGATTACCCAAAAGGCGTTCCGTTTGGAAGTATCGCATGTTCTAACAAATATGACTCAAAATAAAAAAAAAGCTAATCGACGTGATTTAGTAGTTCCACGTGTCCAAAATGAGTATCAGCCATCTCACAACTTACGGTATGATGGATTCGATCACATTCCAATTGTTGACGGAAGAGCTAGGTGTAAAAACAAAAAATGTGTTGACGACAAAAAAGCAAATAATCGATCGATTTTCAAATGTCAGAAATGTAACGTTCACCTCTGTTTGAACGAAAAACGTAATTGTTTTGCCGAGTATCACACTACCTAAATTGAATATTAAAAAAATTTAATTTTAATATAATTCTATTCCCTTTTTTTAGTTTATAAATTATTCAATAAATATTTGATAAAAAAAATATTTATTTTGTTTCGAATGCATAGTGTACCATTTATGGTACACAACGGAAATAGGTGTTTTTCCAATTTTCCAGAAAAACTATACATTTTCCGGAAAAATGAATGTCCAATTCGTGATTAGCGACCATTTTTACATTAGAGTAACTTAGTCTCCGCTCTAGGTATTGACCTCATGCATTTAAGGGTTAACGTAATTCCAAAATAACAAAGTCTACTGATGATTTGGTGTAAGACAAGGCAAATTCATAACAGGTTACCTCGACAGCTGTTTTAAAAATTTTTTGCTACTTTGCATATTCTTTTATTGTCAAAATATATTTACTAGTCTTCTTCTTTCCTTGAAGAAAATTTTTATTTTGTGTTTGTGGCTATAAGAATAAAAGTGGTTGTGCAAAATAATTAATTCTATTTAAAAATAATTAATTCTAATTTTAAATTGTGATAATAAACATGCGTTCTTGTTGTTTGTGCAAAAAAAAAATTTGTGAAAGGAGAGGTATCTCTTTTTAAAATGCCGAAAGATGCTGGTAAGAGAGCTAAGTGGAGTGAAATTTGTGGACGAAATTTCGCTTCCACATCTTTACTTTGTTCAGATCACTTCCTTTCCAGCAGCATTGTAATCGCTGGAGGTAAAAGATTACTAGAGTAAGTACTCTAGTACTTACAGGTAGTTAGAGTAGGACATACAACTGGTAGTTATTTGACTCTGCGTAAAAGGTAATAAAAATGCATGCATATGTACCTTAATATATATACTAACTGCCTGGCCCACGATGTCACTCGATATCGTTCTATCGAGTAAAAGCATTTAAAACAAAAACAAATTTCAAAATTTTGTATTTGTTTTAAATGTCTTTACTCGATAGAACGATATCGAGTGATATCGTGGGCCAGGCAGTAAGTGTTGTGTACATATGTATGTATGATATTACCATTTATATATTATAGTTCTTAGATCGGTTGGTTTAGATAAGACAACATCGTTGTTTACCTGGAAGGAGCTTACTTCAACGGCCAAACCTGTTGAAGAATAATTTCGTGGATCATTAGACTCAGACCGAGTGAGTTAATTAATTAAAAGATTACATACAATTTATTACTGAAATTTATTTCTAGGCCGTCACTATTTTCTTTGGATAGTGACAAATACTACAAAAAAATACGGCAGCTCGGGTCTGAGAACAAAGTCTTGAAGTTTCAACTTCAAGAGGCAAATGTCGTCATATCAGCCGTTAAGAAGATTTTTACAGAAGGACAATTGAAAAAATTTATTTCTCCAAAGGTAGCACCGTGGGAATGGAAAGATATTTCTAATGCCATTTGCACGCAACAGGTCCGAGGGCATACAACCACCTATACAAACAAGGTTTTCCGCTGCCTCATAAATCGACGCTCCAACGTTGGTGCGCAAAAGTCTCGATGAGTGAAGGAGTGCTTAATAATTGCATCGACTTCATGCGGCAAACAACAAATTTGAAGCAAAAGGGAAAATTTGCCTTCGATGAAATGAAGGTAGCGGAAACCTTCGAGTACGAATACCAGCAAACTATGTGCAGGTTATTATGGCTCCTGGCATTAGATGCTCATGGAAGCAGCCGATTTTCTACGGATATGACCGCAAAATTAATAAACAACTTTTGTCGGATATAATAAAAAAACTAGACAAAGCTTGTTTTCCTGTTGTGGCAATATGCTGCGACATGGGGCCAAGTAATCGTAAGTTGTGGGGAGATTTAGGTGTTAACACAGGTAAGTAAATTTAAATTGTAACGCCAATACTCTTCTAACAGCACACAACATCTAACAATACACAACTGCTAACGCTACACATCATCAAGTTGACATCGATAATGTCATCTATAAAAAGGGTAACTAACTTATGGTTAGAATTTTTAGAATAGTATTTTATAAGGGGTTCAATAATTTTGACGATTTAGAATTTAATTTAATGAGAAAGGTTAAAAATAATTTAACTCCAACATATTCGATGGGTTTTTAATTATTAATATAATTTTATCTCTAAGATACTTAATATATCAATTGTAAAGTTATTTAAAAAGGTTATGGGATTTATTTTACAATTCGTTAAGTTTCAGCATAACTTTTCTAGATATATTAATAAAGCTGGGTGTGATAATACATGAAATATTTTACTAATACCTTATGCATGTCCTTTGTTGGAAAATATATCAAAATTATTTAAAAATATTTAAAATTTTTGATGTGTTAACATCAATACGCGCGCCTCTAGGGCAGTAAACTATCAGTTTCAATACATACGCAAGTGTAAGTGTAAGAGTTTGTTCGTTGCTTGGCAGTCGGTATTGAAAGTAATTATTGGGCGATTTTCATATAATTTTCCCACGCGATTTTCTCCGGAAATTCATAGCCGATTTTTATTAATTTTTGGATTAAAACGCTAGTGCCGGTTTCGACGAAGAGTTTAAGGCGATCCGATATCGGCGAGCGGAGATTTAAATGTTTTAATTCGGAGTATTAATTTGGAGTAATATTAAAAAAGTGTTTTATGTTGATCTTCGGTTTTGTCTTATGCATAGCAAAGAGAATAGTGACGTGGTTATACGTACATATAGAAAAATGAGATAGCAAGACAGCAACGTATGTAGCTTATGTACAAACATAACAATGTATGTATGTACATTTGTCTGTTGCTTTGCATTCTCATTGTTTTTTGTGGGTTTAATATAAAATAAGTAAACAAAAAGGTGTTAACACATCGCCCGTGAGTTCGAACACTTATTGATTTTTTTATTTGCTCCTTTAATATAAGTTTGAAGTATTATTTAAGTCTTTTAAAGCTTTACTGATCTTTTCATTCGTTGACATTTGGTTTTCTATAAAGTTTTGTAGATCAGTTTGTGTTGGCTCAAATTTTCTTTTCCTCACTTTCTTTGGTTCTGCACTTTCATCAGCCTCATCTCCTAAAAGTGTATTTAGCACATCCTGTATACTGTTGCTATCTAAGTTTTCCAATTCAACGCATTCATTTGGTTCTTCTCTGGCTACCCCAAATGACTTAGTGTGAGAAACACCTTCCACAGCAGTATACCGGCCACAAAGTTTTGCAACCTCATCTTCTTTCGATGAAATGTGCTGCATGTTGTTAGATCCACCACCGGTTCCCGAAATCTCCATCCTATTCTCCGCTAACTTTTTGCGACTGCAGGCTTTCCAATCATTCCAGGCTTTTTTCCAGCCACTCTGACCTTTTTCTGGAGGACTTAACGAGTTTAGTTCTGTTTTTAGGCCCTTCCAGAGTTGGTCACATACCGTCCTGTCGCCTTTGTACAGACCCTTGACCAATCCAGGATAATGCTTCTTCTTGTTCCGTGTTTTAGTGCTTACCCCTTAAAATACGAAAAATAGTTCAATAATTCTTTTTTAACTTACATTTTATTACTTTTCTTATAAGTATTAAGATTTAACTCAAATATTTACTCTTTTTCTCTGTCTTCAGCGCGGGTGTTTGCTGTCGGTTTCAAATGACAGTTGTTGTACTGAATTTGATTTACAGAACACTTGAATTCCGCTTGAAACAAAGTGTAAATGATATTTTACTTTTCATTTCACTTTGACAAAATCTAGAACACAAAAATTGCCCAAGTTTCACTTTCACTTCATTTTACAAATGCAGAATATAGGCGTATAATAGAAAAGAAATTTAAAAAATATTTCTATTAGTGGAGTTGGTTTCTAGGCTCGCACGGCTTCAAACCAACACGACTTATAAAAGAGTAGCGTGTAAAATTTCATATGATTACTTTTCAAAATGAACTGTTTACTCTATTGTTTTTTTTTTTTTGCCTAAATAAAATATGTTTAAAGTATTTATCTTAGCTTACCTAATTTCACACGTGGAGCCAATACCCTCATTTAGTACTGATATTCTCCCTTTTTTAAACGAGTTTTCGAGAAACGTATCTAACGCGTAAAAACAGACTTAGGTGTGGTGCATTAAGCTACCGTGGCAATAAACTATTACTCCAATACTAAATATTTTACTGTCTCTTAAGCTTTCTTTAAAATAATATATGTACATCTAGGGCTTATATTCAATACCTGCTATGAACTAATCAGGCAATTATTCAAGAGGGGCAAACATTTCATTTTATTACGTAAATGGTTGATAAACAATCAATAAAGGTTACACAAATAAGATTAAATGTGATTTTTACTTCCTGATGTGTGTCAGAGATGTAGATTTCATCGCCGAACAGTTTTCAAGCATGGTGAAGCAAATATAAGGTAGCAGCGCTACGGCAGATGACAGTTTTTGGTTCAACCATTGCTTGGCTACATTGATGTTAAATTTTTTTGTACAACAAGTACTCCTTCTGTTTGTACATGGGAGCGTTGCTAGTACTTGTGCATGTGTACAGCACTTTAATGCAGGGAAAGGCAAATGCAGGGCGCGGCGCCTTTTCATTTACTCTTCTGTTACGTACGTGTGTACACGCATTGTAGAGCTGTAAACAACTTTAATCAGTCTAGTTTCAGCATTCAAACAGGCAGGTTGTGTTTATCGCATACTTTAAGAATCAGCGTTGCCAGAAAGCAATGTGAGTCCGATCACAGTTGAGAAATCTTTATGAAAAAAATGTTTGCTGATTCTAGTACAGGGAAAGGCAAATGCTTTGGCGAAAAGTATGAAGAGATGCGGAAAATTATGAATGACATTGCCTTATGACCACCAGTGTTTTGTTAACAATTTGAACCACAATTCATTGTGTTCATTACATTCAAACTTTTTGCAAATAATGCCTGTTGGTGAATAATGCAATGAAAAATATATATGTACGTATGTGTATTTGCATTACTCTTTGTCAAATGTCCTACAAAACCTTCTTGTTTACACACCAGCACTGCATACAGAACCACAAACATCATTTTGCCCCAATGCCATGCCGATACTAATTTTCTAATATATTG
The DNA here is from genome assembly GCA_951800035.1 of Linnaemya tessellans. Taxonomy (NCBI): domain Eukaryota; kingdom Metazoa; phylum Arthropoda; class Insecta; order Diptera; family Tachinidae; genus Linnaemya; species Linnaemya tessellans. The sequence goes on along the minus strand of OX637535.1, from coordinate 93,018,922 downwards.
CATAATAAAATTAAGTTAGTTTTTGGAGATTTTAAAGTTTTAATTGGGGAGAAGTGACGAAAGTTGATTGGCAATACCGATTCGTGGTGAGAGCGCAGAGAGTAATAAGTAATACAATCGCAAAATGTAATAGTATAGGTTGCCTTTCCCTGCTTTAATGTATTTTATTGCTATAAATTTTGACGTGTGCCATTACTATACACAAACAAATTGTTGCAATGGTGTATTTGTTGCTGTAGTACTGTCATCTTATATTAGTTTGTCTGCTTTTACACACATCAGTTTTTCTTGAAGCAAGTCTGAGTTTATGGGAGAGAGAGGAAAGAAGCAAGAGGGGTACATACTTGATTGTACCGGAAAGTTACTTCAATTCTCTTTTGTTATTTTATTCTCATTAATGGCGTCGTATTAAGAAATTGAACACAGACTGTCTGTGTGTAAACAAACGGGCAGTTTTAAAAGAGAACTGTAGAGAACTGCTTCAAGAAAAACTGATGTGTGTAAAATTAGACTTTCACCATGTTTTCAAGAAAAGAAGTTATTTTGATTTATAATAAGGTACAGGCTAACACATATGTACATCTTCATTGTAAGTTTGATGAGTGAGAGAAAATAACATTTTTCTCAATACACTTTTTTCATAAACACAACAACGACAATAGCAGCAACAGCAAGGTATTTTTTCATAAACATACAACAACGACAATAACAACATCCCAATTGAAGGTTCGTACGAGAATGAGAGTAACTATGTATATGTACTCAGTAAAAGCATGTGTGTGACTCTCAAAGTAAATGTTATTCTCACATGCAACACGCCGCCGACTTATTTTTATAATGCATTTGCTTCTACTCGAAAGCCAGTAGATTTTGATCAAAATCTCTAGCGTTTATAGAATATAACATGGTGAAATAAATATAAGGTGGCAGCGCTATGCCAGATAATACTGTTTTGCTCAAGTGAGTTCACATTAGCCCAGTTCACAATCTCGAGCAAGTACTCTAGCATCGTAGCATGAGCAAATTGGTAAAGCATATTTTTGTCATTAATTGTGAACGATATTTTTAGTCTCATATAGCATTACTCATTATATATATATATATATATATATATATTATATATATATATGTATATATGTGTATATATATATATATATACAATATATATACATATATTTATATATATATATATATACATATATATATATATATATATATACAATAAATATACATATATATACATATATATAAATATATATATATATATATATATATATATATATATATATATACATATACATATATATATATATATATATATATATATATATATATATATGTATATATATATATATATATTATTTGACTGATTGATTTATTGGTTGAGTGATTGATTTATTGATGGATTAATTGATTGATGAATTTATTGATATGTTATTATATATATGTATGTGTATACTTTTAAATTCAAAGATGTTTAAAAAACGCTTTTTGTATATTAAAAGAAGATGAATTGACAATATTGACTTGAGTTTGCACAGAAGCATTGCATATTCAGTGCAAATAAAAACTTCGGATTTTATCATAGCATATTTGCACAAAAGTAGCATGTGCATTTGTGTATATTTTGTTAGTGTATGGCAAAAATATGCTATACCAATTTGCTCATGCTACGATGCTAGACTACTTGCTCGAGATTGTGAACTGGGCTATTGATGTCAAGTTTTTGTGTACAACAAGTGCTCCTTCTGTTTGTATTTGTGAGCGTCGTTAGGAATTGTGCAACAATACAATGTGTTTTGTTGCTATAATTTTGACGTAGACCGTGACTTTACATAAACAAAAATTGTCACACCGTTAAAGTCAAGAAAGTTGAGTAAATAGCAAGGCAGATTTACCAGGTACTCTCAGTAGCGCAACTGTGTATTGAATTTTCCTTGGTGTGTGTTGAACTACTGTCAAAAGTTCATATACAAGCCACATAAAATGTTTTTTTTTCTTAAATCTTCCTTGTTAATAATGCTTCTTCCTTGATTTTGACATTAGCTCTAAATTTTCTACCAACCAAATACGTGTGGTTTTTGGTGTCGTTAATTGTTGTACTACTGAGAGTACCTGGTAAATCTGCCTTGGTAAATTGCATACGCTTTTACGGTTTTGAGTCGTTTACAATATATTTTTTTGTGGCTAAACGAATAAAGATTTTACATTGATTTTTTTTTATCCGTGGAAGGGTATATTATCAGCTGCTATATTAATTTTTAGAAAAATTTTATATTAAATTATTATTATAAGAAAATTTTTTAGAAATAAAATAAAAGAATATTTTTTGTTATATTAAAAAATAAATATGAAAAGGCTTTTGGAAGTAAGTTCCATCGAGTTCGTAAAAATTTTATAATCCACTATAAAATATAATATATCTACTTTTATATAGGAAGAAAAAAACCTTGCGCGTTTTTGCGTAATTTTCTTGGGACTTTTTTTTTGCAAATTTCACCTTTTTTCTGTTGTTGATCATCTTGCATAGGTACGTGTTGGTAAGAAACCGTTTTGTCAGTCATTAAATGTTTTAGTTTTTCATAATTGTACGTTATTTAAATTATTACATAAAACACTATTGTTACCTGTGTAAAAAAAGAAATGCGCGAAACAATAATAGCGGTTTTTAGCTGCCTGTGTAGCTTCGTTGTAAATGGCGTTATTTGATGGAACAAAGTAAATATGTATAACTGTTTCAATTGACTTTTTTATTATTATTAAAAATCAAAACATACAGGTCAGGCATGTCATGAATTCCGTTCGGAATTGATATGATTCCGTAGTTACGATTCCGATAGGAATGGTTTAAGCTTTCATAGATTTCCTTCGATTTCATTAAACCGCAGAAAAATGTGAAAGAACTTTTTATGTATTAAGTATGGCAACGCAACAACGAATATATCGTTAGCTGAAATGCAAAACGACGTAACTAACATTTTTACTATTTTACAGGAAAAACAAAAAATGTTATATATTGAAAAATAAATGTAATTTTGGTAATCAAATATCGCAGATTTACTAAATATAGATCGATTAATTCATTTCTGGAATAAAAGGAATAATTTATTAATGTTTCTAAGAGTTACGTTAGTTACGTGCTTTTGAACTCGTATTTTCTTAAACAAAAACACGTAACTACAATGAAATTTTTTAAGTTTCAAAGAAAATTTTGTTTTGCATTCGTAAAATGTAGAATAAAAGAAGTTGTTCTGTTGTTATTTAATATATCGCTTTATATATTTATTTATTTTTTTGAAAAATATGAAAATAACAAATGATTTACAAAAACAAAAGATAATTCACAACAATTACTAGAATACAAATAAAAGAAAAAATAAAACATTAACTACTTCTCAAATGGAATTTCATTGTAATAAGAATGACAATCGGGTGGAAGAAATGAAGATGTTGCCATTTTTCGCTTGAAATTTTTATTCTTTGCAAATGCAACTTCAAAGGTTCAAACGCTTTTAAATTTGTTCCAATTCTTTGTGGAAGTTCCTTAAAGTCATCTGTTGCATTTACTTTAAAATAAATTACTCCAAAGGGATCAAGGCGAATTCAATAAGGTGAACTTATTTATGCAACTCTGTATAGGGAACATGTATTTTGTTAGTGTACAGGCTTCTGAAGTGTCAAATTTAGTTAAGCAGAAAAAAGAAAAAATATCTGTTCTGCATTCGATTAAGATATTAAATACCTAAAATTTAAAAAAGTATAACCAGTTTAATTTGTAATTGCAAATGCATCAATAATACTATACAATGGAGTGATAGTATAAGAGGTATGGCTCTTACATAGGCTTGCCAGATCCAGATTATTAAAAAGCTGGACATGTAAATTAAAAATACTGGATGTTAAAAAAAAAGCTGGACATATTGAAATAAAATTTTCACGAAAAGTTACTTGTTTATTATACAAAAAATTTTATTAATTATATCGACATACCTCTCATTTGCTGGAACAACGTCATAATTCAAAAATGTGGTTTCTTATTTTAATGTAGAATTAATTATCGCTCCTATATTTATCTTAAGTAAAAAATTTATGTAAAAATCTTGCATATTCAGCTCTTGAGAGAAACATAATTTTTCGTTTTCCCATTGACTTCTTGCAAATTGAAAACTTTGATTATGACCTTTTCCAGCATATGAGCGATATGTATTTAAGAATTAAAACTAAATAACGAAAACAAAAAATCATACCAAAAAGACGCAAACAAAACAAAAAAAGGTACTAGATATTTTTGTACTTTGAAGTAAAAAAGTTATAGCAAATTTATAAAAATTATTTTAAAGCAGCAATAAATTTAAGAGCATTTTGTGGAAAATTGTTTTTAGCTGGACAAATTTTTTTTTAGCTTGAAACTGGACAGGCCATTAAAAAGCTGGACAATCCAGCCAAAACAAGCCCAACTGGCAACCCTACTCTTACAGTAGGCAGATATTCTTTGTTGCGTTTGGAGGAGGGGCCACCACACACCAAAAACTGAATGACAATTTTATGCCGAAATATCGCAAAATCTTTGCGTTTGCTACTCAACTTAAAGCCGGTAAGGGCTTGACTATTTGTATATCAGTCATGCAGGGAGATCATACCAAAATCGGCAATACTGCTATAGAGGCCAAAAAGTCGTTGTGCAAGTACATGGATGATGAGATAGTAGAAGGTTTTTGTGATGTTATCGTGGCCGTGCAGAGTATAGGAAGAGGGATCGTGTACGTGAAAGACAATGAGAACGTACTCGTGAGTTGGAAGTTAATCGTGCTGCTCCCATTGTGCGACGTGGACCATCACTCCACGGAATACGATCTTCTAAAATATATCATTAATCGTATACGCAATCAAACTCATACTGATGCTTAATGATAATTAATTATGAACTTAGAGATGAACTTTTAAGATGGTATCTAAAATATTTGTAAAACACTTTATTCGGCATCAGCGCCAGCAGAATTCAACGGACAAACAACAACAGCAACAGAAAGATTTACAGCCATCAGCATCCGATGATGGTGATTTAGCTGAAGCCGATCAAAATTCATCCTTAAATAGCAGCGGTGGCAGCTGCACCTTTAAATGGTTAATAATGATAGCGATTTGATTTATTATCCTTTACTCTAACACTTACATATATTTATATGAATACTTCCAGTAATAAATTGATCATACAAAATTGTATATTAAAGAAAATTTATTAATTTTTCAATACAATAAATACTAAACAGCTAATTTGTAACAAATGATTGAAATTATTAAATATTTTATAAGTCGCTCCATTTACCTCTGCTTCCAACAGCATTTGGAACATGGAATGAAATTCCTCTCCCTTGCCGAACTTCTTGCACACGAAGCACATCCGCATATTGTTTTTTTCCACTTTTTTAGTCAAATTGGTGAAATTGTATAAAACTGTTTTTGGCGCACAAAAATTTTACTTTTAATTGAAAAAAAAAACAAAGCAAGCAGAAGATTTTGTCAGACCACCGTAAAATCACCTGATCGACATTTTCTGAAATAAGGTTACCTGATTGAATTCGCCTTGAGAGGGATCATACGCTAATACACGAATCATATTGACTGTGGGATCTCCAACCTTTTTACCTGTAGAAAATAATGTTTTAATGAGCCTTTATTAGGAACAACAAAAATAATACCTTACCTGGTCGTATCGATGAATACAGTTTAGGAACAGATTCGTAATCGAGAAAGTATTCATGAGTCAAATGATGAACTTTGAGTGGAATGGGGTTTTTTCGAGCGTTTCTTATTAAGTCTACAAGTTGCGATGGTAAGTTAATTTGTTTGTTTTTTATTTTTCTTTCTATGAGCGAATATGTTGAGTCACACTCCATTTGTATAAGGATTTGTGTTCAATAGTCGAATTTGTTTCTTTGCAAAACGAAAGTAGAGCATTTGATAATACAACATTTTTGTTTTGATAACCACAGCTGTCAGAGTAAATAATTATATGATTAATAGACGGACACTGAGAAATTGCATTTCTTAAATGATTTATAATACAAGTTGTAAATGTTGATGCTACAAGGTTTCCCTCTGTTTCGTCCCAAACGTAATTATTGGATTCGTGCGAAGTAACATTATAAATCGTAAAATTGTGGACTTGCAATTTCATTTTATAGTAAGAGGAAGACGCCTTTAGTTGTGGAACAAGTTTTACGGCCTGCACATCTATACAGAAGAGATAACATAATCCTGCTTTTGCGCTCTCTATATCATTTTCCTTTTCATTTTTCATAATTTCTATTTCATTTCTGTGTTCGTCAAACTGATTTTGTGATAAGTTTAAAGCTTTGAATTTTAAGCAGATATCGCACTGATCATTTCTCGGCTTAAATAATGAATAATTGCCCTCCTTCAATGTTGCCATAAACTTTGGGAAGGAAACTGGAATAATTCCATTTTCTTCATTTGCCTTACATTCTTGCAAATATAAATTAAAAATTTATCTATAGCTAGTAAAATTCGTCTCAAAATAATTTTTGTTGTATACTTTCGTCGATAATGGGATTCGATAATGGGATTCGATTTTGGGCATGTCCTCTAGCCAAGTTTTCAAAAATTTAATTCGTTTCTCGTACTGAACCTTTTTACCTCTTTTGTCATAACTATGTTCACTACTTTTAGAAATGCCTTCATCTGCTGTCCATATTCTTGCAGTATTTTCAGAAATTCCTAAAGTGGAAAGAAACATTTTACTGCATACTTGCTTGCGGATTTGGCGATATACCAAATAATACGATTTTGTATTGGAACGTCGAGAATTTTTCACGCAAACACGTTATCTTTCCGAGCATTCAATAAGACTTTTGACAAATACTTTTTTTTTCATTCCAGCACATTTTCCAGAAAACGTCAAATATTTTCTTTCGCTTCACTTCTGTAAAAAAAGAACAGTGCCGAGCAGAACTTTTCTCGCAAAATTCTGAAGCACATGGGTCCTCCATTTGCCTTGCTGATATATTGCCCATATTTCCATTTGATATTCCCTTATACCTTTTGCCATACATACGTTTAGTTTTGTTTTCCTGTCTCAAATTTTTAATTTTGTTGGAATTAATTACAGAACTTTCCAAACTATTTTCAAAATCATTTTCACTTTCCGAACTCATTTTGTCGCTTTTAATGTTAATAGTTGCACACTCATAAAGAAAAACAATTTTTAAAATATATGGTATGTATTTGTACAGAGAAAAATCAATGAAAACATGATAAAAATTTATTATAATTAACAAAGTAAAAATTTCAAAGTATAATCACTATAGTTAAGAGAAAATAGGACTACGAGGGGAGGAGGGGAGGTGAACGTAGTAGCACTATCGGCTAGTGCAATATAAAAATTCAAAACCTACTATGAATTAATAAAATGCAATAGAAATAAATATGTGTTAGTTACTATTTTTAAGCAACAAGTATGTAGTTACGTGCTTTTGGTTTATGTAGTACTTGCACTTGTAGTTACGTGCTTTCGATTTTCGCTAATAATGTGTCTAATTTTTATTATATGACAGTAAAAATTGGAGAAGATATGGACCTCGTTGATATGCATCATAATCAATCAAAAACCCGATTTTGTATTTTTTGTTAGTTACGTGGTTTTGCATTTCAGCTAATGATATGTAGCAAAACAAAAAAACATCTTTTCTTGATTTGCACTTCGATGCTTGCCCCTACGAAAGGCAATATTTTTAAGTGTTTTTAAAATACAAAAATAAATGTTAAAATACTTACATGATTATTTATTTAAATTTAATGTAGATATTGATGTTATTTTATTCTGTTTTGTTCCTTTTCGTAGTTTTACGTGTTGGCACCAGGTTTTTTTTAAACTTACTAGAATAAGAGTACGGCAACACTAAAAAAATTGTATTTGTATGTTGAAATACTTTACAAAGTAAATTTGCAAAGTATTTGGTGCACAGATTCCGAGGGGGTGACTCAGACCATATGCTGGCGATGGTATTAACCCGTATTTTCTTCCGTTACTGTGACTGACTGTACACGACCTATGCCTTCACATAGGAAGTAGCAACGTAGTTAACCACGGAATATTCCTCAGAAGAACTGTAAAACAATACAGTTATCTGAGGTGTTGAAATTAACTAGTGCGAGTGAGACGCAAAACTCTCGAAAGAGATTAAACAATCAGTGGTCTGGCTGCACTTAAAAAATAATTGCCAACGAGGCTTGATGTTAACTGACTCAGAGCTGCTTTGCGACTGAACACTAAATAAATAAATTCCATATTTTCTTTTATCTTTGATGAAGTATTTAGAAACATTTAAATTTTTTTTCTTAAAGGCAGAATTAGTTTGTATGTGCTGTTCTGTTCTGAATCAGCTGTTTTGATTCTGTTAAATTGAAAATCTGTATGTGCGGTTTGTTGTTTCTTTTTCGTTCTGTTCTGTTGCGGACAAATCTGAAGAAAATACAATTCAACGTTAAGTGACAGCTAACAGTGCGTATGTATTAGTTTTTTGTGGTATCAAATATTACACATATTTTGTTGAAAGTTTTTTTTTGTTTTAATTCAATATTTTTTAAGTTTGTACACACAATATATTCATTTTTGAACTATTAATTTATTTCTTTCACAATTTCAATTTATTTGTTTGCTTTTAAAAACACCTGATTTCTCTAACAGAACAAGTAATTACAAAATATTTTCTACAGAACTTCACAGCACAGAACAGCAACAGAAAGTAAAAACTAATGAAGCCTTAAATTTGAGTCAAAGAAAATTTATTGTAGAAAAATAAACAAAGAAACATACTTATTTTCAACTAATAAGAATTCATGAGTACTTTGTACACAATGAAAATGCTTAAAATATCAATTCCACATAGAAAATTGAAAGTGGTTTCATTCCGAAAAAATTTTTCGGAATACTTTTTCCATAGAAGCAAAATGCGGAATCTATTCCACTTCCGAACGGCATTTATCTTTGTGACATGGCTGTATATAAAAATTAAACAAATATGGCTTGCAGGTACTCAGCTTTTTGCTATATATTGTGGTTATTGCACAAAGTTATTGTCAGAACCCTTTCGAAGCTTCTAGAGGAAGTGTATACAAGGTTAGAATTATTCCAAGAACAGGATTCTAGTGCTACGCCTGTTGCAGAGAAATTTAAATATTTAGTTCTACCCATACTGGACTATAAAGAGGACCTAGATTCAGAAGAAACAGACGAAGAAAAACCATGACACTCATTAATCTTAGTGTTAAATACAAGTTATTTTAAATAAGCCAATTGTTATTACTTTAAAATTACTATTATAAATAAATTATTATGAATAAAGTAAATAGTTTCAGATAAATTAAATACTATAAAGTAATAAATTACAAATATGTATTTTTATTAATATTTTTGTGTGGTGCGGAATTGGTAAGGCATTGGGAAGACACTTTCCCTCGACATAAAAGCGTAAAAATGAATATTTTGTGGAAACTAGCGACATAAAATTTTTTTGACAGGAACGTTTTGAGGAGGGCGGCTGGAGGAATACCGCCCTCTTCCAATAAAAACTCACAAATTAAATTTTTGTGGCATTAACGCCCATAAAAGGGGGCATAGGTAACAAAACTATCGTTTTGCACAACACGAATTTTGTGGAGCAAACCACGTACATACATTCATATATGGAAACGCAACATAAGGTTTTATTGTGAATGAATCGTGCAATATACGAACCCAACAAAGAGAACAGGATTTAATCAATCAAATGGGATCTATTTGCTACAAAATACCACGTCTGCAGAAAAAGCTCACAATAAAACTTATTCATTTTACTTTTATAAACTTTGGTGTTATTTGTATTAATATTACGTAGTAAATATTTACACCTCCATGTATCTAAAAATGTGTCAGTAAATCTCTATAATACTTAAATTTAATTCACAAACATTAAATAAATAATTTTGATACATACGAAAGTACATGTGTATGTACATATGTAAAAACAACAATAAATTCTTCAACAATACATTTTAATTTGACTAAGAAGCGAACTATATTTCATTAGAAGCCTTCCATCCATACTTCGGTTTTTTTTCTCTGTAGTACTTATCGCCTCCATTATTGGTTTTATAATTATTATTTTTATCTGCTCGTTGTGATTTCGGTGGTTGGCAGTAACACGTTCGTTGCTGAGAATCTAAGTAAGATTTACAGCCCAGTGTTAAGGTGCCAGTAAAAAGCATTTTCGCAGCCGCTTTACATCCTTTTGTCATCAGATCACTGGCAATAGATTTCTCATAGCTGTCACAGTATTTATACAGACATCGTTTAAAGTCAAGGTCACATAGTTCCTTATCACTGTTGCATGTATCGTAGCAAATATCGTGCACATTGCAGCAATTTTCCATTTCAATAGCCGGTAAGTATTCGGTACTGATCCGTAAACCTAGTGAGCCACAGCCGTCGAAAGTTGGAGTGTAAAGTTTATTTTGAACAGCACGAGCTTCTGTAATAGAAACGCGTTAAATAATTAGAAATTTAATTGAAAAACATAAATCCATTTACACATTTTATCCTAACGAAAGATAAAAATTTAAATTACAATATTACACGAGCAACAACAAAAAACATCAAAATTTGTTTTTGTTTCAATATAAATAATAAACAAAAACACTTGCAAAGTATTTGTTAAAGAGGTCGGTTGTTATTGCGCAAAGTTCACGGTTTATATTTTTACAGTACCCTACGTTTGTTGTTTAAATTATAATTTAATTAATTTAAACAATCCTTAAAAAATATTAAGGATAAACAATGTGACATGGAAGAATTCCATTCCTAATTAATGACAGCATTGTAACATGGTTTTCATTAAAAATGAAGTCTGGAAAAATGTCATTTAGTGCAATTTTCTTTAGCTCTTGTGACATATTGTTGTCAATATATTCTATATAAGTACATATACAGGCAAATCCCGGTATAACGAATCTCGTTTCAACGAAAATCCGATATAACAAACGTAAAAATTTTTACATTATCAACCTTATATAACGAATACTAAACTAATTTTATACTGGATATAACGAATGATAAAAACATCGCAAAATAAAAAACAAAAGCATGCTAGCAACATATTTCTAACATATATAGCGAATGTTTTGTAAATTTGTGCTCTGTATAACGAATGAAAATGAAATTAAACAAAGTCTACATTCTGTAGCAACGCAAATACAAAAAAATTAGGTACAGTTAGTTTGTATTCCGTAGCTTATTTTAAAGCAAATTGCTAGCATTCTTTTTATTATGTTTTGAGCTGCGCAAATGTAAAAGTGAAACAAAAATGGAAAACGTAAAGAGAATTTCATTGGAAGAAAAAGTAAAAATTTTGGATGAATCTAAAACAGGTAAAAGCCGTAGTGACATCTGAATAAAATTACGGAATACCAAAATCATCAATATGCACACTGAGGAAAATGGAATTAAAAATTGTTTCTAAATTGAAAAAAACCAACAATGATTCAAAAAATCATCGATCTTTAAAAAATGATGAGTATGCCAACATGGCTGGTTTCTCGATCAAAGGAGAAAACATTTACCAATAAATGAAATTGCGCTAAAATTAAAAGCCAGAGAAATACCTGTAATGGTGTTTTCTAAGCTAGTGATGGATGGTTATCTACATAGATTCAAAAAAATATACGGGGTTAGACTTCTGAAGGATGTGGAGAAAAATTATCATCCAGATCTAATTTAGTGAATTCGTTTATAGAAAAATTACAAAAAATTATAGAGGAGAATAATCTAACTCGTGATGTTATTTTCAATGCCGACGAAACCGACCCTGTATTGGAAGATGTTACCAGATAGAACATTCGTACATGCTGGTGAAGCTACAGCCCCTATAAGGAAGATGTCAAGAGACAGGGTCACACTTTTACTTTGTGCCAAAGCATCTGGCATCTGGAAAAAAATTAAACCCCTTTTTTTTGTTATTATTAATAAATTATAATTAAAAGCAATTGCTATCCTGAAGAAGATATCCAGAGGATATCAATATATTGATAAAAAATAAATAATAGTTTTTAAAAATACTATTTTATAAAAATAACAAGTAAAAACGTTATACTTGACCGGGTCAAATCTTATATACCCTCCAAATATTTAGTAAGTATATTTAAAATTTGTAACTTGGTGGGACAGAGTTGCTTTAAGACATCTCTGTACCCAATTTTAAATCTCTATTTTGACAGAGCCATTCCGGGAAGGCCCGTGGGGAGACGTTTCATCACTGAATGATCAGAGAACATCTCAGCTTCTTATAGGCTTAAGAAATAAAAAATTTTCAATATTTACAAGATTTTTGCATATAATATTGTACGTCAACGCCCACTAAAGGGGGCGGAGTTCAAAAATAGACTATCATGTAGGGTATGCTCACTTTTTCATTCCGTATGTAACGCAGCGAAATATCCACCTGAAACCCCATAGAGTATATACATATATTCTTGATCAGTGATGAAATCTAAGACGATCTGAGCACGTCCGTCCGTCTGTGGAAATCTCGATTCAGTTCCAACGTAAAGAGCTAGACTCTTGAAATTTGGTATAAATATATTTTGAAGGATAGCACAGGTTAAGTTTGAAAACGGGGCAAGAGGAAAAAAAGTTCCCCTAAGAAGAACTAAACCAACTTCTAAAAAACAACAAACTGTTATGAAATTTTCATTTGACACATTGTTGTCACAATACCATTATATATAAATGAAATTTATTTGTTGGTGGTTAAGTAATGTCTATATGCATTTCGTTGGTGCTTTACCAAATCATCAGTAGACTTTAACCACAGTTTTGAAAAGTTTAGTTTTGTATGAGTTTGAAGGCCTACTATGTTTATTCTGTTGTGATTTTAGAAAATAGTTTGTAATTTACAAATTGTGAATTCTCAGATGGTTTTCAAAAGTATAAGAGGTTTTTAACTTTTCAAAACTGTGGTTAAAGTCTACTGATGATTTGGTAAAGCACCAACGAAATGCATATAGACATTACTTAACCACCAAGAAATAAATTCTTTTTTGGAGGGGTATAAAAATAAGAGGATATCGAAATATTGATAATAAAATAAATAATAGTTTATTATTTTTTTTTTAAAATAAGCTTCAAGCTCAATATTATTACTTAAATTGATAATGTTTTTAGTATACTTCTTTTATTATTATTATTTTTTGTTGTTATTATGCATTTTTGATTTGCTGTGCATATCTTCGATTTATATCGATATTTGATACAGCCAACACATGCAGGTCTCTTACATTATGTGCAATTGAAATTGGAAATAATAGCAATATCGCCACAGTGGACACAAATTGTTGTTATGTTATCAGAAAATTTTTGTAGTCATTCTTTTATGAAATCTTTGTACTCGTTAGGATTTTTTAAATTCGTTAAAGCCTTATTTTGGAGTAATGCTTCAACGTACATACATAAATATACTTCAGAGTTGAAAGTATCGTTTTGGCAATCATGTTGAATTGAGATATTTTCCCATTCTGTACTATTTATTTTATTTCTGAAAATTTGGAACTTATCAATTCCCTTGTCGGTACTATTTGAAATTGAATTAAGGTATGAAAATTGTTTTTTTTGTGTCCAAATATACTAATGTGTAGTGTTGGGCATGTGTAATGGGTAGTATGACTATTTCAAAGTTTTCGAAATCATGTTTTTACTCTGATAGTAACATTAATTTATATATTACTATCAGCGTAAAAACATGATCTTCCCGTCCTGGGTGATTTTTGCTTGTGCTTCGCTCACCAATATAGAGATATGTATATATCGATGACATTATTATATACTACATATGCATTTGGCATTTAAATTCAGACAACTCGATGGTTGGAGAGTAATAAATATTTTTATGAAGAAACAGGTTTCAATAAGCGTACACTACATATCTTATTTTTTTTAAGGTTCTAGGCAATGTTCTATAAACTTTTAAGATTCTATCAAAGGTAATTGTTGAGCCAATTTTCTTTTTTTCTTTTCTTGGTGTTCTTTTCCAAACATCTTCATCAAGTTGTATCTTTGATTTTATGTTACATGAACTATGGGTTATAACTTTATTCAAATAAGTGTTATCAATGTCAGTCATTTTGGCTTTTATATGTGTATTATATGATATTCTCACACATGCGGCGTGCACTACCGTGCTTCTCCCTTCCACTGTAACATTGTTTGTTATGTTGAAATAGCTTTCCACTGCATTATTGGAAATTCTATTGGTATTGGAATTAATAAATTTGCCCATTAAATCGGTCCAGAGTGGAGCATACGGAAAATATTCTTTTTTGACAGTGTTGCAGCAAATTCCTCGTTATGGTATTTGTTCACTACCTTAGATTTTTTTCTCATATTTGAATTTTATTGAATATTTTAATCGAACCCAAATATTATGAGCTTTTTTTGTAAGCCGCTGAAATTATATTTGTGTTGGTTATGCTATCGTCTAGATATTCAAAAGTGCTGCTTTTGACATGTTGCCGTAGAGCCAACATAGACTCTTCGACGTCATTTGTCACGAACTTATTGAGTAGAATATTTAGCACAAGTTTAACCCAAAAAAAAAAAAAATATTTTGATGGTACTCAACGTAACTACACTCGCAAACTGTCACATAAAAAAATGTATGTGGTGGGTGCTCAGAACTGCTTTCGACGTCCTTGTACGCTGTACGTAAAAAGTGTGCGCAACATATTTGTATTACAACAAGTTTAGCGTTTGTTGTTTTATTTTTGGCTATGAAATACGTTTTAGGAATATACTGCTCCAAGTTGTGCATGTTTTCTTCTTTGATAAAAACGCGCACAACAGCATTTATAATTGCGGTACTCCAGTCAACGCAAACTCTTTTTCACAATGGCCATGTGATTTGGTTGTTAATGCAATATACTTTAAGAAAAAGTAGAAAACTATCTATGCCAACCGAAAAGTGACTAGGAATACAAAATTACGCCCTTAGAATTTTCATTAAGCTTTCGCGCTATATTACCAGTGGCATCAAAATATAAAGTGCTTTTGCTGAGTTTTGAAATTTTTCGCTTATTTTCTTGTAAAAGGCGCATTTGCTGGCTAGAAAACAAGTAAATGTCTAATAGGCTGGATATATGTTGAATAAACGAGCTCCAACTTTTATCATTCTGCATTTTATACAAGTCAAGAAAATCGTCGTTATCCTGTTGCAAACAGCGAATTTGCTCGGACTTTATTTTACGCGCAACATCTGGGGATGGTACTTCTTGGTCATTGCCAAATTTTCTTAAAACGAATTTTTGTTGACACAACCTTTTGTTGCGCCAATTTGATACCATTTGATATTTCAGTTCCTCCTTCGCAATTGCTCGGCGAATACTTCTCACTTGCTGTGATTTTATAACACTCGGATGTGCTATAGCAACTCCATCTGACCCAGTAATTCCAGAAAATCCATGTTCCTCAATTTTAATTGCAAATCTGTAGCGACCAGAGCCACTTTTTTCCTGTAAATGCACCTTGCATATAAATACAAAATGGTTCTTCCCCACGTGGTGCTAGTATATATAATTGGGCAAACATTATTTAAACAATTACCGCCGTATTCACAAAAAATGTTTTAGGTTTAAAAAAGGTTTATTTGACAAATTTCCCATAGAAATATGTCAAATAAGCGCTTAATAAACCTAAAATATTTTTTATGAATACGGCAGTTAAACTTTTCGCGTAAGAGGTCCTCTAAAAATGGCACCGCTTTGTTGCCATTTAAGTACGCTCTCAAAAAAATTCATTCTCGCGCAGAAAATTTTATTTCTGCTTCAAATTTGTTATATATTTTGCTCCTTTTTAAATTTCTAGAAGATGTAGATAGAGAAGTTTCAAAATTTAAGTTAGGCTCTTTAACAACACGTTTACGAATCAATTTGTACTCTTCTACTTCTGGTATAGCTGCCGATGTTGCGTTTTTAAACTAATGCTTTTTTGGTAGAAGTTAATACAATTTCTCAAAAAGAAGATTTATCGAAAACAACGGAAGCAATTAGTCCAACATCCAAATCATAAGATATAGTGCTTGTGTTTGTCATTTCCAGCACACTTTTGCTAAATACATCTCGAGCTACGATAGCGGTAGGATTAAGAACAGGAAAAGCTAAAAAATACTTTATAAATAAAAGTTCTAAATATATTCTACATTTATATATATTTACCATCAATTTTTCTGGTTTCTTCACCTCTTTTGAATTATTATTGTATTCTGATATTTCTAAGCTTAAGGTCTTATTATTTTAATTTAATTTTTAATTTCAATATTTCGTCACTACTTAGAGTGACTTCTTCAGGAAATTAATTATTTTATTTAATATGAAAAAATATTTTGTTTATATTAGATAAAACAAAATATTTTTTCATATTAAATAAAATAATTAATTTCCTGAAGAAGTCACACAAAGGAGTGACAAAATATTGAAATTAAAAATTAAAATAAAATAAAGAGACCTTAAGCTTAAAAATATCAGAATACAATAATTTACCATCAATATTAACATAATCATCAACTCCAACTTTCACAATTTCTGAATGGTGCTCTTGCAGCATATTTTCAGCTAAGCTTTTTTTGACACCACATTCCTTTTCGCTTTAAACAATCCTTAAGAAATATTAAGGATAAATAATGTGACATGGAAGAATTCCATTCCTAATTAATGACAGCATTGTAACATGGTTTTCATTAAAAATGAAGTCTGGAAAAATGTCATTTAGTGCAATTTTCTTTAGCTCTTGTGACATATTGTTGTCAATATATTCATATAAGTACATATACAGGCAAATCCCGGTATAACGAGTCTCGTTATAACGAAAATCCGATATAACGAACGTAAAAATTTTTACATTATCAACCTTATATAGCGAATACTAAACTAATTTTATATGTACTGGATATAACGAATGATAAAAACATCGCAAAATAAAACAACAAAAGCATGCTAGCAACATATTTCTAACATATGTATATAGCGAATGTTTTGTAAATTTGTGCTCTGTATAACGAATGAAAATGAAATTAAACAAAGTCTACATTCTGTAGCAACGCAAATACAAAAAAATTAGGTACAGTTAGTTTGTATTCCGTAGCTTATTTTAAAGCAAATTGCTAGCATTCTTTTTATTATGTTTTGAGCTGCGCAAATGTAAAAGTGAAACAAAAATGGAAAACGTAAAGAGAATTTCATTGGAAGAAAAAGTAAAAATTTTGGATGAATCTAAAACAGGTAAAAGCCGTAGTGACATCTGAATAAAATTAAGGAATACCAAAATCATCAATATGCACACTGAGGAAAATGGAATTAAAAATTGTTTCTAATTTGAAAAAAACCAACAATGATTCAAAAAATCATCGATCTTTAAAAAATAATGAGTATGCCAACATGGCTGGTTTCCCGATCAAAGGAGAAAACATTTACCAATAAATGAAATTGCGCTAAAATTAAAAGCCAGAGAAATACATGTAATGGTGGTTTCCAAGCAAGTGATGGATGGTTATCCAGATAGATTCAAAAAAAGATACGGGGTTAGACTTCTGAAGGATGTGGAGAAAAATTATCATCCAGATCTGATTTAGTGAATCCGTTTATAGAAAAATTACATAAAATTATAGGGGAGAATAATCTAACTCATGATGTTATTTTCAATGCCGACGAAACCGACCCTGTATTGGAAGATGTTACCAGATAGAACATTCGTACATGCTGGTGAAGCTACAGCCCCTATAAGGAAGATGTCAAGAGACAGGGTCACACTTTTACTTTGTGCCAAAGCATCTGGCACGAAAAAAATTAAACCCCTCCTTTTTGTTATTATTAATAAATTATAATTAAAAGCAATTGCTATCCTGAAGAAAATATCCAGAGGATATCAATATATTGATAAAAAAATAAATAATAGTTTTTAAAAATACTATTTTATAAAAATAACAAGTAAAAACGTTATACTTGACCGGGTCAAATCTTATATACCCTCCAAATATTTAGTAAGTATATTTAAAATTTGTAACTTGGTGGGACAGAGTTGCTTTAAGACATCTCTGTACCCAATTTTAAATCTCTATTTTGACAGAGCCATTCCGGGAAGGCCCGTGGGGAGACGTTTCATCACTGAATGATCAGAGAACATCTCAGCTTCTTATATGCTTAAGAAATAAAAAATTTTCAATATTTACACGATTTTTGCATATAATATTGTACGTCAACGCCCACTAAAGGGGGCGGAGTTCAAAAATAGACTATCACTTTTTCATTCCGTATGTAACGCAGCGAAATATCCATCTGAAACCCTATAGAGTATATACATATATTCTTGATCAGTGATGAAATCTAAGACGATCTGAGCACGTCCGTCCGTCTGTGGAAATCACGATTCAGTTCCAACGAAAAGAGCTAGACTCTTGAAATTTGGTATAAATATATTTTGAAGGATAGCACAGGTTAAGTTTGAAAACGGGGCAAGAGGAAAAAAAGTTCCCTTAAGAAGAACTAAACCAACTTCTAAAAAACAACAAAATTTTTAAACTGTTATGAAATTTTCATTTGACACATTGTTGTCACAATACCATTATATATAATTGAAATTTATTTGTTGGTGGTTAAGTAATGTCTATATGCATTTCGTTGGTGCTTTACCAAATCATCAGTAGACTTTAACCACAGTTTTGAAAAGTTTAGTTTTGTATGAGTTTGAAGGCCTACTATGTTTATTCTGTTGTGATTTTAGAAAATAGTTTGTAATTTACAAATTGTGAATTCTCAGATGGTTTTCAAAAGTATAAGAGGTTTTTAACTTTTCAAAACTGTGGTTAAAGTCTACTGATGATTTGGTAAAGCACCAACGAAATGCATATAGACATTACTTAACCACCAAGAAATAAATTCTTTTTTGGAGGGGTATAAAAATAAGAGGATATCGAAATATTGATAATAAAATAAATAATAGTTTATTATTTTTTTTTAAAAATAAGCTTCAAGCTCAATATTATTACTTAAATTGATAATGTTTTTAGTATACTTCTTTTATTATTATTATTTTTTGTTGTTATTATGCATTTTTGATTTGCTGTGCATATCTTCGATTTATATCGATATTTGATACAGCCAACACATGCAGGTCTCTTACATTATGTGCAATTGAAATTGGAAATAATAGCAATATCGCCACAGTGGACACAAATTGTTGTTATGTTATCAGAAAATTTTTGTAGTCATTCTTTTATGAAATCTTTGTACTCGTTAGGATTTTTTAAATTCGTTAAAGCCTTATTTTGGAGTAATGCTTCAACGTACATACATAAATATACTTCAGAGTTGAAAGTATCGTTTTGGCAATCATGTTGAATTGAGATATTTTCCCATTCTGTACTATTTATTTTATTTCTGAAAATTTGGAACTTATCAATTCCCTTGTCGGTACTATTTGAAATTGAATTAAGGTATGAAAATTGTTTTTTTTTGTGTCCAAATATACTAATGTGTAGTGTTGGGCATGTGTAATGGGTAGTATGACTATTTCAAAGTTTTCGAAATCATGTTTTTACTCTGATAGTAACATTAATTTATATATTACTATCAGCGTAAAAACATGATCTTCCCGTCCTGGGTGATTTTTGCTTGTGCTTCGCTCACCAATATAGAGATATGTATATATCGATGACATTATTATATACTACATATGCATTTGGCATTTAAATTCAGACAACTCGATGGTTGGAGAGTAATAAATATTTTTATGAAGAAACAGGTTTCAATAAGCGTACACTACATATCTTATTTTTTTTAAGGTTCTAGGCAATGTTCTATAAACTTTTAAGATTCTATCAAAGGTAATTGTTGAGCCAATTTTCTTTTTTTCTTTTCTTGGTGTTCTTTTCCAAACATCTTCATCAAGTTGTATCTTTGATTTTATGTTACATGAACTATGGGTTATAACTTTATTCAAATAAGTGTTATCAATGTCAGTCATTTTGGCTTTTATATGTGTATTATATGATATTCTCACACATGCGGCGTGCACTACCGTGCTTCTCCCTTCCACTGTAACATTGTTTGTTATGTTGAAATAGCTTTCCACTGCATTATTGGAAATTCTATTGGTATTGGAATTAATAAATTTGCCCATTAAATCGGTCCAGAGTGGAGCATACGGAAAATATTCTTTTTTGACAGTGTTGCAGCAAATTCCTCGTTATGGTATTTGTTCACTACCTTAGATTTTTTTCTCATATTTGAATTTTATTGAATATTTTAATCGAACCCAAATATTATGAGCTTTTTTTGTAAGCCGCTGAAATTATATTTGTGTTGGTTATGCTATCGTCTAGATATTCAAAAGTGCTGCTTTTGGCATGTTGCCGTAGAGCCAACATAGACTCTTCGACGTCATTTGTCACGAACTTATTGAGTAGAATATTTAGCACAAGTTTAACCCAAAAAAAAAAAAATATTTTGATGGTACTCAACGTAACTACACTCGCAAACTGTCACATAAAAAAATGTATGTGGTGGGTGCTCAGAACTGTTTTCGACGTCCTTGTACGCTGTACGTAAAAAGTGTGCGCAACATATTTGTATTACAACAAGTTTAGCGTTTGTTGTTTTATTTTTGGCTATGAAATACGTTTTAGGAATATACTGCTCCAAGTTGTGCATGTTTTCTTCTTTGATAAAAACGCGCACTACAGCATTTATAATTGCGGTACTCCAGTCAACGCAAACTCTTTTTCACAATGGCCATGTGATTTGGTTGTTAATGCAATATACTTTAAGAAAAAGTAGAAAACTATCTATGCCAACCGAAAAGTGACTACTCAAAAGAGCTTCTGCTACTGGCAGTAGTATACCACGCTCCTGTTTTTCCCTTATGTGGGCGACCAAGGAATACAAAATTACGCCCTTAGAATTTTCATTAAGCTTTCGCGCTATATTACCAGTGGCATCAAAATATAAAGTGCTTTTGCTGAGTTTTGAAATTTTTCGCTTATTTTCCTGTAAAAGGCGCATTTGCTGGCTAGAAAACAAGTAAATGTCTAATAGGCTGGATATATGTTGAATAAACGAGCTCCAACTTTTATCATTCTGCATTTTATACAAGTCAAGAAAATCGTCGTTATCCTGTTGCAAACAGCGAATTTGCTCGGACTTTATTTTACGCGCAACATCTGGGGATGGTACTTCTTGGTCATTGCCAAATTTTCTTAAAACGAATTTTTGTTGACACAACCTTTTGTTGCGCCAATTTGATACCATTTGATATTTCAGTTCCTCCTTCGCAATTGCTCGGCGAATACTTCTCACTTGCTGTGATTTTATAACACTCGGATGTGCTATAGCAACTCCATCTGACCCAGTAATTCCAGAAAATCCATGTTCCTCAATTTTAATTGCAAATCTGTAGCGACCAGAGCCACTTTTTTCCTGTAAATGCACCTTGCATATAAATACAAAATGGTTCTTCCCCACGTGGTGCTAGTATATATAATTGGGCAAACATTATTTAAACAATTACCGCCGTATTCACAAAAAATGTTTTAGGTTTAAAAAAGGTTTATTTGACAAATTTCCCATAGAAATATGTCAAATAAGCGCTTAATAAACCTAAAATATTTTTTATGAATACGGCAGTTAAACTTTTCGCGTAAGAGGTCCTCTAAAAATGGCACCGCTTTGTTGCCATTTAAGTACGCTCTCAAAAAAATTCATTCTCGCGCAGAAAATTTTATTTCTGCTTCAAATTTGTTATATATTTTGCTCCTTTTTAAATTTCTAGAAGATGTAGATAGAGAAGTTTCAAAATTTAAGTTAGGCTCTTTAACAACACGTTTACGAATCAATTTGTACTCTTCTACTTCTGGTATAGTTGCCGATGTTGCGTTTTTAAACTAATGCTTTTTTGGTAGAAGTTAATACAATTTCTCAAAAAGAAGATTTATCGAAAACAACGGAAGCAATTAGTCCAACATCCAAATCATAAGATATAGTGCTTGTGTTTGTCATTTCCAGCACACTTTTGCTAAATACATCTCGAGCTACGATAGCGGTAGGATTAAGAACAGGAAAAGCTAAAAAATACTTTATAAATAAAAGTTCTAAATATATTCTACATTTATATATATTTACCATCAATTTTTCTGGTTTCTTCACCTCTTTTGAATTATTATTGTATTCTGATATTTCTAAGCTTAAGGTCTTATTATTTTAATTTAATTTTTAATTTCAATATTTCGTCACTACTTAGAGTGACTTCTTCAGGAAATTAATTATTTTATTTAATATGAAAAAATATTTTGTTTATATTAGATAAAACAAAATATTTTTTCATATTAAATAAAATAATTAATTTCCTGAAGAAGTCACACAAAGGAGTGACAAAATATTGAAATTAAAAATTAAAATAAAATAAAGAGACCTTAAGCTTAAAAATATCAGAATACAATAATTTACCATCAATATTAACATAATCATCAACTCCAACTTTCACAATTTCTGAATGGTGCTCTTGCAGCATATTTTCAGCTAAGCTTTTTTTGACACCACATTCCTTTTCGCTTTAAACAATCCTTAAGAAATATTAAGGATAAATAATGTGACATGGAAGAATTCCATTCCTAATTAATGACAGCATTGTAACATGGTTTTCATTAAAAATGAAGTCTGGAAAAATGTCATTTAGTGCAATTTTCTTTAGCTCTTGTGACATATTGTTGTCAATATATTCATATAAGTACATATACAGGCAAATCCCGGTATAACGAGTCTCGTTATAACGAAAATCCGATATAACGAACGTAAAAATTTTTACATTATCAACCTTATATAGCGAATACTAAACTAATTTTATATGTACTGGATATAACGAATGATAAAAACATCGCAAAATAAAACAACAAAAGCATGCTAGCAACATATTTCTAACATATGTATATAGCGAATGTTTTGTAAATTTGTGCTCTGTATAACGAATGAAAATGAAATTAAACAAAGTCTACATTCTGTAGCAACGCAAATACAAAAAAATTAGGTACAGTTAGTTTGTATTCCGTAGCTTATTTTAAAGCAAATTGCTAGCATTCTTTTTATTATGTTTTGAGCTGCGCAAATGTAAAAGTGAAACAAAAATGGAAAACGTAAAGAGAATTTCATTGGAAGAAAAAGTAAAAATTTTGGATGAATCTAAAACAGGTAAAAGCCGTAGTGACATCTGAATAAAATTAAGGAATACCAAAATCATCAATATGCACACTGAGGAAAATGGAATTAAAAATTGTTTCTAATTTGAAAAAAACCAACAATGATTCAAAAAATCATCGATCTTTAAAAAATAATGAGTATGCCAACATGGCTGGTTTCCCGATCAAAGGAGAAAACATTTACCAATAAATGAAATTGCGCTAAAATTAAAAGCCAGAGAAATACATGTAATGGTGGTTTCCAAGCAAGTGATGGATGGTTATCCAGATAGATTCAAAAAAAGATACGGGGTTAGACTTCTGAAGGATGTGGAGAAAAATTATCATCCAGATCTGATTTAGTGAATCCGTTTATAGAAAAATTACATAAAATTATAGGGGAGAATAATCTAACTCATGATGTTATTTTCAATGCCGACGAAACCGACCCTGTATTGGAAGATGTTAGCAGATAGAACATTCGTACATGCTGGTGAAGCTACAGCCCCTATAAGGAAGATGTCAAGAGACAGGGTCACACTTTTACTTTGTGCCAAAGCATCTGGCACGAAAAAAATTAAACCCCTCCTTTTTGTTATTATTAATAAATTATAATTAAAAGCAATTGCTATCCTGAAGAAAATATCCAGAGGATATCAATATATTGATAAAAAAAATAAATAATAGTTTTTAAAAATACTATTTTATAAAAATAACAAGTAAAAACGTTATACTTGACCGGGTCAAATCTTATATACCCTCCAAATATTTAGTAAGTATATTTAAAATTTGTAACTTGGTGGGACAGAGTTGCTTTAAGACATCTCTGTACCCAATTTTAAATCTCTATTTTGACAGAGCCATTCCGGGAAGGCCCGTGGGGAGACGTTTCATCACTGAATGATCAGAGAACATCTCAGCTTCTTATATGCTTAAGAAATAAAAAATTTTCAATATTTACACGATTTTTGCATATAATATTGTACGTCAACGCCCACTAAAGGGGGCGGAGTTCAAAAATAGACTATCACTTTTTCATTCCGTATGTAACGCAGCGAAATATCCATCTGAAACCCTATAGAGTATATACATATATTCTTGATCAGTGATGAAATCTAAGACGATCTGAGCACGTCCGTCCGTCTGTGGAAATCACGATTCAGTTCCAACGAAAAGAGCTAGACTCTTGAAATTTGGTATAAATATATTTTGAAGGATAGCACAGGTTAAGTTTGAAAACGGGGCAAGAGGAAAAAAAGTTCCCTTAAGAAGAACTAAACCAACTTCTAAAAAACAACAAAATTTTTAAACTGTTATGAAATTTTCATTTGACACATTGTTGTCACAATACCATTATATATAATTGAAATTTATTTGTTGGTGGTTAAGTAATGTCTATATGCATTTCGTTGGTGCTTTACCAAATCATCAGTAGACTTTAACCACAGTTTTGAAAAGTTTAGTTTTGTATGAGTTTGAAGGCCTACTATGTTTATTCTGTTGTGATTTTTGAAAATAGTTTTTAATTTAGAAATTGTGAATTCTCAGATGGTTTTCAGAAGTATAAGAGGTTTTTAACTTTTCAAAACTGTGGTTAAAGTCTACTGATGATTTGGTAAAGCACCAACGAAATGCATATAGACATTACTTAACCACCAAGAAATAAATTCTTTTTTGGAGGGGTATAAAAATAAGAGGATATCGAAATATTGATAATAAAATAAATAATAGTTTATTATTTTATAAAAATAAGCATCAAGCTCAATATTATTACTTAAATTGATAATGTTTTTAGTATACTTCTTTTATTATTATTATTTTTTGTTGTTATATGTCGCAAAAACTGCATTTTTGATTTGCTGTGCATATCTTCGATTTATATCGATATTTGATACAGCCAACACATGCAGGTCTCTTACATTGTGTGCAATTGAAATTGGAATTAATAGCAATATCGCCACAGTGGACACAAATTGTTGTTATGTTATCAGAAAATTTTTGTAGTCATTCTTTTATGAAATCTTTGTACTCGTTAGGATTTTTTAAATTCGTTAAAGCCTTATTTTGGAGTAATGCTTCAACGTACATACATAAATATACTTCAAAGTTGAAAGTATCGTTTTGGCAATCAAGTTGAATTGGGATATTTTCCCATTCTGTACTATTATTGTATTTCTGAAAATTTGGAACATATCAATTCCCTTGTCGGTACTATTTGAAATTGAATTAAGGTATGAAAATTGTTTTTTTTTGTGTCCAAATATACTAATGTGTAGTGTTGGGCATGTGTAATGGGTAGTATGACTATTTCAAAGTTTTCGATGTATAAATTAATGTTACTATCAGAGTAAAAACATGATTTTTCCGTCCTGGGTGATTTTTGCTTGTGCTTCGCTCACCAATGATGACATTATTATATACTACATATGCATTTGGCTTTTAAATTCAGACAACTCGATGGTTGGAGAGTAATAAATATTTTTATAAAGAAACAGGTTTCGATAAGCGTACACTACATATCTTATTTTTTTAAGGTTCTAGGCCATGTTCTATAAACTTTTAAGATTCTATCAAAGGTAATCGTTGAGCCAATTTTCTTTTTTTCTTTTCTTGATGTTCTTTTCCAAACATCTTCATCAAGTTGAATCTTTGATTTTATGTTACATGAACTACGGGTTATAACTTTATTCAAATAAGTGTTATCAATGTCAGTCATTTTGTCTTTTATACATATATGTATTATGTGATTTTCTCACACATGCGGCGTGCACTACCGTGCTTCTCACTTCCATTGTAACATTTTTTGTTATGTTGAAATAGCTTTCCACTGCATTATTGGAAATTCTATTGGTATTGGAATTAATAAATTTGCCCATTAAATCGGTCCAGAGTGGAGCATACGGAAAATATTCTTTTTTGACAGTGTTGCAGCAAATTCCTCGTTATGGTATTTGTTCACTACCTTAGATTTTTTTCTCATATTTGAATTTTATTGAATATTTTAAACGAACCCAAATATTATGGGCTTTTTTTGTAAGTCGCTGAAATTATATTTGTGTTGGTTATGCTATCGTCTAGATATTCAAAAGTGCTGCTTTTGGCATGTTGCCGTAGAGCCAACATAGACTCTTCGACGTCATTTGTCACGAACTTATTGAGTAGAATATTTAGCACAAGTTTAACCCAAAAAAAAACAAAGATTTTGATGTTACTCAACGTAACTACACTCGCAAACTGTCACTTTAAAAAATGTATGTGGTGGGTGCTCAGAACTGTTTTCGACGTCCTTGTACGCTGTACGTAAAAAGTGTGCGCAACATATTTGTATTACAACAAGTTTAGCGTTTGTTGTTTTATATTTGGCTATAAAATACGTTTTAGGAATATACTGCTCCAAGTTGTGCATGTTTTCTTCTTTAATAAAAACGCGCGCTACAGCATTTATAATTGCGGTACTCCAGTCAACGCAAACTCTTTTGCACAATGGCCATGTGATTGGGCTGTTAACGCAATATACTTTAAGAAAAAGTAGAAAACTATCTATGTCAACCGAAAAGTGACTACTCAAAAGAGCTTCTGCTACTGGCAGTAGTATACCACGCTCCTGTTTTTCCCTTATGTGGGCGACCAAGGAATACAAAATTACGCCCTTAGAATTTTCATTAAGCTTTCGCGCTATATTACCAGTGGCATCAAAATATAAAGTGCTTTTGCTGAGTTTTGAAATTTTTCGCTTATTTTCCTGTAAAAGGCGCATTTGCTAGCTAGAAAACAAGTAAATGTCTAATATTTGTTGCGCCAATTTGATACCATTTGATATTTCAGTTCCTCCTTCGCAATTGCTCGGCGAATAATTCTCACTTGCTGTGATTTTATAACACTCGGATGTGCTATAGCAACTCCATCTGACCCAATAATTCCAGAAAATCCATGTACCTCAATTTTAATTGCAAATCTGTAGCGACCAGAGCCACTTTTTTCCTGTAAATGCACCTTGCATATAAATACAAAATGTTTCTTCCCCACGTAGTGCTAGTATATATAATTGGGCAAACATTTAAACTTTTTGCGTAAGAGGTCCTCTAAAAATGGCACCGCTTTGTTACCATTTAAGTACGCTATCAAAAAAATTCATTCTCGCGCAGAAAATTTTATTTCTGCTTCAAATTTGTTATATATTTTGCTCCTTTTTAAATTTCTAGAAGATGTAGATAGAGAAGTTTCAAAATTTAAGTTACGCTCCTCAACAACACGTTTACGAATCAATTTGTACTCTTCTACTTCTGGTATAGTTGCCGATATTGCGTTTTTAAGCTAATGCTTTTTTTTGGTAGAAGTTAATACAATTTCTCAAAAAGAAGATTTATCGAAAACAATGGAAGCAATTAGTCCAACATCCAAATCATAAGATATAGTGCTTGTGTTTGTCATTTCCAGCACACTTTTGCTAAATACATCTCGAGCTACGATAGCGGTAGGATTAAGAACAGGAAAAGCTAAAAAATACTTTATAAATAAAAGTTCTAAATATATTCTACATTTATATATATTTACCATCAATTTTTCTGGTTTCTTCACCTCTTTTGAATTATTACTGTATTCTGATATTTCTAAGCTTAAGGTCTTATTATTTTAATTTAATTTCAATATTTCGTCACTCCTTAGTGTGACTTCTTCAGGAAATTAATTATTTTATTTAATATGAAAAAATATTTTGTTTATATTAAATAAAACAATATTATTTCATATTAAATAAAATAATTAATTTCCTGAAGAAGTCACACAAAGGAGTGACAAAATATTGAAATTAAAAATTAAATTAAAATAAAGAGACCTTAAGCTTAAAAATATCAGAATACAATAATATACCATCAATATTAACATAATCATCAGCTCCAACTTTGCAGCATATTTTCAGCTAAGCTTTTTTTTGACACCACATTCCTCTTCGCTTTACAAAATCTTAAAAAATATTAAGGATAAATAATGTGACATGGAAGAATTCCATTCCTAATTAATGACAGCATTGTAACATGGTTTTCATTAAAAATGAAGTCTGGAAAAATGTCATTTAGTGCAATTTTCTTTAGCTCTTGTGACATATTGTTGTCAATATATTCTATATAAGTACATATACAGGCAAATCCCGGTATAACGAATCTCGTTATAACGAAAATCCGATATAACGAACGTAAAATTTTTTACATTATCAACCTTATAAAGCGAATACTAAACTAATTTTATATGTACTGGATATAACGAATGATAAAAACATCGCAAAATAAAACAACAAAAGCATGCTAGCAACATATTTCTAACATATATAGCGAATGTTTTGTAAATTTGTGCTCTGTATAACGAATGAAAATGAAATTAAACAAAGTCTTCATTCTGTAGCAACGCAAATACAAAAAAATTAGGTACAGTTAGTTTGTATTCCGTAGCTTATTTTAAAGCAAATTGCTAGCATTCTTTTTATTATGTTTTGAGCTGCGCAAATGTAAAAGTGAAACAAAAATGGAAAACGTAAAGAGAATTTCATTGGAAGAAAAAGTAAAAATTTTGGATGAATCTAAAACAGGTAAAAGCCGTAGTGACATCTGAATAAAATTAAGGAATACCAAAATCATCAATATGCACACTGAGGAAAATGGAATTAAAAATTGTTTCTAATTTGAAAAAAACCAACAATGATTCAAAAAATCATCGATCTTTAAAAAATAATGAGTATGCCAACATGGCTGGTTTCCCGATCAAAGGAGAAAACATTTACCAATAAATGAAATTGCGCTAAAATTAAAAGCCAGAGAAATACATGTAATGGTGGTTTCCAAGCAAGTGATGGATGGTTATCTAGATAGATTCAAAAAAAGATACGGGGTTAGACTTCTGAAGGATGTGGAGAAAAATTATCATCCAGATCTGATTTAGTGAATCCGTTTATAGAAAAATTACATAAAATTATAGAGGAGAATAATCTAACTCGTGATGTTATTTTCAATGCCGACGAAACCGACCCTGTATTGGAAGATGTTACCAGATAGAACATTCGTACATGCTGGTGAAGCTACAGCCCCTATAAGGAAGATGTCAAGAGACAGGGTCACACTTTTACTTTGTGCCAAAGCATCTGGCACGAAAAAAATTAAACCCCTTCTTTTTGTTATTATTAATAAATTATAATTAAAAGCAATTGCTATCCTGAAGAAGATATCCAGAGGATATCAATATATTGATAAAAAAATAAATAATAGTTTTTAAAAATACTATTTTATAAAAATAACAAGTAAAAACGTTATACTTGACCGGGTCAAATCTTATATACCCTCCAAATATTTAGTAAGTATATTTAAAATTTGTAACTTGGTGGGACAGAGTTGCTTTAAGACATCTCTGTACCCAATTTTAAATCTCTATTTTGACAGAGCCATTCCGGAAAGGCCCGTGGGGAGACGTTTCATCACTGAATGATCAGAGAACATCTCAGCTTCTTATAGGCTTAAGAAATAAAAAATTAGGTGCCAAAGGGGGAGGCAGAGTAGTACCAGGTTACGTCTCAGCTTCGTCCTTAAAGCTTAAAAATGTTATTTTTACAGAATATAGGCTTAACTAAAACAATTTGTTAAATTTTTACACTATTTTTGCATATAACAACGTCCACTAAAGGGGCCGGGGTCCAAATAATTTTTTTTTATTTTATGGACCTTCTTTGACATAAAAATATATCATTTGGTTAACAAAATTACAAAAAAACATTACAAATTTTTTATAAATGAAAATTATTTCTTGGTGGTTAAGCAATGTCTATATGCATTTCATTGGTGCTTTACCAAATCATCAGTAGACTTTAACCACAGTTTTGAAAAGTTTAGTTTTGTATGAGTTTAAAGGCCTACTATGCTTATTCTGTTGTGATTTTTGACATTACTTAACCACCAACAAATAAATTTCATTTATATATAATGGTATTGTGACAACAATGTGTCAAATGAAAATTTCATACCAGTTTAAACATTTTGTTGTTTTTTAGAAGTTGGTTTAGTTCTTCTAGGAGGAACTTTTTTTCCTCTTGCCCAATTTCAAACTTAACCTGTGCTATCCTTCAAAATATATTTATACCAAATTTCAAGAGTCTAGCTCTTTTCGTTTGAACTGAATTGTGATTTCCACAGATGGACGGCCGTGCTCAGATCGTCTTAGATTTCATCACTGATCAAGAATATATGTATATACTTTATGGTGTTTCAGATGGATATTTCGCTGCGTTACATACGGAATGAAAAAGTGAGCATACCCTACATATTCCATAAAAATAAGAGGATATCGAAATATTGATAATAAAATAAATAATAGTTTATTATTTTATAAAAATAAGCTTCAAGCTCAATATTATTACTTAAATTGATAATGTTTTAGTATACTTGTTTTATTATTATTATTTTTTGTTTTTATATGTATGTCGCAAAATCTGCATTTTTGATTTGCTGTGCATATCTTCGATTTATATCGATATTTGATACAGCCAACACATGCAGGTCTCTTACATTGTGTGCAATTGAAATTGTAATTAATAGCAATATCGCCACAGTGAACACAAATTGTTGTTATGTTATCAGAAAATTTTTGTAGTCATTCTTTTATGAAATCTTTGTACTCGTTAGGATTTTTTAAATTCGTTAAAGCCTTATTTTTGAGTAATGCTTCAACGTACATACATAAATATACTTTAGAGTTGAAAGTATCGTTTTGGCAATCATGTTGAATTGGGATATTTTCCCATGCTGTACTATTTATTTTATTTCTGAAAATTTGGAACATAACAATTCCCTTGTCGGTACTATTTGAAATTGAATTAAGGTATGAAAATTGTTTTTTTTTTGTGTCCAAATATACTAATGTGTAGTGTTGGGCATGTGTAATGGGTAGTATGACTATTTCAAAGTTTTCGATGTATATATTAATGTTACTATCAGAGTAAAAACATGATTTTTCCGTCCTGGGTGATTTTTGCTTGTGCTTCGCTCACCAATGATGACATTGTTATATACTACATATGCATTTGGCTTTTAAATTCAAACAACTCGATGGTTGGAGAGTAATAAATATTTTTATAAAGAAACAGGTTTCGATAAGCGTACACTACATATCTTATTTTTTTAAGGTTCTAGGCCATGTTCTATAAACTTTTAAGATTCTATCAAAGGTAATCGTTGAGCCAATTTTCTTTTTTTCTTTTCTTGGTGTTCTTTTCCAAACATCTTCATCAAGTTGAATCTTTGATTTTATGTTACATGAACTACGGGTTATAACTTTATTCAAATAAATGTTATCAATGTCAGTCATTTTGGCTTTTACACATATATGTATTATATGATTTTCTCACACATGCGGCGTGCACTACCGTGCTTCTCCCTTCCATTGTAACGTATTTTGTTATGTTGAAATAGCTTTCCCCTGCATTATTGGAAATTCTATTGGTATTGGAATTAATAAATTTGCCCATTAAATCGGTCCAGAGTGGAGCATACGGAAAATATTCTTTTTTAACAGTGTTGCAGCAAATTCCTCGTTATGGTATTTGTTCACTACCTTAGATTTTTTTTCTGATATTTGAATTTTATTGAATATTTTAAACGAACCCAAATAATATCGGCTTTTGTAAGCCGCTGAAATTATATTTGTGTTGGTTTGCTATCGTCTAGATAGTCAAAAGTGCTGCTTTTGGCATGTTGCCGTAGAGCCAACATAGACTCTTCGACGTCATTTGTCACGAACTTATTGAGTAGAATATTTAGCACAAGTTTAACCAAAAAAAAAAAAAAAGAATTTGATGTTACTCAACGTAACTACACTCGCAAACTGTCACTTAAAAAAATGTATGTGGTGGGTGCTCAGAACTGTTTTCGACGTCCTTGTACGCTGTACGTAAAAAGTGTGCGCAACATATTTGTATTACAACAAGTTTAGCGTTTGTTGTTTTATTTTTGGCTATGAAATACGTTTTAGGAATATACTGCTCCAAGTTGTGCATGTTTTCTTCTTTAATAAAAACACGCGCTACAGCATTTATAATTGCGGTACTCCAGTCAACGCAAACTCTTTTGCACAATAGCCATGTGATTTGGCTGTTAATGCAATATACTTTAAGAAAAAGTAGAAAACTATCTATGTCAACCGAAAAGTGACTACTCAAAAGAGCTTCTGATACTGGCAGTAGTATACCACGCTCCTGTTTTTCCCTTATGTGGGCGACCAAGGAATACAATATTACGCCCTTAGAATTTTCATTAAGCTTTCGCGCTATATTACCAGTGGCATCAAAATATAAAGTGCTTTTGCTGAGTTTTGAAATTTTTCGCTTATTTTCCTGTAAAAGGCGCATTTGCTGGCTAGAAAACAAGTAAATGTCTAATAGGCTGGATATATGTTGAATAAACGAGCTCCAACTTTTATCATTCTGCATTTTATACAAGTCAAGAAAATCGTCGTTATCCTGTTGCAAACAGCGAATTTGATCGGACTTTATTTTACGCACAACATCTGGGGATGGTACTTCTTGGTCATTGCCAAATTTTCTTAAAACGAATTTTTGTTGACACAACCTTTTGTTGCGCCAATTTGATACCATTTGATATTTCAGTTCCTCCTTCGCAATTGCTCGGCGAATAATTCTCACTTGCTGTGATTTTATAACACTCGGTGGTGCTATAGCAACTCCATCTGACCCAATAATTCCAGAAAATCCATGTACCTCAATTTTAATTGCAAATCTGTAGCGACCAGAGCCACTTTTTTCCTGTAAATGCACCTTGCATATAAATACAAAATGTTTCTTCCCCACGTAGTGCTAGTATATATAATTGGGGAAACATTTAAACTTTTTGCGTAAGAGGTCCTCTAAAAATGGCACCGCTTTGTTGCCATTTAAGTACGCTCTCAAAAAAATTCATTCTCGCGCAGAAAATTTTATTTCTGCTTCAAATTTGTTATATATTTTGCTCCTTTTTAAATTTCTAGAAGATATAGATAGAGAAGTTTCAAAATTTAAGCTACGCTCCTCAACAACACGTTTACGAATCAATTTGTACTCTTCTACTTCTGGTATAGTTGCCGATATTGCGTTTTTAAGCTAATGCTTTTTTTGGTAGAAGTTAATACAATTTCTCAAAAAGAAGATTTATCGAAAACAATGGAAGCAATTAGTCCAACATCCAAATCATAAAATATAGTGCTTGTGTTTGTCATTTCCAGCACACTTTTGCTAAATACATCTCGAGCTACGATAGCGGTAGGATTAAGAACAGGAAAAACTAAAAAATACTTTATAAATAAAAGTTCTAAATATATTCTACATTTATATATATTTACCATCAATTCTTCTGGTTTCTTCACCTCTTTTGAATTATTATTGTATTCTGATATTTCTAAGCTTAAGGTCTTATTATTTTAATATAATTTTTAATTTCAATATTTCGTCACTCCTTAGTGTGACTTCTTCAGGATATTAATTATTTTATTTATTATGAAAAAATATTTTGTGTATATTAAATAAAACAAAATATTTTTTCATATTAAATAAAATAATTAATTTCCTGAAGAAGTCACACAAAGGAGTGACAAAATATTGAAACTAAAAATTAAATTAAAATAAAGAGACCTTAAGCTTAAAAATATCAGAATACAATAATATACCATCAATATTAACATAATCATCAGCTCCAACTTTCACAATTTCTGAATGGTGCTCTTGCAGTATATTTTCAGCTAAGCTTTTTTTTTGACACCACATTCCTCTTCGCTTTAAACAATCCTTAAAAAATATTAAGGATAAATAATGTGACATGGAAGAATTCCATTCCTAATTAATGACAGCATTGTAACATGGTTTTCATTAAAAATGAAGTCTGGAAAAATGTCATTTAGTGCAATTTTCTTTAGCTCTTGTGACATATTGTTGTCAATATATTCTATATAAGTACATATACAGGCAAATCCCGGTATAACGAATCTCGTTATAACGAAAATCCGATAAAACGAACGTAAATATTTTTACATTATCAACCTTATATAGCGAATACTAAACTAATTTTATATGTACTGGATATAACGAATGATAAAAACATCGCAAAATAAAACAACAAAAGCATGCTAGCATATTTCTAACATATATAGCGAATGTTTTGTAAATTTGTGCTCTGTATAACGAATGAAAATGAAATTATACAAAGTCTACATTCTGTAGCAACGCAAATACAAAAAAATTAGGTACAGTTAGTTTGTATTCCGTAGCTTATTTTAAAGCAAATTGCTAGCATTCTTTTTATTATGTTTTGAGCTGCGCAAATGTAAAAGTGAAACAAAAATGGAAAACGTAAAGAGAATTTCATTGGAAGAAAAAGTAAAAATTTTGGATGAATCTAAAACAGGTAAAAGCCGTAGTGACATCTGAATAAAATTAAGGAATACCAAAATCATCAATATGCACACTGAGGAAAATGGAATTAAAAATTGTTTCTAATTTGAAAAAAACCAACAATGATTCAAAAAATCATCGATCTTTAAAAAATAATGAGTATGCCAACATGGCTGGTTTCCCGATCAAAGGAGAAAACATTTACCAATAAATGAAATTGCGCTAAAATTAAAAGCCAGAGAAATACATGTAATGGTGGTTTCCAAGCAAGTGATGGATGGTTATCTAGATAGATTCAAAAAAAGATACGGGGTTAGACTTCTGAAGGATGTGGAGAAAAATTATCATCCAGATCTGATTTAGTGAATCCGTTTATAGAAAAATTACATAAAATTATAGAGGAGAATAATCTAACTCGTGATGTTATTTTCAATGCCGACGAAACCGACCCTGTATTGGAAGATGTTACCAGATAGAACATTCGTACATGCTGGTGAAGCTACAGCCCCTATAAGGAAGATGTCAAGAGACAGGGTCACACTTTTACTTTGTGCCAAAGCATCTGGCACGAAAAAAATTAAACCCCTTCTTTTTGTTATTATTAATAAATTATAATTAAAAGCAATTGCTATCCTGAAGAAGATATCCAGAGGATATCAATATATTGATAAAAAAATAAATAATAGTTTTTACAAATACTATTTTATAAAAATAACAAGTAAAAACGTTATACTTGACCGGGTCAAATCTTATATACCCTCCAAATATTTAGTAAGTATATTTAAAATTTGTAACTTGGTGGGACAGAGTTGCTTTAAGACATCTCTGTACCCAATTTTAAATCTCTATTTTGACAGAGCCATTCCGGGAAGGCCCGTGGGGAGACGTTTCATCACTGAATGATCAGAGAACATCTCAGCTTCTTATAGGCTTAAGAAATAAAAAATTAGGTGCCAAAAGGGGAGGCAGAGTAGTACCAGGTTACGTCTCAGCTTCGTCCTTAAAGCTTAAAAATGTTATTTTTACAGAATATAGGCTTAACTAAAACAATTTGTTAAATTTTTACACTATTTTTGCATATAACAACGTCCACTAAAGGGGCCGGGGTCCAAATAATTTTTTTTTATTTTATGGACCTTCTTTGACATAAAAATATATCATTTGGTTAACAAAATTACAAAAAAACATTACAAATTTTTTATAAATGAAAATTATTTCTTGGTGGTTAAGCAATGTCTATATGCATTTCATTGGTGCTTTACCAAATCATCAGTAGACTTTAACCACAGTTTTGAAAAGTTTAGTTTTGTATGAGTTTAAAGGCCTACTATGCTTATTCTGTTGTGATTTTTGACATTACTTAACCAGCAACAAATAAATTTCATTTATATATAATGGTATTGTGACAACAATGTGTCAAATGAAAATTTCATACCAGTTTAAACATTTTGTTGTTTTTTAGAAGTTGGTTTAGTTCTTCTAGGAGGAACTTTTTTTCCTCTTGCCCAATTTCAAACTTAACCTGTGCTATCCTTCAAAATATATTTATACCAAATTTCAAGAGTCTAGCTCTTTTCGTTTGAACTGAATTGTGATTTCCACAGATGGACGGCCGTGCTCAGATCGTCTTAGATTTCATCACTGATCAAGAATATATGTATATACTTTATGGTGTTTCAGATGGATATTTCGCTGCGTTACATACGGAATGAAAAAGTGAGCATACCCTACATATTCCATAAAAATAAGAGGATATCGAAATATTGATAATAAAATAAATAATAGTTTATTATTTTATAAAAATAAGCTTCAAGCTCAATATTATTACTTAAATTGATAATGTTTTAGTATACTTGTTTTATTATTATTATTTTTTGTTTTTATATGTATGTCGCAAAATCTGCATTTTTGATTTGCTGTGCATATCTTCGATTTATATCGATATTTGATACAGCCAACACATGCAGGTCTCTTACATTGTGTGCAATTGAAATTGTAATTAATAGCAATATCGCCACAGTGAACACAAATTGTTGTTATGTTATCAGAAAATTTTTGTAGTCATTCTTTTATGAAATCTTTGTACTCGTTAGGATTTTTTAAATTCGTTAAAGCCTTATTTTTGAGTAATGCTTCAACGTACATACATAAATATACTTTAGAGTTGAAAGTATCGTTTTGGCAATCATGTTGAATTGGGATATTTTCCCATGCTGTACTATTTATTTTATTTCTGAAAATTTGGAACATATCAATTCCCTTGTCGGTACTATTTGAAATTGAATTAAGGTATGAAAATTGTTTTTTTGTGTCCAAATATACTAATGTGTAGTGTTGGGCATGTGTAATGGGTAGTATGACTATTTCAAAGTTTTCGATGTATAAATTAATGTTACTATCAAAGTAAAAACATGATTTTTCCGTCCTGGGTGATTTTTGCTTGTGCTTCGCTCACCAATGATGACATTGTTATATACTACATATGCATTTGGCTTTTAAATTCAGACAACTCGATGGTTGGAGAGTAATAAATATTTTTATAAAGAAACAGGTTTCGATAAGCGTACACTACATATCTTATTTTTTTAAGGTTCTAGGCCATGTTCTATAAACTTTTAAGATTCTATCAAAGGTAATCGTTGAGCCAATTTTCTTTTTTTCTTTTCTTGGTGTTCTTTTCCAAACATCTTCATCAAGTTGAATCTTTGATTTTATGTTACATGAACTACGGGTTATAACTTTATTCAAATAAGTGTTATCAATGTCAGTCATTTTGTCTTTTATACATATATGTATTATATGATTTTCTCACACATGCGGCGTGCACTACCGTGCTTCTCCCTTCCATTGTAACATTTTTTGTTATGTTGAAATAGCTTTCCACTGCATTGTTGGAAATTCTATTGGTATTGGAATTAATAAATTTGCCCATTAAATCGGTCCAGAGTGGAGCATACGGAAAATATTCTTTTTTGACAGTGTTGCAGCAAATTCCTCGTTATGGTATTTGTTCACTACCTTAGATTTTTTTCTGATATTTGAATTTTATTGAATATTTTAAACGAACCCAAATATTATGGGCTTTTTTTGTAAGCCGCTGATATTATATTTGTGTTGGTTATGCTATCGTCTAGATATTCAAAAGTGCTGCTTTTGACATGTTGCCGTAGAGCCAACATAGACTCTTCGACGTCATTTGTCACGAACTTATTGAGTAGAATATTTAGCACAAGTTTAACCCAAAAAAAAAAAAAGATTTTGATGTTACTCAACGTAACTACACTCGCAAACTGTCATTTAAAAAAATGTATGTGGTGGGTGCTCAGAACTGTTTTCGACGTCCTTGTACGCTGTACGTAAAAAGTGTGCGCAACATATTTGTATTACAACAAGTTTAGCGTTTGTTGTTTTTTTTTTGGCTATGAAATACGTTTTAGGAATATACTGCTCCAAGTTGTGCATGTTTTCTTCTTTAATAAAAAACAGCATTTATAATTGCGGTACTCCAGTCAACGCAAACTCTTTTGCACAATGGCCATGTGATTTGGCTGTTAATGCAATATACTTTAAGAAAAAGTAGAAAACTATCTATGTCAACCGAAAAGTGACTACTCAAAAGAGCTTCTGCTACTGGCAGTAGTATACCACGCTCCTGTTTTTCCCTTATGTGGGCGACCAAGGAATACAAAATTACGCCCTAAGAATTTTCATTAAGCTTTCGCGCTATATTACCAGTGGCATCCAAATATAAAGTGCTTTTGCTGAGTTTTGAAATTTTTCGCTTATTTTCCTGTAAAAGGCGCATTTGCTGGCTAGAAAACAAGTAAATGTCTTGTAGGCTGGATATATGTTGAATAAACGAGCTCCAACTTTTATCATTCTGCATTTTATACAAGTCAAGAAAATCGTCGTTATCCTGTTGCAAACAGCGAATTTGCTTGGACTTTATTTTACGCACAACATCTGGGGATGGTACTTCTTGGTCATTGCCAAATTTTCTTAAAACGAATTTTTGTTGACACAACCTTTTGTTGCGCCAATTTGATACCATTTGATATTTCAGTTCCTCCTTCGCAATTGCTCGGCGAATAATTCTCACTTGCTGTGATTTTATAACACTCGGATGTGCTATAGCAACTCCAGCTGACCCAATAATTCCAGAAAATCCATGTTCCTCAATTTTAATTGCAAATCTGTAGCGACCAGAGCCACTTTTTTCCTGTAAATGCACCTTGCATATAAATACAAAATGTTTCTTCCCCACGTAGTGCTAGTATATATAATTGGGCAAACATTTAAACTTTTCGCGTAAGAGGTCCTCTAAAAATGGCACCGCTTTGTTGCCATTTAAGTACGCTCTCAAAAAAATTCATTCTCGCGCAGAAAATTGTATTTCTGCTTCAAATTTGTTATATATT